>JBBBDQ010001462.1:0-282500 GCA_037127315.1 Ascarosepion bandense | reverse complement strand
GTGCAGGGGGCTACATAAGAGTAAAAAAATTGGAAAAGAAAAAGTCTTCTTCACCTGTTCAACAGACGTGGGTAGAGTGTGAACCGGGCGATAGTTTAGTCTATCACCTTGCTTCAGGTGAAATAATTAAGAAAAAAAAAAAAAAAGTGTGTGTGGGGGGATTTTAAAATATTTTAATTTTTTTTTTAAAACTTTACTACTCTGGTTTTAACATAACTGTAACAACAGTAGATGTTATTCTGTTTGTTTGCAATCGCCATCACCTGCTACCAATGTTTGTTTTTCTCTCCCAATTTGAAACAAAGAAAACAGAGACAAGATTCGGCCAATTTCTAAGTAAATACAATCTACAAATGTACATCTGAACTTGATTCTATTCTTAATAGACCACTTATGTGTGATTGACTGGCAGCTGCCAAATGACCAGTCTACTGTTAATCTATGTTCAAATAGACAATGGAATGAAAGATTGCAAAGGTTTTATTCAATTCCTTCATTAAATTAATGACTACATCATGAAAAAGAGATTAAGTATTTGTTTACTGACCTATAAGTTTTGATAATGTATCATTTTTTTTTTTTTTAAATAAAAGAATGATTGATTTCTCATTCTTTAAACATTAATACTTATTGTTTTTTGTTGATTTGAAAGAAATTAAAGAAGCAAAAAGAAAAGATTTAAAAGGAAGAAGACTTGAGTTTGGTTTGGAAAAGGAAAAAATAATCTTATTTTGCAAATGTAATAAAGAGAATTACATTTCATTTAAAGAACTGTTTAAACTTGGAATCCGCTTGTGAAACAACAAAACTGAATTTTGCTTAAGAGTGATAGGAAAAGAAAAAAAAAGAAGGAAACAAAACAGACATGACTTTAAAAATCTATTGGCTTTTCTGATAAAACTATTATGTTTTTATAAAACTTTCCATTGGTTTGAACAATACTTAGGAACTCTTTCCCACCCCACTACAGCTCCTTTCCCCACCACAGACTAAACCTTAGTAGCCTTTTGCGACTGTCACTATTTTCATGGAAAAATGTTCAAATGCGCTACATTCTTTAGTTCAGACCTTCACAATAAGAACTCGCCATGCTATGTACACAAGGTGGACTCGTCCTCATTTCCTCTGTACTCCACTGGTAAGAAAATTTCACTCGGGCAGCTTCTTCCTAAGAACTGCTGCTTTGTGCAACAGACTACTGATAGGATGCTTCTCTGATTGCTATCATCTTAACCGCTTCAAGTCTAAGGTCAATTTTTGATCAAACATCTTACTTCTTTCAACTTCAATGGATTATTTAATACTGGCAAGAGTTTTACGATAAATTCATACATGTATTCTTTGGAAGAAATCAGTTTGTAGATCAGTTTTCATTGACATATTTTTATAAAGAAGGTTTTTGTTGAGAGTCAAATGCTTTGCTGGTGATTTTTTTTTTTGTTTTTTTTTGTTAAAATGTATTGTTGGTATTTTTACTATAAAAATCTATTCATATACTGTCATCATGTTTTGACCCCAGTTTGGAGGTTAACTATTTGCCCATAGCTGGGGCCCTAACAGGAGCTACCACCCCAGGTCAGGGTGAACCTGACAACAACAGCAATTAAGGAGTGGTTCCACACTCCTCATGACTTCCCAATCAGAGGCCTTGCTGCTGGATCTAGTTTATTGCCATACCCAGGACACCTTGTATTGGGTAAACCATAGTATAAAAATAAAGAAAATTAATATCAATATTATAGCTTTGTACAACATTTACTCACAAGTTTATGTTTTCAATTTTTTTCCAATATAAAACACCTTGGGATTTCATAAATCTTAAGAACCTTTACATATGGATTGAAAAAAAAAAAGAAAGGTTTGAAAATTGCCAAAAGGTTTACCAACTTTTTGTTGGAGGAAAATAAATTCCGATAGTCTCCGCGCCGACACTCAACAGAACAGCTCAACCGACTCAAAAATCCAAATCATCCACCTGCCGAGATTGCTCATTTTATATTAGTTCTAGCTGGCCAAATTTGCATATGTTACACATTCGTAACTTATAAATTACATCCACCAAGGACGCTCAAGCTTTTATTGTTGACTTCTGGTTCCGTTTGCACATGTTTCGAATTCTAAGATAGGCCAATTTTTAATCAGTTAACGTTTCTTTCCTTATTCAACCAGCATTTCATCTAGCCAGGGACGGTGGTTACATTTGCGTAAGCGTCCGCTATCCTGCATGCCACTCGTTGCCTCTTTGAACGGAGGACTGTAGTTGGTTCAGCAGAACCCACAGACTGCTGCCTTTCAGTTCTGCTACCTGAAGAATGCCAAAGAGAATATTAATTGATTTGTTTAATGGTATATCAATTCCTTATGGGCCACTTAATAACTAAATTTAATTTTCTTGGGAGCTTTGAAGTAATGAAAATCTGTTTCTTTCTCAATTGAATACACTGTAAATGATAATCAGCTTTTGTGCATTGATTTTGTTGAGCAGCACATTAACCTCCATAGGCTATTTAATGATGAAACCTAAACATTTTGTATATAGTTTTATAACTACAGGGTAAAAAGTTTTTTTTTTTTTGTTTTTTTTAGATACATAATTTGTAAACCATTTTCACTACAAAATTGCTTGTATTTTTATACTTTTTTTTTATTGTTGTATTATCATTTTTCTATAAGAATGTTCTGCTCTTTTATTTTTTGGGGATAGGAGAGTACTATTTTCCCATAGCTTGGACCCTAACAGGTGCTACCACTCCAAGTCAGGATGGACTTGGGAACTGTAGCAGTTAAAAGGTGACCCCATTCCTCTCAAAACTGCCCTGATCAGAAGCTTTGCTGCCAGATGTAGTTTATCATCATATACAGGATAAGCTAAAATGGAGAATGGACAAAATAAGCCATAATAACAAACTGACCCTCATCTTTGTGTTTCAGTATATGACATTGATTTTGTGCCTGTTTAGACAAGTATGGTTGCCCCAAAAAGTTAAAAACATCCAATTTGGATAAAAATCAATAGTTTGAAGTTAAGAAACCTTTTTTATCTTTTTATTTATAAAATTTGTATAGAATTAACATGCACAACCATATTTGCTTAAACGGGAACAAAATTAGAGCCCAGTTTTACATTCAATTCACACAGTAAGTTGAACATTACTGCCCAACCCAATTATCTGAAAAAAAAAAAAAAAAACTTGAACAAAAAGTTAACTACAGAGAAAAAAAAATGCTTTTCCATACAAAACTTACAGAAGTTCTTTTTATTAAACTCAATATCTAAAATCTAAAAAGCTTATTTTTAGTCTAATCTAAATACTATCTCGGATATTGTCTCGGAACAAGAAATGAGAGCCAAGTTCGAATTCCAGTTGAATTCGTTGCATTCACTTACGCACAAATACCCTTGGGAAAGGTATTAATCCATCTATTCCCTCCAGTTATGGGTTAAATAATAGGACAGATTGAGTTCTATAGCCTTGGCTGGCAACCAGTCTACCGCAGAAAGCAATGGCAACCTATTGTGGGATAATCTTCTGCCCAGTCAGTCATGTCTCTTTCGAGACATGATCGCCTAAGTGTGTATCACGTATGGCACTTAATTGACTGAATCTAAATACTAAGATTTTCATTTTTTTTCTAATTACAAAATAAACCACAAAGCAATAAGGCATTAAATGATTATAGTTTGCTGCCATTTCCTTATTATATAATTACAGTTTATGCTGTTTACACTAAGTAATATCAATTAAGACAAAAAAACATGTAATATTTATGGACATCTCTATAGGCAAAATATGCACATAATAGTTGTGAATAGATAATTAGATACATGTAGAGGTCTCATTTAATTCATTGCCAACATTTAATAGTTATGCAGAAAAATAGACAAATAGAAAACCAAGTATATCAGTGCAAAACAAAAAAGAACTCAGTATTGCTGTGCATAGTTATATAAAGATATTGGAGCCAAAGCTGATAAGTGAGGACTTCAAAATCTTCCACTTTCCTTCATAAATGTCAAATATATATTAATTAGGAACAACAATTATGGCCCTGTGGCATATCGAGACCCACCAAACATGTTCCATTTTGAATTATAGTAAAATATTCAAATATGGCTCATTTCAGAAAAATTATCTTTGAAATTGTGGACTTAATGTTTGAGATGAAGTTTTATGATCAAGTCTTTCTTACTAACATCCTCATCTGAACTATAAAATCTAAAAGACAATTCTATGGAACAGGACCTCTCTCTCCTGTTTAACAATATCTAAACAAGACTGAGCAGTGCGGACCTCAGAATCTTGTCAAATGTATATTACAGATAATTTGGATCTTGTGTCATGTGAAAAATAAGCCAAGATGCCAATAAAAAATTAATTGACAGTGCATCAACTGAAAAATTCAATTAATATTCTTTTACAATCAGTAACCCCTTGTACCTTAGCGTTTTTATTGCCTGGTGTTTCTCGATTGAGATGAAATGATTAAAAAATCCAAAAGACATAGATATAAAGAGAGAAATAACTGTGCATAGTTATATAAAGATATTGGAGCCAAAGCTGATAAATGAGGATTTCAAGGACTTTCACTTTTCTTTCATACATGTCAAATATATATTAATTAGGAACAACAATTATGGCCCTGTGGCATATCGAGACCCACAAAACATGTTCCATTTTGAATTATAGTGAAATATTCAAATATGGCTTACTTCAGAAGAAGGATCTTTGAAATTGTGGTCTTAATGTTTGAGATGAAGTTTTATGATCAAGTCTTTCTGACTAACTTAATCCTCATCTTAACTGTAAAATCTAAAAGAAAATTCTATTGAATAGGACCCCACCCCTTTAACAAAATCTAAACAAAACTGAAGTGGGGACATCAAACATTTCATGCTCCTCCTTCATAAATGTCAAATACATATTAATTAAAAATAAAAATTTGGATCCTGCATTATAAAGAGACCAACATTTTTTCCCTATTTATAATTACACCGAAATGTCTAGTAATAGCTCATCTCACTGAGAAGAATCTTTGAAATTTTTGATTTCTGGATTTTTGGCATCAGTTAATGCCTGGGGCCATAAGACAAGGATGTGTTTTCTCACCAGATCTAGGGAAAGAGAGACAGGTGAAAGCAGTGCAAGACATATTTAATGGGCTTGAGCAAATATATGGTGAAATAGGGGTTTAAGAGAGATCCCAAGAGGAAAAATATTAAGAATGATGAGGGACAGGGACAAGTAGAAGTCCATGATTGCCCATATCCTGAAGGGACACGGCACATACAGTATTCTTCATCTAATTTTGTTTGCATAAATGTTCAGTTTTGAATTACAGTGAAATATTCAAATAAGGCTCATTTCAGAAGAATCATATTTGAAATTAGGGACTCAGTGTTTAAAATAAGGTTTTATTATTAAGTGTTTCTTACATCCTCATCTTCACTGTAAAATTCAAAAGAAAATTCTATGGAATAGAACCTCTCATTTAACAACATCTAAACAAGACTGAGAAGTGAGGACCTCAAGAACTTGTCAAATGTATATTAGAAATAACAATTTGGATCTTGTGCCATGTGAGAAATAAGCCAAGATGCCAATAAAAAATTAATTGACATTGCATCACCTGAAAAATTCAATTAATATTCTTTTACACTCAGTAACCTCTTACACTTTAGTATTTTATTACCTGGTGTTTCTCGATTGGGATGAAATGAAAAAGGGAGAAATTTAAAGAAAATATATAATTATACAAAGAAAGAATATATACTTTTAATGACATGTGAATAAAAACAATTGCTTTCAGACATCATAATGAAATAAATTATAATTTTTCTAATAATAATGTTCCCCCAATACAAGGCCAAAGAGCCACTTAAAGTAGATAATTATTGCATGTTGTTATATGAGCATAAGAAAGGGCAAGAAGTGAAGTTCATGGGGGCTATGCAGGAAAGTTAAGGGTTAACCCTAGACTTAAAGAGGTTCAGATTGTAGTGACTGAAAAAAAAAAAAAATCCTGCTGATAATCAGTTCTTGGGAAGAACTTGTCCAGGGGAAACTTGCTTCTTATAGGAATACGAAAAGAAGAGATAATGGTTAACCCTAGACTTGAAGGGGTCCAGACTGTAGTGATTGAGAAAACACCCTGCTAGGAGTCTATTCCACAAAGAAGCAGTTCTTGGGAAGAAGCTGTCTCAATTGAACGTTCTTACCAATATGGTTGATTCACCCTTGTGTACACAGAATAGCAGGTCCCAATTGTAAAGGTCAGGCTTAGTGGGGCCAAGGAATGTAGCTCATCAGAACACATGCCATGGAAGTAGTGATAGAGCAACAATTTTCTGTCAGTTGGAAAAGAGTTTGTAGGGCGAAAAATTCAACAACCACAAGGCTGCAAGGATGCTTTTGAACTGTGTCCCACTTATAGTTAGATCAACCAAATGCAGCTGAAAATTCTACTCTAGCAGCTTCTTTTCTTGTGCTTCTCACCTGTGGAAATCCCTTCTATATACTTGCTTTCCTGACAGCTACAACCTCCAGGAATTTAAATTCAATGCCAATACCCATCTCTTATCCACTTGACTCCAGTTCTTTCTACCTTCGCAACTGTCTTCACACCTGTGGTCCCACCTTGCCTTTTCTCTTTCACCCCCTGTAACTGGTCCATCTTTCTCTGTACTCTCCTCCTGTCTAAACTTTTACTCTTATGTAGGCCCCTGCACATCAGTGGCAGTACAGCCTTGCTTGAGATGAAACAATTAAAAATCAAGAGAGACAAGTGAGGAGTGGTCAGCTTCAGCACAGATAGCAATACTCCATGTTAAGTTCAATTTGGCAAGCGTAGAGATAAAAGTATAATGTGCTAGGGGTGGAGGGTAGTCAGATACTTACTGAAGCGTTACAATAAAGCAACCATTTTTTTCCCAGCATCTTTAGCAATAGATTCGATATAGGAGTTCCACTTGAGGTCTGGGGAGAAGGACTAAGTCCCAATAGATGTTCAACACAAGTAGCTTCCTTGAGAGAAGACCCATAATTAGTATTTCTTCTATCCTAAATTTAGGTACTTTTCATTGCAGCTCAAATCAAGATAAAAGAAACATTAATCGTTGATAATGCTTCATGTTATAAGGATAAAATATCAACTGAAGATACAAAGTGTATTGTAAGTCTTCCTCTCTTCATTTGACAGCAGCACACAAAGTTCGTATAAAGATTCCTCTACAACTCAATTATACAACAGCAGTCAGCAAGTGTCGGCATCAAAGATGCAGAGTGTGTAGGCAAGGTGTGAGATAAATACATATCATCTGCTTACTCAGTATGTCTCGCTTCAGCTTGGCACCATCCAAGGCATGCTGCCAAGTCCCCACTATAAACCGTGGGGCCTTGGCTACATGCCTTCATCTCTCTTCTCTCCAGTTATCTAAATATCCGATTCTATCTTGGTGCCAGTAGAAGAGAGTGACAATGCCAATGGCAGACTGCATAATTACTTTATGGCAATCAACAAAAAAAAAAAAAAAGCAAAAAAATAACAAAAAAAAAAAACAAAAACAAAGACAACACAGGTGAATGGAAAAAGAGGGAAACAAGGTGAGAATATGATTGTCAGCAATTATCATTTGTTGATTAAATTATTTACCTGTAACAATTACAGGTAATTTTAGGTAGCACATCTGTCAGGTTAGATTATTATGAATAATACAGAGTTAAGATAAAAATGTATTTTAATCCCCATGAAATGAAATAGAATATTGATATGTAAGGAGAAGAAAATGCCAAATTCAAGTGAAATAAGTTATTCTAAGTATTAAATAAAAAAAAAAAAAAGATCAGCAGGGAATTATAATAAATACAATAATCATATAATTGTGCTTGTTCCTTCCTTTATTAGTTCACATAGGTATTACACTGTCAATACCTTATAAATAATAGATTATTTCACTTTGATCAAGTGGAAATAGGAGAAAAGACACATTTTCAGTGAAAAATGAAATTGAAAAGGAAGATAGAAGTTGAGAGAGTGAATCAGATTAAACTAACAAGAACAGATATTACACTTTGATCTTAGCCAAAAGGCTGAGAGGATATGGCAACTGCATTAAAAGCGACATTTTCCAAATGCATGGAAACTGACTGAAAAAGAAATTCCAACTCCCCAAATTCTAGATTTTCAATTAATTTTGAAAGTAAAATCAATGATACATTTACTGGGTTCAGGCCAATTTTTAAGTGAAATTGAAACACAAAACAAAATCATGCCACTAAACTCATCATTCAACTAAATATAAACCATTTTTGTTGTACAACTTTCCCAATGTTTCCTTCTACTTAAAGATCCTGTCAACCCAGAATGTTGTTGCTTTCTTAGCAAAGAACTCACCTTTCCTGTTTGCCAATTCCAGGTGTTTTTCTTTAATTTCTGCCTTTAATTCATCCAGTTGCAAGCAGTACTTTTCAGAATCAATCAGCTGGTTACTTGACAAAAGCTCATAGTATAGTATTCTTTTCTAACCCCACTACTTTTTTAGGATGAAGACCTGCTTTTGGTCATGTTGCTTACTCCAGAATCTTTTTGCTGAACATTGTTGTAAATGATCTGTTTCTCAACACTTGTCACAATTTGCTGTAAAAAGTGCATTTTCTTTGCGTTTATTCAGCAAATCACAAAGAAATGAGATTCAAAAAATTTGTTTCACTCTGATCATGTGGTACTCAAACATTATAGTGATTTGAGCACCCAAGCTTTACTAAGTGCTCATGGATGGTGAATTTTGATAAGTTTAGTGTTACTATCAATTTCTGCATTGTGCAATGTGAGTTATTTTCAAGTAATGTCTTAATTTGGCCATCATTTGTAGCGGGGAGGTCTGCCTGAGCATTGTCAATATAGCTACAATCACCAACTCTAAACTTAACAATCAACTTCTGTACAGTTCTGTCAGCTAAAGCCTCTTCACCATACACAGTACATATCTTTTTTAGTTGCTTGTGAGGTACTATTGCTTTTACAGTAATATATATATAAAAAAAAAAAAAAAAAAGCATCAAGTCCCTATATGCACCCTATAATCTTCCGTTTTCATAAGGATGCAGAATTGAGATAAATTAAGTAATTTTAAAGTTTCTTTCTCAAGAGATAGTTTGAAGTGTTCCCTAATCAAAAATGTAAGCATATATCTGTTGGTAAATTTGATATATTCTAACGTGTTAGAATATGAACACCTATAAATTGGCATAAACTTTCCAGACAACCCAATACATTGCACTTCTAATAGTCCTATTCTTTCAGTAATGCTTTTGACCATTCCTATAAAGCATTGTTTGTTTGTATATATATATATATATATATATATATATATATATATAAATAAATAAATAAAAAAGAATGGATTATTATTAATCCACCAGATTTTTATCACTTGAAATGTTATTAATTGATACTTATATTCGAGTAGGTGCTCTCCATTTATATATTAAACAATATATTTATTTTTGCTCACTGGCCTGAATCTGTGAGAAATCTTATTAAAGAAAGATTAGCACTCATTAGCAAGAATTGAACCTGTGTCCCTGCCCAAGTGCTCAGGCACACCAGACTAAATGGTGGCTTCTTCAACCCTGAGGGATGCAGGTTCGAATCCTGTCGAAGAACACAGATTTTTCTTTAATAAGATTTCTCAAACATTCAGGCCAGTAGGTGAAAATAAATAAATGATAATCCTGTTTAATATATAAATAGAGCACCTATTCAAATACAAGTATTCACTAAAAAGATTTAAAGTTATATAATTTTAATTATTATTAGTGGAGATAGCTGTTGCAGAAGGGTGTTCAATATTGGTGATAGAGCATTAAAAGATTTAGACAGTGCAGACATAGGAATCAACACTGGAGGATGATTCAGTTTCAGACCTGAAAATCTTCCAGCTGAGTGTACATATACTAAACACACAAATTTGGCAATGTTAATTTTTTTCTGTATGATTCTTTTGTTTTCATGTTAATGTATTCTTAGCAGTCAATTTGCATTAAGTATAATAGTCTCATTCTATGAGTAATAATGTCTTTTCTATAATAAATTATTAGCAATACATTTATATTATACATGTAATAACACTACTTTACTATCAATATATGCCTTAAATTCTGACCACTGACAATCCCTTTCTTCCTGACTTTCCATGCACAATATATGATGTTTAATCATCTATATTTTCCACTAGTTAGGCAGTATAAATCCAGGAGGTCATGAAAACCATAGTCCTTTTGAAGAAATTTTATGATGGCATTACTTTGTAGGAAGTTTTTTTTTTTATACAGTCAATTAAGTGCCATACATAAATGCTTGGGCAATCATATCTCGATCCATGACTGACTATGCAGAATATTTTTCTGCAGTCGAGATTTTTTTTCTGCTGTAGACTGGTTGCCAACCAAGGCTATAGAACCCGATCTCTTCTGCTATTTAACCCATAGCTGGAAGAACAAGTTACAGATTAGTACTTTTACCACGGGTATTTGCACGTAAATGAATGCAACGTATTCAACTGGAATTTGAACTTGGGTGTTAGATTTCACTTTCCGAGTCATTCATTTTCAACACAATGCACATCCAACTGTACTAAAATATTTTACTGCTGTTTTAGTGAAACACCATCTATATTTTTAATTGATTGTATCGTCAAATTCTGATAGGTCTTATTTTTTACTCTTGGAAAACATGTATGCTGGAACAACTATGATGAAGCATCAAAGTGTCTTAATAATATTTATTGGAAACTCCAGGAATAGTTTGAGATAAAGGAACAGAATCAAAGAAATAAACAATATATGTTTATTTAATTGACTTCAATTGACGCAAGTCTTTTATAAATCTGGTTGGCAAAGGTTTGTTCGGCTGGATAGTTGTTACTTTATAAGTTAGACTTTGACAGCAGTCATCATCTTGTTGGTAGTTGTCGGAAGTGTTGTTACTTTGAAAACATGATGCTGTGTATTCTCAGCCCTCAAAAAGGGTAGTAAATGTCTTCTATAGATGGTCGCTTAGTTCTTCACATGATATACTTGGGCATGTTTTTGGCTGTCTCTTTATATACAATTTTGAAAGGCTCTAAACTACTTGACATGAATCTTTATTTTGGCTAACATCAAAAGTCTTTATTTTTGATAGGCCAAAATTCTTTTAATTTTTGGGTGCTTATTTTTTTCTTTATTTTAGCCAAAATTAACCAGAGAGATCTATTATTTTATTAGTTATTATAGTTACAATAACTAGACCCTAGACGAGTGAACTTCTGTTTTGCAGTAGTTTTTTTCAGTCTTTTCATGTGAGAGAGAGAGTGAGAGAGAATGAGAGAGAGAGAGAGAGAGTGAGAGAGAATGAGAGAGAGAGAGTGAGAGAGAATGAGAGAGAGAGAGAGAGAGAGGAGAGAGAATGAGAGAGAGAGAGAGAGTGAGAGAGAATGAGAGAGAGAATGAGAGAGAGAGAATGAGAGAGAGAGTGTGAGAGAGAGAGTGTGAGAGAGAATGAGAGAGAGAATGAGAGAGAGAGTGTGAGAGAGAATGAGAGAGAGAGTGAGAGTGAGTGAGTGAGAGAGAATGAGAGAGAGAATGAGAGAGTGAGTGAGAGAATGAGAGAGTGAGTGAGAGAGAATGAGAGAGTGAGTGAAAGAGAATGAGAGAGTGAGTGAGTGAGAGAGGAGTGAGAGAGAGAGGATGCTTTATTTTTTAATTAGAATTTTTAGAATATTTTCATATTTTACACTTGGACACACCACACAACAAACCAGATGTTGTTCAAAAGCTTATTTCTTTTATTATCATTTAAAATAACTTATTTCAGTATATACAATATTGTTTTAATCAAATATGTTTCTAGGGCCTTTATCATTCACATTTAATTATAAAAAAAAAAAAAATGTAATTTGCACTTTGTTTACATGATAAATGCTGACACCCACAAAACAAGTTATTTTTATAATAATGATAAGACATTATAAACTGAAACTGACAAGTGTTTATATAAATCTAAATATATCCTCTGTCAACACACTTCTTCAAGTTAAACATGTTAGCTTAAGGACACTTTTCCAACATGTTCTTTACTTATTCTATATAACATAGAAGAAAGTAGAAAACCACGGCTCCTAAGGTAGATACAATAAAAAAGTGCTCAATACAAAATTCAGCAAGAAGATAGAACAAAATATACTGTGCAAAAATAAACTGCCATGCCAAGCTACCCAGGTTTCAACCCTGAGGTCCCTTCAGGCATAGGTGAAAAAAAAAAAAAAAGCCAAAATACCACTCCAACAGCTGTTTTTCACCTATGCTTGAAGATACTTCACAGTTGAAACCCAGGTAGTTTGGTGTGACAATTTATTTGCCACACATACACATACACACACACACACACACACACACACACACATATATATCTTCCCCCAAAATAATGTGACTGATTGATTCATTTTCTATGGTTTTGCAGGTTATTAAAAATCAGAAAATATTTTTAGATTGTAAGAATACTTTCTTTTTTTTTTATTTGAGGCATAGTGATACAAGTTTTACCTATTAAACCATAGCTGGATATTTTTTATTACACTATAAAGCTAGAACAAAACCCGACCGAATTGTTCTAAAGCTTTTGGCTCACATGAGCCATCTTCAGAATGGTTGTGAGGATGTTAAAGATATTCACCATCAAAGATATTTTCTTGTGCTAACATAAAGCATTGCTATGTGACGCTAAGACTTACTGGATAGCAGACGCAGGTCATAAATTTGTTCTATGATGTCACACTGTATGAGAGACTGAAATGTTAACAGAACCATGTATCTAAATGTAATTTTACTCTAGTCACAATATATATTGTGACTAGAGTAAAATTTGATTATATTGAGTGTGGCTCATTTTGATTTGATGTAGATAGCCTCCAATATCTGAAGGTTCTTTTTACTGTGTGTATGTGTGAGTATTATTGTGTTATCAACTAAAATCATATATATATATATATATATATTTATTGTCATCTGCAGACAGATCTGTTTCGCCGTATCACAGCTCATCAGTATGGTTAGACCCCGATTGCCACACAACCCAGGCTCGAAACCCAACTGAATTGGCGTCAGTCGGCGACTCTACCCCTGGGCCACGGGGTGTTCGGTGGAAGAAGGCAGTCCTTTTAGCACATATCATATTACGCGCCCAATAGCTATAGTGCTCAAATTCATTTTCACTGAATGAACAATGCATACACGCCAGAGTGGCTACTGTTTTTCAAAGTCTACCTATCTTCTAGAGTGCTCAATCAGGGTGTGAGAGCATATATATATATATATATATATATATATATATATATATATACACACACATACATACATACATACATACAAATAAATACAGAATGGTCTTTATTATAATGATTATTTAGGATAATGGAGAGGACATAAAAAAAAATTTACTTGTCATGTAGATTAATATTCAAACTCAAAGACTGCACATTAAGCTCTATACTGTGTATTAATCATGGTACTCCATGAGAAGTCATTTTGTTTTTCGCAAATAAAATATATTCATAAAGAATTAAAAATATTTTTTAATCTGACATCTTCATTACTTCAAACATTTTTACTGGATACCCATTATTGAAATAGATGCCCTGTTTTTTGTTTTTGTTTTAGCATAAACAATATGTATTACATGTACTGGATTGTGTACTAAAGAAAAATTATTAAACAAAAAATGTGCTGACAGAATTTGAACCTGAATCCCTCTTTGTAGGAGAAATCCATCTAATCCAGCATGCTTTAGACCAGATCAGCAACCTGTGGCACATCAAGCAATTTTCAATGAGACAATTTGTTGAATTAAGGAAGTCTCTGGAAGACGAAAATTTAAAAAAAATCTGCTGTTATTCTCATCTGTTGGATATCCCTCCAGAGATCTTTCATCTGTTTGAAGAAAATTGCTTTTGCTCTTCTTTCGGTTTAACTTATTCCTGTGAGCAGATTTTATTTCACATGAAACCAGTGTTGTTAAGTCCACAATAAAGTTGCCTAACACCTGAACATTTAGACAATTGTGTAAAACTCAAAGTAACAAAATATGCTACTAATATTGAGCAATTAGCTAAAACCATGCTAAGAAAAGGCTCCCATTAATAAAGAGTTTATTTCTATTAATGTGGCTTACATATTATTGTATATATTACTACACAAAATATATTGTAGAACAGGTAAATTAACTTTCACTTGTACAAAAATATATATGCTGTTGGCACACTGAATAATTTTAAAACACTAAGTTGGCAATCTTTTGCTGACTATTGCTTTAGACCACTCAGCAACAAAGAGCATCACAACCCAGTAAGTTTATCCTGTGACGCCAATCATATATAACACACCACTCAAATTCTGGGCTTAACTAATAAAACAACAACTTTTAGGCAAAATTCGACTTTATTCATCAACATAGTGTATCACCCAAGAAGGAGACTGATTCCAACACTTCTCTAATTCATTGCCGTTTTTATAAAACGATATGTTTTTGGCCCCAAAATATACCCCAGTTTCTGATATCACTTCTTCATCGGAGCCAAATCTCTTTCCCTGGAGCATTCTTTTGAGGTCTGCAAACAGCCAGTAGTTGCTGGGGACCAGGTCTGGAGAATCGGGTGGATGCAGAAACAAGTCAAAGTGCAATACATGTAGTTTTACCATCATTGTGATCGACTTTACACAGTTGTCTTGATGAAAGATACACTTTTTCTTCTCAATTTGTGGCTGTTTTTTGGTGATCTCTTCCTTCAAACGCACTAATAATGCCATATAATATTTGTTATTACTGGTTCTTCCTTTCTCAAGGTAATCAATGAACAAAATACGGAGACCAAAACCTTGCCTGCTGATGTTTGCATCTATGGTCACTTTGGATGGCTTTCACCAGCTGCTCTTTACTCAGCTGACTGTTGATTTGACTCCGAAGTGAAGTGGTGGGTTCATGTTGCATTCATTGTCACATATTTATGCAAAAACTCCTTGTTGTGTTGAAACAGTTGCAAACAACGCTCTGAATCTTCAATGCATTGTTTTTAATTAACTGTGAGCAAATGTGGCATCCACTGTGAACACAGCTTTCTCATTGACAAATGTTCATGCAAAATGGTGAATACACTGTCTTGTGATACGTTCAACTCCTCTACTATCTTACACAACTTCAATTTATGATTGACCAAAACGAGTTTGTGGATTTTATTGGTGTTTTTTTAGCACAACTGCCAATTTGGGCAACCTGGGTGTTCAGCATCATTTGTGCCTGTGCAAACACATTTAAAGTTAGCATGCCACCTCTTAATCGTTTCTGATGGAACAGAGTCTGAATAACACTTATCAAGTCATTGCTTTGCTTGAACAATATTTTTTCCCCATCAGAAAGCAATGCTTTATCAACACATGAAATTCAGATTTTTCCATTGTTTTTAAACTTTGCAACAGTAGCTTCACTTAAATAACTGTAATATGTAAACTAATAATCCAATTGGGCCCAAATTTTGTCATTTGAAGGTTAGTACTTCATAAAAATCATATGTTTTTTTTTGGGGGGGGGGTTTATTAGTGGCACCATCTATATGTCAGCCCCAGTATTTGAGTAAAATTTAAACATTGTCTATTTTCATTTTAATCCTCTCATATTCTCTTAGTAAATTTTTCTTTTTTTTGTTGGTGCTATGTTTAAAAACATTAAGGAAGCAAGTGAAATTTCCATTGTTTTTATTTTCCCCAAGTACTTTCAATTTCATCTAAGGTCATCTTCAGGGGTGAATTGCAAAAAACAAAAGTTAATGTATTTGACAGTTATACATTTTTTGCTTGCACGTACAAATCTGAAGATAATCTTAGATGAGATTGAAAGTACTTAAGGAATAAAAATAATGGATATTTCTTAATGTTTTTAATCATAGTATGAGAAAATTAATATATGAATTTGAGAGGATTAAAATAATGTCTAAATTACTGAACCCAACATGTTTGAACGAAGACTGTGTGTGTGTGTGTGTGTATATATATATATATATATATATATATATATATAAACATGTTACAGAAATTAACAAATTTTAACGAAACTTGCTTATAAACAATCGACAATTTGAAATGAATTGTTTGAACATTATTTTTTTATCGATACTCGTATTTACATACGGGAAGCTACCATTTGATCTGGCAATATCTCAGACTGCTCGACCACAAATGGCCTCCAGTCTAGACGAGGTTCTAATCAAGCCTATATAACACAATTTTCTAGACTGGAGGTCATTTGTGGGCAAGCAGTCCGAGATGTTGCCAGAACAAATGGTAGCTTCCCCTATGTAAATAGGGGTCGCAGGTTCGAATCCTGCCGAATGGCACACATTTTCATAATAATTTATTTTAAATAGTCAGGCCGGTAGATATAAATATATAATTCTGTTTAATTAAAAAAAACAGAATATCTACTTAAATACGAGTATCGATAAAAAATAATGTTCAAACATATATATATATATATATATATACACACACACACACACACACACAAAATGATGTCAAGTCTATAAAAAGAGGATAATCCAAAAATATTTAATATAAAATATTAAGAAATAGATTTGTATAGACAGCTCAATTGATATTATCTAGAACAACATAATGAACATAAAGGAAAACTCAACACATCATCTAAAATGGTTATAAAGTATAATTTATTTCAACAGGCGTATAAATCCATCTCTTCAGACCAGGATTTTATTTGGTTTAATTTGCTCAGAAGTGACAGCTACAATATGGCAAACATACAGCTGTCAATTGAGGAATGTAAGATTATTTTAAAGTGGGATTTCAAATTTGAGAATATTAAGTCCAAAGACAATGGAGTATCTCATGACTGAGTCAAAAAGTAAATGGTATTAATCTTGTGATGTCTGAATAAATTTAGTACACATGCACACACATTCTTGATGAGTACATAGGGAAGTGGTTAAAAATCCTGATCATGAGAACCAGGTTTCAAATCTCACCATGATCAATTTATCAGGAAGTCAACTTCTTGATGTTATTGACCTGGGGAGGTGATTTCCAGTGTTGAATACTTTTAGAAAATGGCGAACTCAGATCACCTCTTGACACAAGCCTTGTGAGTGAAATTTGGTAGATGGAACTGATTGAAACTCATTAATGTTTGTGCTAGCATGTAGTCATAAGTTAGGACTTGTGTATAATGGCTGTGTTCAGACTAGTGATTATGCACTCCCTCCCAGCAACTGTTGCTAAGGCCTTCTCAGCATAGTTTCAATATTAATCATAGGTTGGCTCTGTGGGTATTATATATATATATATATATATATATATATATATATATATAAGCAAAAGAAAAATGTGCTTAACTAGGATTCTACAATAGGGATTAATGAGTTGCCCTAGCAGATGGGTGTTTTTGGAAATAAGTAATTCACCATTATAAATGTACCAACAGAATATTTGAGTTAAAAAAAAAAAAGAAGAGAAGAATGAAGAGAGGAAGCATTGCAATAGGTTTTTTGGAATAAAAGATACCAGTTGTAGAATGGTACCAGACACAGACAATGGGGGGTGGTTAGGGTGGTTTACAGGAGGGGCTTTAATATTCCAGCAGTGGAATAACAAATATGTAGTTAACCTTCAACTTAATGGGGTTTTGGATTTCCATAGCCAGTCAAAAGTAAATGAATAATTTCCTTTTGGTATAAATAGAATAATCATAATACTAAGAAAAATTTCAGAAAGATAAAAAAAAAAGTGAGAAAACACCAAAAACAATATTTTTTGTTATCACAGATGAATATATATATATATGTGCGTGTGTGAATATCTGCATATTTTTTTATTTATAAACATGTAAATAAACAGATAAGATGTTTGTACATGAACAACTGTGTGAGTCTATGAAACACATGTAGATCTATAATATGATTGTGTGTGTGTATATATATATATATATATGTATGTGTGTTTAATTGTGATGATGTTTAGTGCCAAGGTTGCAGTTTTTTTTAAGTGGTTTTACTGATGAAATATATGTATTTTGGCAAGCAGGTTTTTTTATTGAAAAGTGCTCAATATCAAGGTGATGATAGGGTGTTGATAAGTATAAAAAGTTCATGGATTTTGAAGTTTTGTGCAAACACCGTTATGATGTTCTCACTTGTCAGGTGTGCGTGTATATATGATAAAAAATATAATTTTAGGGTATGCTATATTTATAGTGTAAAAATTGAGTCTAAGCATGGAACATGCTGTTGTCATTTATAGTTACCCTCTGTGTGTGTGTGTGCGCGTGTGTGTGTGTGTGTGTGACACGTGTTGGTTTTGAGAAACCTTTAACCTGTGCTCAAAGATTTATGACTCAGCTCCTGTTGGTGGTGCTGCATCTGTTATGGCTGTACAGATCTATATAAGAGCGATTCTGAATTGCAATGAATGAATGTGAAAACATTTTCCACCAATGTCTCCTTGCTCCAGTAATTGGTGTAAATTGCATCTCCAGTGTAAGTGATGCCATTGGTGATGCCTTCCCACCTCTCAATGTCTATGATCCTCATGTCCCTTTTGCAGATGTCCTTGAAATGAAGATGAGGTTGCTCTCATGCCGATGACCGCTTTCCCATAAAGAAGGACTTTTAGAATTCACCAATCTGGCATATGATGTTCATGTCCAATACAGCCTAGCCTGCATGCACACACACACACACACACAAACATTACTTTTAAGCATCATTTATTGGATATGCCCGACAAAGATGATTTAATCAAGGTTTATAATTTTTCTAGCATTTTAACATTATTTTTTTTTTTTTAAAGAGTTAAAGAATATGAAAAAAAGGCACACAGTTTTTATTGCTCCAAGCACTTTAGGTCATTCAAGTTGTCTTAAGATCATGCATGTGAAACCCTGGTTACGACTAGTCTTCTTTTTATAGGATTTAATCCTGTTAAGTGTTTTTGCTCAATCTAGACAAACTAGGCTTCAATCACTTTACTGAGTAGGTAAGTTTGCCTTGAGGCCTTTCTCTTTTCAGTATTGTTATTTTTGTTTGAGGCATTATCTGGATGAACAAGTTTATCCACTGGTTTCATCAACAGGTTTTTTTTTCTTTAAAAAACTGACACACACACACACACACTAGTCAATATTAATTTTATACAGATGCTATTTGTTGGGGAAGGGTGTTCAAAATCAAAGATAGAGCATTAAAATATATAGACAGTGAGGACATAGGTAGCAACATTGCATGAAGATTCAGTTTTACACTTCAAGCAATCTTTTGTCCAGGTATACTAAACACATATCTACAAAACTGGCACTGATACTTTTTAATTTGTGATTTTTTTTGTTTTCATGCTAATATATGTTTAGCTTCAATAGGCATAAAAGTGTTAATGTTTGATTACTTTTCAAAATAAGATTTAAATATCTTGAAATTTCAAAATCTTTGAAACACTTATTTTTTTTTTTACATATACAGTAGAACTTCAAACATGTTACTTTGTAAGACAGAAAATATGTATTAAGGCAGTATGAATTCAACAAGTTTTATTAAATAAAATCATTAAGGTCTGTTGATTTAAGTTTTAAAAAACCTTAAAGAATAAATTGTTGCATACCAAGATCAAGATTGTCGATAAATTGGCTACCAAAATTCATGTTTTTGTTCAAGTGTTTTCAATTATCTTAGTCATTATTGAGAACTGAATGTTACCAACTATATCCTAGTATTATTCATTCAATTAAGGAGGGTTTCAATTCATGACTGACTAGGCAGTCAGTTGCTGTTTCTTTCTGGGCTAGATTAATTTCTAACCAATATTTTTCTGTCCTACTATTCAACCCATATCTAGGGGTGAAAAGTTGGGTTCATACTTTTCCTAAAGGTATTTGCACATAAATGAATGTAACAAACCTAACTGGAATTTGAACTTGGTGATCCAATTTCTAATTTCAAACTGTTATCCATCACAACACATTACATTTCAAATTTAAGTGGTGATATATTTAAAATGATTTCACAGAGTGTCAAGAAGTTAAGTGTATTATCAAATAATTTAATGATTTTATACAAATTTATAAGCTCTTAAAATATTTTAAAATACTAACCTTTATGGTGAAAAATAATCTATTGCAGGTTGTTTTTGTATCATAATATGGATTATTGCATATAATTCTTTACTAGTGCTATATAGAATTTTGGTATTATTTACCAATGTTTGTCTAACATTAATAGTTGCCTTTTGGTTGTTTGTGATATGACAATGGCAACAGGTAAAAGTTGTGATAAGTTTCAATAAGAACAAGTTAACCTGTGAGGTAGTGTGGTGGTTATGTGACGAATGTAATAACTTAATCTTGTTTTTTGATTTTTGGTATTGAAGATGCAATCTTCCAAAGGGAACAACAATTCATAAACAACATTGTTTTTATATAGTGGGGATTTTTGCAGCCTTGAGTGATTATTGATAATGATTAGAGGATTTAGAATTTTTATAGTAAAAGAAACATCTCAGGTATTCATTGCAATCACTAAATGATATGTACATCAAATCAGCACCATTTGTAGTACAAACAAGCAATTATCTATTCTAATTGCTCACAAGGAACTTCAAATTTATCGTCATACATAATCAAATATTTTCTTTCTTTTACCAGTTACAATGCACAATATCCTAATAGATAAAATCTATGTAATATTAAGCATACACACATGCACGCACACATGTAAGATGGGCAACACATGGGTTGGTTTTAATTTTAATAGTATTAAGAATGTTTATTGTGACAACTATCATTTGAAAAAAATGTCTTCTGAAATTGACAGTGGAAGAAAAACATTTTTCAACATTATGCTTTATTTTAGGAAAAGTAAAAACAAATAGAAAAAAGGGAAAGCTACATACAGAGTTTATAGAGAAGATATTATGAATAATCAAATGTATCAAATGTTTTGATCATTGAAAATAGTCCATTATTTTATACTTCAATGAAAATTTTATAATCTTATTGCTCTATATGATAAGGTCTTGTTTGCATGAAAATGATAACTGTAATAATAATAATGGAACAACTAACTGATCTCTCAGATCATTGTGATGTCACATTAGATTCACAGTGTCGCCTTAAGAGAAACGTGAGAGGGAGGTCACTGGGTATTTCCTCTCCAAGACCAAGTGATAATAACACGGAAGAGTTTCTGGTTTGATTGTACTTTTCTGTTAATCATCATGGCAAACACAGAACAAAACCATAAGATATCTTGTTTTGACTGGGCACAGGGAGAAGTGCGTGCATGCCTTTCAAAACTATATGAATGCAAACTGAACACCTCTACCAATTATAACCTGAAAATCAGCATCGTAAATGTTTTCAAAAGCACAGATCCAATTCACTTGGATATGAAAATGCTTTAAAAGAAGATTTTTTGTTGAACTATTGTTATGGTGAAACACACCTATTTTATAGTGAATAGACTCTCCCACCTAATTTAAGTAGGAGTAGTAAGAGGAAGGAGGGTCAGTTGACGTTGGACAATAGTAGTCGACAGTCGAATATGAAAATAGTCAGCCATCTGGCAAGATTACACTGTGTAATACATATATCAAGTTCCTAATGTTTAGTACGTTGAACCTATTAGGACCGACTTTAGAGCAAATACTAGCCTCCAAGGCGAAAGTAACTCCACAACAACTATAAAGACTTAAAATATATACAAATAATTCTCTCTGCTGCATATTTGACAATTTAACATGCTATAGATTGCAGCATACAAGTCGACCCCAAGATCTTTTTTAGCTCAAAATTATGAGTTAGGCATATACCTTCTGTGGCCTAAAACTTACTGATAAATGAAGTTAGGCCACAGTGTGCAATAACCTGTACCAAAACTACATAAGGTCACACCAATTCCCTGTATATTGAGATGCTAACCATAATCTTTCTATATGTGTTTTATAGCAAAACAATCTACAACACACCAGTAGGTACCATATATTATATCGGTATAACTTAGTGAACATCTAAAATTCATTAGATCTACTGCTAAACATATTAAAGTCAACATCAACTCCTATAAAATATTAATATTGTATATTACACATTATATATCGGGTAGTCTTTTGATACTACTGCTATATATTGTATGTTATTGTAAAACACAGTATCACTTAAAAACACTATATCATACAACTTAATGGTGAAGACTAGCATTTTATACCTGATATATAAGTCAACCCCTAGTTTTTTTAGAAAGATTTTTTTAAGGTTTGAAAACTTGTATTTTACAGTAGCATATAAGAATGGAAGTCAAAGGATAATTGAGAAATTACAGGGGAAAAAAAAAAAAAATGGAGGTTAATGATGATCCTGGAATCTATTTTAATAAAAGTTAATGCCTGTCAGCAGATTCAGAGCTCATGCTTCGATGGATTTGTTTTTACAACTTGACATTATGCATATTCTTTAAAGCCAGGAAAGTTTTAGATTGTAAGAATTTTTTAGCAGTGAAGAATTATTTATACAAGTCTTATTAACCCATAGCATGGGTCAGAAAAGGTGAATTCATACCTCTATCAAGGGTATTTACATGTAAATGAATATAATGAACCTGACTGGAATTCGAACTTTATTACCGGATTTCCAATTAAGAGCTGTTATCCAAGTATACAACACTTTATATTTCTAGGCAGTCACGCACCTAGGTACAAACAAGCTCGACACTGCTTAACATTCAAGCATACAGCAAATTATATATCCAGGCATAAGATCAGGTTTCAACTTAAGATTTTGCACACACCGGGAGGTAATGTAGTAGATTGTGGCACCAAGGTTACACCCACTATCCAGGTCGAAACCTAGAAGGTAGTCTTTTGGCAAATTCTCCTCTCCAGGTTGATTTAATGCCAACCAGATTTGATACCTGACCAACTTAGTCACAAATCATCTGCTCCAAAAATGATTCCGGAGTCTGACTTTTAAAAGTTACATTATCATTTGGCATTATTCACTAAATGCAGCAACATGCCAGAAAAAAAGTATTTTATTTTCAGGAGACTTGTACAAAGAATTGACGATGCTTGATGGAATCAACACTCAAGATCATATGAATAATCTTAAAAAAATTCACTTGCGGATCAAAGCGAAATAAGCTTGAATCGAGTATTTTGCAAACTGTATTAGTGAAGACAATAAATAATCACAAAGTATAAACAGAATTTATATCACTAAAAGCTATTTGCCTACTTGAAGTTCTATGTGCTGTACCCCTTCAGGATGTTGCTGATCATGGCCTTCCACATTTTCCTATCTGTTGTAGCTCTTAATGCCCTTTTTCTTGTTACCCTGCCAAACCTTGCTCTGCCATTCATTGGCTCAAGCCCATCAAGTCTGTCATGTGTTGCTTTTTCCATGCCTCCCTTTCCCTCTATGTCCTGTGAGTATCAGATTCTTCAAGCTCTCTTGCCTCATTACATGTTCCAGAAACTTCAGCTGTTTTTCTGATGTTAAGTATCAGTTTTCTTTTCATTCATCCTCTCCAAAACCTTGTCCTTGCTCACATGTTCAGTCCATGATATCCTCAGCATCCTTCTGTAGAAAGTTACTCATCTTATATAAAACTATCCTGTCTGTAATGCTTGCTTTAATTTCTAATCACAAATTATCCCTTTTCCCCCTAATTTTCCGTGCCCAACATACAAATCAGTCAGTTAAGTGCCATACGTAACATATACTTGGTTGATCTTTTCTTTCGATTCATGACTGACTAGGAAGATTTTCTGGCAGTAGATTGCTGTTTCTTTCTGTACTAGACTGGTTACCACCCAAAGCTATAAGACCCAGTCTGTCCTGCTATTCAACCCATAGCTGAGGAGAGAAGAGATGGATTGATACCTTTTCAAAGGCTATTTGTATGTAAGTGAATGAATGTCCTAACTGTAATTCAAACTGATTTTTCATTCTGAGTCATTATTAGAAAATGTACAAATAAAACACTGATAATGCCCTAAAGCAAATTATTTTTTTATAAAAAAATTCAGTACTTAATTATCAAATTGATAAGTCATATCCAAACTAAAACAAGAATAAGTGAGATATATTGAATATTTTATATTATTTGTATTCAGAATAATGACTTCATTTTTCTTATTACATTTCAACCATTGTCCCCTGTTTCAGGTGTCTGCTGATTCAGACAATTTCAAACTGAAAACTGAATATAATCTACAGGGATAGACAGTGTTCACATTCCACTGTCCATGCTCAGAGATATCTCGTATTCTTTTTAATACTGTATAGTTACTACCAGTCCTGTTTCCACTGAGTCTGAACTACCCAAGCCAGGGATTGAACTCACAATTACTATGCCACCAAATTCACAAACCCACACTCTAGTACCCTTGGCTATTGTTATGGGACAATATCTCTTGGGCCTTAAATTTAAAACTGTCGAACTCAGTTATCCAGATACTGTAAATTACCAATACTTGTACCGAGCTCTGTGATACCGTAAGTAAATAGGTAAAGACGTTTTTATGTTGAATGCCATCAATGAAGCCCCACATTAGTTATCTCTTTGTTTGAGAAATGAGTTTAAAAAACAACAATATTATCGATGGAAGGAAGATTTATTTTTCTTTGTTAAACAATGGCTTCAAAGAAATATGTGGAGGTTAAATCAATAAGTTGAATTCTGCTTCTATATTTTGGTTGGAAAGTAATTCCTACACCAACAAGAGAAAAGTGACCTTGGAAGTAACCCCTCCTCTGTGTGCGTGAGTGTGTGTGTGTGTATGCGTGCTGTAGTACTGAACTCACCCATTGTTTTCGATGTACGAGGGTACGGCAGCTCAATTCTTAGATCTGAACAACCAAGCTACCAGCTCAAATGATTTGATTATAGCGGGTGAAAGTTTGTGCAGAAACTACCAAACTTTGTAAAAGTTTAGAACACAGAGAACAGGTGCATGACTCAAGTTTTGAGTTTAGTGCTTCTTTTTTCTAGACTGGTTGCCAAACAAGGCTATATGGTACAGCATGCTCTGCTATTTACCCATAGCTGGGGGAGAAAAGAAATGGATTCATACTTTTCCCAAAGGTATTTGCATGTAAGTGAATGTAATGAACCCAACTGGAATTAATACTCAGTTCTGTGATTTCTTGATTAAATATCACCAGGCCAATGGCGTTCTGGCCATTAGACATTTGGTGGCATCAAGCGAGGTTTGGGAAAGTGTTTCTTAGCTGAGGTGCCAGATCAGTGAGAGGCAACTCTGCAATATATTTTACCACTGTGTGTGTGTGTGTGTGTGTGTGTGCGCGTGAGTGAGTGAGTGAGAGATTCAATCCACATGAAACGATAGCTAAAGACCAAATTTATAAACAAATTATACAGATGCATGTCAAGATTTCTACCTAATAATAATGGATCACAGCTTGATTTCATTCACCATATTTTTGTTCTTTCTTGTCACGAAATCAAAACGCTATAATCATGTGACTGTATCTCTTATGTGTAAACAGCATTCTTGCTTTGTGAACTTTTTTTGTCTTGTTACTGTTGTTTTGACTTGCATACATGTTTTCTTAGTATTATTTGGCCAGTGTTTTTTTCTTTTCTTATTGTTTGAGAACTTTATCAACTCAAATATGTTGACCATTTTGTCAATTACACTTAACCATAGACAATTACTCCATATATATATATATATATATATAAATTATACTTTAGAACATGTACAAACTACTATAAAATTATACATTTTGTTTCAACATTGAAAGAACAATGTCAACAAAGTGTGCAATTTTGTAGTAATTGGTAGTTTGTACATGTTCTAAAGTATAATTAATAATAAATATTCATTGCCCTATTTTTATATTGAGCACTGTTTTAAATTAATGTTTTGAACATTGCAATTATTTTCTTCATTCCTTATTCATTTGTATATATATATATATATATATATATATTTTTATTAGGGAAAGAATTATGAAAAAGTGGAAAAGTTTTTGCGCTACACATTTTGTCTTTTAGGACATCATCATACTAAATTTTTCAAAATAGTATAGTTCATTATTTTGAGTTATTAGCAGGTTGTAAAACCATACAAACTATTAAAAGAAGGTACAAGCACAATGATAATAGGATTCTTCATTTTACAACAAACAAACATTAATAACTCAAGAGGTTTTCTCTTCAAAAGAAACTATTTGTGATCACAACCAAAATGAATTAGTCAATTAAAAAAAATTGTATTTTTTTTTAAAATCATATAAAAAAGAAAACAGACAAAAAAACTTACAAAGAAATTAAAAGAAAATTAACAATCTTTAAGGTAATCCTTTGCATAAATGGCATAAACTCATTTTATATCTTTAAATTTCTTACATTTTAAATATGCCCCTAGCCAAAGATATCCTGGCCATGGAGTAGTTAGGATCAAGCAGGGTTTAGGAAAGTTTTTTTTTTTAATTTTTTTATTTAAGTTTCTGGATCAGCAAAGACTCTGAAAGAGGTAACTGTGTGACATATTCAGCCTAGAATCTATATTGTTTCATATGTCAGTGATACAAGAATGATACTGTGTTTTCATCATTTATTTGCTGCATAGTCCACCATTACCTGCTCGAATAATAATTGTAATAAACATAGTATTTCTGATTTTACACTGTTCAGGGAATAGCAGTTTATTTTACATTCCTTAAGTGAAAAATTACCCAATCTTCAAACAAAGCATTATTTTTAAGAAGATTACATTTAAATTTAAAAGCTAAAAATATATCCCCAATATCATGCGGTAAAACACGTGTAAGCTTGGTTTAATCTTTTTTGGAGTTAAATTTATCGATTTAAATTGATGGTCTTCAATATTTTTTTTACCCATAAATCACTTTTACTCTGATTTTCTCTAGGTAGACCCCAATAACCATGCAATGAAAAAAGTGTATTTTATTTTTATCAATAGGCAAGTTTAGAAATTGTATTATAGAAATAGTAAATATATATGCTTTATTTTGAAGTAAAACTAATTTAATGAAAATAAACTCTTATCTAACAACTAAATTCTATGGAAAATTTTTGTTCTCAGGTTCTATTCAACTTTCACAAGCAAAACAACCAGTAGTGTGAAACTACTTTATGGACTAGTAAAAACATTACTGTGGACCCCCAAATTGCTGTTTTTTTTTTTTTTGTCAACCCCAGTAATGTTATATGGATCCCAGTTGAGAACCACAGACTTAAACAGCAAGAAGACGGGACTTAATGCAGGAAACAATATTCTGAAGGTTTACAATGAACAAATAAGTTTTGAGAACCAATGTGTTTGAGAAATATCTTAAAATACAAATTTAGTCAAACAGTCTTTCCATTAGAAAGTAAATGTAGATTGATATGTGGACATTTATCTGTCTATAAATGACCAAAAGACAAAGACTGCCAGTAAAGAATTGGTAATTTTGGCATTACAGGTTCAGTTGTTGTTGTTCAGTGTCTTCTTAATCAGAGAACTATAATCTTGTCATTTTCTAATGTCAAAAACTGTTTCACATTCTTTTTGGCTTAGATAAAAAGGACAGCAATTACTTGAAGCTAAACCCCCATCAATTACTAGAAAGTTTCTTTTATAAATTGTTCAGTCAGTTGTGCTAACATAGCTAGAGGGATGGGGGTGACACTTTTGTGTCTGCAGTAGGCTGTATTGAAATAAAAGTAGTTTTAATCTGTTGGGTGGGGGTGGAGGGACAATAGTCACAGTTGAAGGATCTTTTTAATTTTGAGAAACTTAATGAGATACATATTGGTCTATCTACTGTCTATAGAGTGACAACTAACAGATGAAAGAGTTTTTAGTAATGTTATTTAAGAAATTGCTAACAAAAAAAAAAAAACAAGAATTTCTTTGTGGAAAGTTGTAATTTTCATTTCAGAAATAAAGAAAGATGGTCTTAATTTTTTTGACAGTTTTTTTTCCTATATACCTTTTTTGATTTTGTAACTATTACTGATAAAGTTTAAGTATGTTTGGTGTACATTTAAAGTATACTATATTTGACTATGTAAAAGTAATATACTGGTATACAAACTAGTTTTATAACTTTAAGAGTGAGTCACTGTGTGATAACTATTTTTTGTGGAAGCCAGTAAACTCAAGGGCTGCCCTGAATGGTGCACACTAGCTATACAACTGGTCAGTCAGTTAAGTGCCAATTTTTTCTGCGGTAGACTAGTTGCTAACTGAGGCTATAGGACTCAGTCTGTCCTACTTTTCATACTATAGCTGTTGGGAAAAGGGATGGATACATACCTTTTTTAAGGGTATTTATGTGTAATTTCACAAAGGCAGAAAAACATTTAACCTTTAGCATACTGCATTATTAATATTACTTCCCTTTCCACACCTCTCAATTGAAGTATTCTTATTGTTAATTTCGCTCAAAGTGTTGCCATAGCAGGATATGACAACACAACTAGGAAATTCAAGCTCTCTATTGTTCAGGGATCAAAGTTACCTTCAATAGCAGTATGAATGTTTTATACAGCAAATGAAGTCATATACAAAGTGATAAAGGTTGAAAGTGAATCTCAAACTTTTAGGTCAAGTCTTTTGGACTTCAAACACTTACAACCATAAAGTAGAACAATAAAAAGAAAAAAAAAAAATAAGTGACAATTATTTACCTTAAAGTTTCCACTCTAAGAAAAAATCACACATTTTATTTCTAAGAATGGAGATTATCTATAAAGAGCAACCTCAAAGCTTTAGAAATTTGACAACCACTCCACCCATTTCACTTTCTTAGAATTACAATGGTTTCCCTGCACTTATCTGGGATTTCATTTTCTGTGGTTAACCGCCAAATAAACAATTCATAGATTTTATTTAATAATAGTCTCAAAGTGGAAAAGCAGTGTTGCTGACATTTTCAATATGCCAAACAGAAGCCATAAAGCATTTCCTAAGGGAAGAAAAAAAAAAATAATTAAATTACAGTGGCTAAGATCTCCAGTAAAAATAAATCATCTCATAGTTACTTCTTTTCTTAGTGTATACTGTTATAATTGCTTTTTTTATTATTACTATCAATAATCTTTTATTGTGCCTAATAAGATCTATGGTAAGAATGTATCTTCTTTACGTATAAGTTATTACAGTATATTGTTATAATTATTTGGTTTTATTATTAAAAAGTGTATCCCTGCTTGACAGGAGGGGAAAAAAAAAATCTATATATATATATATATATATATATATATATATATATATTCATAATATAATTATTGCAAAAAAATAAAATAAGGCAATGTTAAAAAGCAAACACATGGTATGAGATTTAATAACTGGTAATAAAAAGGATGAACTGAGTCAACACTGCCTCACTATTGTTTCTCTAATGAACCGAGCCAATGTTGCCTTGTTATTGTCTATCATCATGACAGGACAGATTACACACACACACACACACACACACACACACAGCGTTTATTATAATAGAGAGGGTTGTTGTGAATCTTTTAAACTTAACCATATATATTTTTTTCTTAAGTTCAATTCAAGCAAGGCAGTAAAGTCACTGTGACACAAGCGGTCACTAGGTGTTGACCTAGAAAGAGGAACATTGCTAAGGAGCAAAGAACAGAGGAAGAGTAATCTGGAAAACAGCTGATAGTGATTGACATTGCATTTAAATTTTTGAACAATAAGTTGGTAGGAAAACATGGAACTAGAAGAGAGCTCCACAAATGAGAAGAGCAGGAAAAGAGACTTAGCATAGAATTTATGGTGAAACAGGGCTTTCAGTCTAGTATTGCACTAGAGCTCATTTGAACAATAACTATATATATATATATATATACTCACCCCAGTAAAATAGTTGCTGGTTAGATCAGTAGACAAATAAAAAAAAAAGTGCTCAATGCACACACAATAAAAACAAATGAACTGAATATGCAGAAATAATATATATATATATATATATATATATATATATATATATATATATGTGTGTGTGTGTGTGTGTACACACACAAAGTTCTCCCCATAGATTCATCTATCCACTGGAGGTCTTGGAATATATTCCCGCAGAAACAGATCAGTTGACAACTTTCAACAACAAAAATGGTTAGCACATATAACTAGAAATAATGATACAATCAAGCTATTAACTTTACACACTGCCTTAGACAAAAGGTTAGGAAAGAAACTCTCACTAATACTAGAAACAGCAATTACAGTAAAATTGTGAAGTCTGTTTTCCTTAAATATTTTAATGGAAACATTTTATAAATTTCGAATGAGAGTTGCATAATAGTTTGGCGAATGAATACCAAATGTTTCCTGTATAGAAATGAGCTATTTCACTATTACTGCAAAGTAGACAAGAGGAAACTATTTTTTCTGCCTTGTTCTGTCCTGTGATGGACTTTATCAAGGCAAAGAGATGATATCAATTTTATTTTAAATAAAGTATCTATAAACAAAAAAATGATTGGTAACAAGAAAAAACTTGTAAATTATTCATAAGATTAACTGAAATTATTAAACATCTGAAAAAGTCATAGTTCATATTTGAGGAGGATATTTTCATGTGCAGTGTAATGTTATGCAATGAAATGTTAAAATGATGGAAACTAACCTTTTTTCTTTGAATTTTTTTTGATACGTTTCTTGTATATGTTGGTTTCAGAAAGTACTGTTTCTATTAGAAAAGGTGAGATTGAAAAAAAAAAAATTCAACATCTTACAACATAACATTTTACTGCACATGAAATAATTCTCTTCAAATATGAACTATGACATTTTTTAAATGCTTAATAATTTCAATCTTATCCATGAACATTTTTTCCAGCAACCAACAACTTTTTTGTTTATAGATACTTCATTTCGAATAAAATTCATTTTATCTCTTTGCCTTGATAAAGTCCATCACAGGACAAAATGTGTAGGCAAAAAGTTTTCCTTTTGCCTTCTTTATTTAACCATATTGTTCCTTTCTTTGGATTATAACAGTGTTTGTGTGTGTGTATTAAATTGTTATGATGCTTAGTGCTAAGATTGCAGTTTTTTTTCAGTAATTTACTGGCAGAAAGCCATTTTTGCAAGCAGAAGAAACAAAATCTCTGAAGAGTGAAGACATCGCAATAATGTCTTCACGAAACTTCGAAGTCAGTATAACTCTGCTCAGTTAGATGACAAACTTTTCCACATTAATCCTATTAATGCTCTATGTCTATATCGAGCACTTGACAAAAAAGCTTGCCAAAATAACCACTGAAAAACAGCAATCTTGGCATATTTGGAGATGATTTACAGATATTAATTAACCCATAGCTGGAGGGAAAAGAGGTGATTTAATAACTTTCACAAAGGTATTTGTGTGCAAGTTAATATTACAAACCCAAACTGAATTGGCTCTTCCATTTCCAATTCTTTGCCATTATCCATTGCACCAATTGTGCATCCAGGCTTACAGCATATGATATTGCTATGTGGTCAACCATCTAAGTACAGACCAGACTAAATGCTGCTTAACTTCAGCAATTACATGAGAACCAGTGTTTCAATATGATATGACCATAAGCCATGCCTATACAGCACATACACTAAATGTAACAGGCAGGTGGTAATATCAATTAGATTTAAAATTAATTCAATAGCTGCCAGTTGAGAAAGTGGGAAAAAAAATTCAACTTTGAAATATTTTTCACAAAGTAAAGCCAAGTAAATTTAAGTTTTATCTTAATGGATTAGTTATGTATATGAAATGGGTAAAAAGAAATATACAATTATGAGAAAAAAAATTATATAAAATGAATATCACATGAGAAAAATCCATGCGGATAAAATGAATCCATAGAAATTTCCAAAGATCACAAATTCTTGAAATCTGCTTTTGCAAAGAAAAACTTTGATGTTTAAGCATTTCTCTCTTTGAACATCTAAGCATTAAAGTAGCCAATGTAGAGCTTAAAATAAACAGCTTATCTCAAAGGTACACCTGGCATTTAAACATCAAAATATGTACACACTTATTGATATAATTTATAGTTATTACTTATCACAAAACTGTTCAATAATATAAAATGCAATGTCACATTACATATTTAGCAGATTTGCTCCATTTATGACATATTCCAGTGTTACAATAGCAGAAGGTATAACTCAAGAAAGCAAACACATCATGTTCTTTATGTGCCGTGTCCTTTCAGGATGTAGGCGATCATGGGCCTCCACTTGTCTATCCCTTGTTGCTTGACACTTTTCCTGTTGGTATCTCTCCCAAACCCTGCTCCACCACCCACTTGCTCAAGCCCATCAAGTATGTCTTGCACTGGTCTCTCTTTCCCTCTATCCATCCTGTGAGTATCACATTCTCCAAGCCCTCTTTCCTCATTTTGTGTCACAAAAACTTCAGTTGTCTCTTCCTGATGCTAAGTATAAGTTTCCTTTTCATTTGCATCCTCTCCAAAACCTTGTCATTGCTCACATGTTCAGTCTATGGTATCCTCAGCATCCTTCTGTAGAACCAAATTTCTGTTGCTTCAAGTATCTTCATCTTTGATTGTCTAGCATTTACTGCCATATAAGACAGATATCACATAACAGTCCCGTACTCTTTTCTTTGTTTCTAACGAACCTGTCTCTCAATACTCTTAGCTTTTGAAATGCATCCTTCACCATACCAATGTGCCTTCGAATCTGAGTGTCGCACTTCCCAGGTATTTAAATTTCTGCACCTGTTTGATTTTAGTATTCTTGACCTGTAGTTGGCATTTTGGGGTCATCTTTTTGCTGATGACCATGTATTCAGTTTTTCTTGACACTTTGTTACCATAACTGAATAACCTCAGTAAGAATGTTATTACATTGCTTTTATGTTGAGGTTATCTTTGGTGATAAATAACCTAAAGTACCAAAAAAACTACCAAGGTTTCACCTAACTGGATCTTCATGGAAGGTTGGCTAACCTTCCCTGAAGATCCAGTTAGGTGAAACCTTTGTAGGTTTGTTGGCTGTTTAGGTTATTTACTTTTTCTGCTCTGCTTACGTATTAAGCGCTTTTTTGTCTCAGATTACTTGTCTCAGGTTTTTTTTTTGGGGGCTACATATTTTGACTGATGTTCATGTACTTAGCTCTTTCTTTTTTTTACAACCATTTTTTCCTTCCGCATATGTACTCAGAGGGTTTTCCAAAACGAGTATAGTAATAAGTTTATATATATATATATATATATATATATATATACTTGCAATGATTTAAGAAGCAGAATTCTTTCTTACACAAGGCAATTTATCCAATGGGTAGATATTCCAGCTAGCAAAATTTTTCATTTTCTTTTTTTCTTGTTTTAATAACATTTATATATTGCTACACTTCCTCACTAAGTGTTACAATAAAGCAAAAATAGCAATCTATACTGAAAACTAGTGGGGTGAAAACAAAAGATTCTATACTAAAAATGGTGAGGGGGGGATTTCATACTGAAAACAGAAGGAAAATGGGATTCTATGTTGAAAATGAGACTCCCCTCTGCAACAGAAAATCAGTCATTCTAAAAATGCGTAATTGGTAAAATAGTTTTCCACTTTGATTTATCAAACTTTCGTTCAAATTCTTTTCCCTACTAATATAACATACAAAGTAGTATAAAAAAATAGAAATTGATGAAAATTTTTACATTTTCCAGGCTATATCTTATGAAGAAGAAAAAAAAATGTTAGTGTTCAATATGCTGGTATTATGTATAAGAAGCTAATCACCAATTGTATATTTTGTGGAGAGTAACGAGTTATCGTCATCATTTATCCATCACACCCAACGGTGCATAGGGCAGCAACTTTTTGTTGCTGTTTCTGTAACAAACTGATATTTTATGGGGTAGGGTTGTTAGCCCTGCACCCAACCCCCAAACCTGGAGGACCAAGAATGGTCCTTACGTTTACAGCACCTGATATTCCCAAACAGTCACCCATTTAAGTACTGATCAGGCTCGATGTTGCTTAACTTCGGTGATCAGACAGGAACCGGTGTATTCAACACGAAATAGCCATAGACGTAAAGAGTTATAGCAGTTTGTAAATATCAGTGTAAAACATAACTTGTTGACTGGAAAATGTGGGTGTGAGTAATAACAAAGATTACTTATGTCTAACAAAATGACTTGACCAGTAAATGACTGGAGGATAATGCGTTTAAGACAAGCAAATTTCGGTAAACAAAGAGCTAGACACTAAAAGATAGAGCATTAATATGAACTGATAAATAAAAAGTCATTAAACTTTTATATATATAAAGTAGTGACAATTTACCCATCGCACCCACTATGGTGGGTGCGATGGGTAAATTGTCACTACTTTATATTTTTAATTTAATGCATAATCATGCATTGTTTTTGTTGATTGCACAGTATATTAGGGTCAGTTAGGTACCATCTGTGAAGAAAAAAAAAAAACCATGACAATTCACTCCATCAGAAACTTGAAAATGGTACGCTGTACTGCTTGGCATTTGCACTGGAAAATCCAATACAGACATTTCAGAGTGTTTGGGTGACAATGTATGGATAGTGAAGAGTATTCGGAAAGAGTTGGAAGAGTCTAATGATAATTACGAATGTGTTTGAAGTGATCAATAGTGATGGTGGTTTTATGCCTCAATTCATTATCCCATTGGGGACTAGCCTCAACACTGAGGTTTATCAATTCATTATCCCATAGGGACTACACTGAGGTTTATATCAAGCGCCTAGAGGAGGCATCACGGCATGGAGTCAAAAGAGTGGCTGCTGTAGGACCTTATGTCAGAACTTTGCACCATGCCACACAAGCAGGAGAACCCAGTTATGACAGTCAGATTATTTCTTTGACCACATAACCCCCACCCCAGACTGCAACCTCCTTGATTATTATGTGTGAACCACAGTTGAGCGAGTGATTAACAAAACTCGTAACATTAAGGATGAATGGCAGGCAAGGATGATGGCAGCATTCACCAACTTAAGACTGCCCAGAAGAGTTGCAGGAGATTCCAAATTCATCTAGAGGCTGTGATTGAAGCCTATGGTAATTTTATTGAATCAATTTACTCTTTAGTATTTTAAGATATTTTTGTATAATTTTGGTAAATATAGCTGTTAAAATGAGATAACCGTCATTTCCATTTTAATGCAAATTAGATAGCAATTTATCCATTCCATATATAAAACATTTTGTTAAAAACAACTGACAAGAAAGATTTTATTAATTTTTGATTTAATTTTTTAAGTATTCTTACATGTTTCCTGTTTGTTGGTGATAAGGAATGTGAAAATTATGCAACATTTTTCTCTTTCCAAGTGCTTTCAGCCTCTTCACTGGCCAATTTCAAGGATGTTATATCCTCATGTATGACTGTAATTTAATTTTTTCTGTTTTCTTTTTTTTTTTTAAAAGGAGAGTTCTGTAAAGCTGTCATGTGGTGTTATGTTATTTCTGTCTTTCTGTATGGCAGTGAATGTTGGACGATCTCTTCAAAGAGAAGCTCAAGGCAGCAGAAATGTGGTTCTACAGAAGGATGCTGAGGATACCATGGACAAAGCACATGAGCAATGACGAGGTGTTGGAGAGGATGCAAATAAGAAAACTCATACTTAACATCAGGAAGAGACAGCTGTGGTTCCTGGGACATGTAATGAGGAAAGAGAGCCTGGAGAATCTAATACTCACAGAACTGATAGAAAGAAAGAGAAACAGATGAAAGCAGTGCAAGACATACTTGATAGGCTTGAGCAAACGGATGCTGGAGTGGGGTTTGGGAGAGATACCAAGAGGGAAGATATTAAGAGTGACAAGAAACAGACAAATGGAAGTCCATGATCGCCTATGTCCTGAAGGGACACAGCACATGAAGATATAAACAAGCACAACAATCATTCTTAGTCTCTTGACTGTTTCAGTCGTTTTAAGAGTAGACCTGAGAGCGGAAGAAACAGACAACCTCTCCATTCTGATCTGTTGGTAGTGGCTCCCAGGTGCCCTAGGATTGTCATGTTTGTTCACGGTTTTGATGGTTACACTCTGCCTTGATAGTTTGGTGGTGTTTGTCACTCCAGTCACCCACTTGAGTGAGTCAATGGTATGTGTGATTCAGGCATTAACCGATCTGGTACGTTGTTGTATTGATTATTATTCTTTATGATCCTTTCTGATAGCAAGGTGATAAAGTCACCAAGATGCAAGGGTTCGTCGGAAATGAAAGAGAAGGAAAAGACTTTACAGGAAACAGGAAACCTAATCTTAAACAAGCAATAAACATCTACTCTTTTTCAAAAGTCTGGAGAGTGGTGTGAGTCAGACATTAGGCAAAAAGAATTTAGAGCCACAGTTAAACCACCTGGTTTAGCCCAGCCTATTTTATAGGTTGGTATGGTATTTCAAATTTTAGTCATGCTGATTATTGTTTAATTTTTTTACCACCCCCACATTTTAAAACATGGCAGTTTACTTTAAATAATTGCATTTAAGATAATTCCTTTGTCTAGATTAAAAGAAATCTCATCCGTTAACATGGCCTTCGATATTAGCTTTACTAAAACAAAACAAATAACTTAAATAAACAAAACTTAACTCTCCTTTTGTGCTCTGAATATAAATTGCCATAACCATGTACAGTGGCACTTTCTAAAACTACTCTCACAGAATTCTATGCACATTTATATAGATTATAGAACAAAGGTTTGGATCTGAAAATGTAGCCTGCATTAATTTAGAAAAGAGATGAAATATTCACTGATCTAAAATATATATTGTCACAAAAATATCTTAAATCATGGCACCAAATCCATTCAGAAATATCTAAACTTTCAGATGTATACAACCACTTCCTAAGATCAATGGTTAAAAATGGTTTTAAGCAAATGAAACCTGAGGGTCTTGGCAAAGATCATCTTTCTTTGAATTTTGTGAACTATAGACTACGAAACGGCCGAACTGATTTTCTTGAAAATTTACACAGTTGTACTATAAGCGTCTGTGAGTGTTCTTACCTAGGTTTTGTGTTGAGGTACCCCCAATAAATATCGAAAAAAATTGGGTTATAGAAGGAGTGGTCCAATTTTAATTAAATTTGATACACTCATAGACAAAGACAGAAGAAATGATATTCAGAAGTTTCAAGGTTATATATAAGGCAAGATGTTTGTGTGTGTCTGTTTATCTGCCTATATGTATTTTTTTGGGCTCTTTTATTTTAGTTTTTGCTTCAGGTTTGGCTCTAAGTAGGTATAATTGTAGTTCTTAGTCTCAGCCACGATACCATTTACTCAGAGGACTTATTTAGCCTTCAAAGTTCAGTTTACGACAAAAAAAAAAAAAAACTTATTTGATATCAATAACAGGAAATCAAAATTTGACTTACATCCATTCATTTTTCTTTCAGTCTATGGTTTTGCTTTAACTGGAAACAACTCTTGCTTTTTAGTCTTTCGTGCCAACGTTCAAAGAGTCTGAGCTCCAGGACCATGGATTAGTTTTAAAGCTTACATTACACCCGAGCAACGCCGGCCTATACTGCTAGTTTCAAATAAAAGAATAGGAAAGAACCCCCCCCCCATTAGTACTGTTTGATCAATGCATGTCAAATGTTTACTTGTAGAGAAACAGCTAATTACTATTAAAGAGAAGTTTTCTGCATTTCTACACACTAACTTATCACATGTACAGTTGTAACATTAAAGTACATGGCCTTCTATTCATGATACTCAGACATCGGGCATGATGTATTTGAAGAGTGATGCTTTCGAAATAGCTGGAAGATTTAGAGAGCAACCACCTTGAAATAGCCAGTGGATTGGGAGAGCAATGTTTTCAAAATGCAGTGCATCTTATAGGCTGACAAAAATTCATAGTTATAACGTCTGACTGACAAGATGCTTGTTTAGATTGCTACAACTTGCTGTGCTAATTTACGGCCATATAAATCGTTACCTTTGGTCATAAACTAGTGCATTAGATGAATTCCTCAAATACAGTACCTATAAATTATTCATAGATATACCATATTTGCTGGCCAATATAACACTTGTTTCATGAGGGCATATTTTTAGATACCTGCTTTGCAAGTCAATCTGATTGTCAGGTTGTTTAACGTTAGTCTTTTATTGATGGAATTTCTTTCTATAATACAAGTATATTTGAAGTTGTATATTACCTAAATTATTATAAAAACTCTCTGTCAGAAGAATGATTTGAAGTAGTGAATACTTTTCAATGTCTCCTGGTATTACATGTAAACATTTCCAACATCACCAAATGCACTCATCCCAATGTCGTGACTTAATTATTTCTTGGTCAACAGAATGTTGTTCAGCTTAATATTCAGAAATTATTGTATGTATAACGTCAACACAATAAATATTGGATATATTATAAATTCAATATAATTACAGAATTTAAAATAGCTTTCATTTTTTGGAGATGAGTGGTAAATTATTGATCCTAATAAAAAAAATTAAAAATTAAAATTAATATTATAAAAAAAAATACAATACTACTAATTATTTGTAATAACTCCTCCAACTGATGTGTTACGAAAAAAACCAACATTATATATCAATTCAAATGTCCCTTGGGAGAATGTATCTCCAACAAGAAACAAATATATATGTTGGATTTACAACAACTACATTAACAAGATGTCTTACATTACACGTCTGACCATTTGTCCATTTCTAGACATCTAGAACATTCCTGTCTACATTCACAATATAAAAAAATGATCGATAACAACTATCCTACAGCAAGAAAACAATAAAAGCAAATTACAGATCCTTGAGACAATATTCATTAAAAAACTTAAGCCGTCAGTTAATAGAATCAGCTATGAATACTGTAGTAATGTTCTAAAATGTTTGTAAAAAAAATTTTTTTTTTTTCATGCTTTAACATGTGCATGACGATAATATTACAACATAAAAAAATTCCATTTTGGATAATTTTCACATTCTAATGAATGCTAAGCAATTTGTCAACCATTATATTTGAAACAAGAAAATTTACAGTAATTTTTAGCAAAACAGTTTTGTGGTTATTTTTTGTTACCACAACTCACACTCCTGAAGACGATCTTGGAAGGAGATTGAAAGTACTTGGGAACATCTGAGAAATGAATAATAAAATCATCTACCAAAGTGAAGCTCATTTCTTAGTCTTTCAATTATAATATACAAAAGATTATCCATGGGTATGAGCAGATTTTATTAAAGGTAAGCAGTCACAATGTTTGCAATTTATTTAATCTGACATGTCTAAAAGAAAATTTGCTGCCTAAATATGCACACACATTTATAAAGCAATATTAGAAACACATTTTGGGGCAAAAAATGAGGTCCTTGGTATACTGATACATAGGTATTGTCATATTTATATAATTATCTATCTAGATTGACTTAATAGAAATCAAAGCATTTTTCTGAAACTTTTTGTTTTTATTTGTTTAGTTATACTAGAGTTCATCCAACACAAAACTCAAGAGCCAAAAAAGGTAGTGAGTGAATGAGGTATGTGATATGAATGTAAGAGGAAGCAGAAAGAGGTGAAGTGGAATACATAGCAATTGACCTGAATAGGTTAAGATTGTAGTGTTTAGGGAAGCATCCCTATGAGAGTATTTTTTCCACAAAATAACAATACTTGAGAAAAAGGTGACTGTAACTTTATATTTGGAATATGAATGAAATGTGTTTGTGTGTGTAGGGGGGGATTTTTATTTGCAGATGAAGCATGATAAATCCTAACTGTAAAGATCTGAACTGGTGGAACTAAATATTGGGGCTTGTCTGGATATTTGCTATGAAAATAAAAACAGTAACAACAAGCTTGTGACCTTGCATTTGTGGAAGAGAGCGGGTCCAGGATGGAGTATGTGTCATGCCCCACAAAACTGACAGTTCAAAATCATTTGCACAAAGCTGAAAAGTGAGGAATGGGCAGATCTGGCTTAGATATGGTGGCAATACTATATTTCTGGTCTAATCTAAATCCTGTAAAGATAAAAGCATGGTAAGAGGAGTCTTATACTTTTTGGAGCAGCAGAATGAGTCAATCAGTTTTTCAGCATTTTCAGCAATACTGGTCAGTGCATTTTTAGCAAGTCTGGTCAGTGCCTAGATAGGTGCTCACTTGCGAATAGCAAGGGCTGGAAGCTTGGATGTGCAGGTGGTTGGTTGGTTGGTTGGTTGTTTTGTTTTTATGGCATATCAACCTCAGCGGGTCATTTATTGCCAACTAAATTTTTAATTATTTATTGCTGGTAATACCTTTTTCTTTCAACAATTTATTGTTGTTTTCATATAAGTTTTGTGTCTTGTAATACTTTTTTCTTTTCAAGTATCAAGATTCATTGGGATTTGTTTTCAAGGGTAGGGTCCCTAAGTCCTACCCTGTTATTTAACCCATAATTGGAGAGAAGGGACAGATTAATACCTTTCCCAAGGGTACCAGTGTTTAAGTGAATGCAAGGTATTCAACTGGAATTTGAACTTGGCTCACTGATTTCTCTTTCTGAGCCGATATCCACTGCACCACAACGCACATCCGTCACTAAACGCTTACAGCACCTGGTATTCCCAAGCGGTCACCCATCTAAGTACTGACCAGGCTCAACGTTGCTTAACCGGTGATCGAGCGAGAACTGGTGTATTCAACGTGCTATGGCCGTAAGCCGATGTGCAGATGGTGAAAGGGATAACGGTTTGGAATGAGAAATCAGAGAACCGAGTTAGAATTCTAATAGAGTTTGTTACATTCACATGCAAAGACCATTGGGATAACATAAATTAAAAAAAGAGACATGATTGCACAAGTATGTCACATCTACCCTCATCAACATGCTAGCATGGTAGAGAAATGGCCCATTCCTCCCCAGGAATCTAGAGAAGGCCTACTGCCAACAAAGGACCTTAACAGGCTGAGAATATGATGCACAATGCATGGAGTCGACAGTTTAAATGTTTATTGTAACTGAAGAAAAAAACTCGGGGTTCGCCCAGTGATGATGAAAAGATACTAGCTCACTTTCTGAAATATTGAATATTACAAAGCAGTTTTTTTTTTTCCATTATTAGAGATAGATCAAGAGAGATCAGTTGAAAGACTCCGAACATCTTCATTCTTGGAGGTGCTTTTATAAACCATCGTACCATCTGCATATATTCAGTGCATCAGTCTATTTCCTAACACTTTTTATGTGCAATAAAACATTTATACTTTCATATTCTAATCTCTTACTTCATTTTTGACAAAAACTGAAGCAGGATAAGATACATATCTTTTCAGAAAGATAATCTAGAGCTCGTTGCTTAAAAATAATGATTACTGAGCTTGAGTAGTAGATCATGACCACTGTCACGAGATCAATATGTAGTTTGGTAAATACCTATATCTTTAAACATCCCCGAGAAAACAAAAAATAAAAAAATCTGATATTATTAATTCAGATTAAGTTTCTCAACTTTGTTATCTTAACATTTCAGGCACTACATATTCCAGTCTTCCTAGAAGACATTTTCTGACTATTCTAAGGAAGAATTGTGCTCATTCAATGCTTCTGTCATGCTTTCTTGAAGGTGAATTTTATCAGTGAATTTTTTAGTATCATATTTTTAGAATGTCTAATTCTTCAGTTTTTTTCAATTGGCGACTCCTATCATAATGATATCTATGCTAGACCTGCAAATCAGGCACTTTGAATATAATGCATGGTGATATTAGCCATTTCCTTACAAGGAAACATTTAATATTCAATGACAGAGCAACCAATACAGATTTTGATTGAAATTTATAAAATCTTTGTCTTAATTTTTTTAGAAAACAGGTTTCTCAAGTCCAGTAGTTATTATAAATCTTTCCAGTATTGACAGGGTTTCTTTCCTCACTTTTTATTTGATTTGTGTGGAATGTTAACATCTTGATTACACCATTATTTTCTCTTCAAGTTACTTGTACTATTCAGTTTAGTTGTTGCTGCTGTTTCAAGTCCTCAAGTAATGTGGTTTCTGTTATTTGGTACAATTCTTTGCGATTCTGTAGTGCCAGTCAATAATGTTTCATAATAGGATGGTCTTTGCCAACACAAAATTTCTTAGCCATTGATCATATAAACTGGTTGTATATAGCTGAGTGCTTAATTATTTCTAAACAGGTTTGGTAATATGTATGGAATCCATATGAAAGTCTTAATCTGATAAGGCTATTTAAAAATTAGACTAAATTTTTCAAGGTGAAATGTTGTTTGGGAAGCAATTTGCAGTATGAGTTTTTTTTTTTTTTTAATCATATCACCCCAAGCAAGGCGAAAACACCACTGATGCGCAGGGGGCTACATAAGAGTGAAAAGATTGGAAAAGAGAAAAACCGGAAACCACAACCTAAACAGGGAACAAGGGATGAGCCTCTTCACCTGGGTGGAGTGTGAACCGGGTGATAGTTTAGACTATCTACTCCAATTGAAAAAAAAATAAAAATAAAAAAAAGAGTGAAAAGATTGGAGAAGAGAAAAACCGGAAACCACAACCTGAACAGGAAACAAGGGATAAGCCGCCTCAACCGTTCAATAGATGTGGGTGGAGCGCGAACCGGGTGACAGTGCAGTCCATCCACTCCTATAGAAAGAAAATGATGGTGACTTGCTAAGTTTTAACTTGGTTAAAGTCCAGGCAGTGAAATTTTGGCTAGAAAAACAAAATCGATCCTTCAATTAAGCATGAACACTTAAACTTAAGCAAAAGTTAAAAGAAAAAATGGCTTACATTTTAACAATATTAATATTTTAAGAGATGATTCCATTGTTCTGCCGGTTGAGTTTTGTTTAATGACATATCAACCTCTGTGGGTTATTTAATGCCAAAAAGGTGAGGTTTTAAGGTATTTTTTTTAATGTTTAGTTATAGTGAGAAAGTTAATTTAGTCAGATTTTAATGAAAATTTTTGTTTTTATTCTTTTTTATTTTAGAAAACTGAAAATGTTTTCCAGTTATGCATTCAAAAAAAATGTTTTGCTGAGAAATTTTTTCTTCAAAAATGTGTTATGGTAAAAAATTTTTCTTCAAAAATGTATATTTTTCTATAAAAGTCTATTTTTATGCATATATTTCCATAAAAGTGTATTTTCATACTTTCATAGTGCTTTGACCCCAGTCATCTTATACTACAGGTAAGGGGATAAATTTATGAAAATTTGTTATACTTACTGACCTCATCTTATCCAAAGGTCACATATACAGTACTTTATTTTTTAAATAAACAGCACTAAAATTTGACCAAATCTTACACTATTGAAATCAGTGTGATTTCAGCAACTATAAAATACCAAAAACTCCTACAGAATTAAAAAAAAAAAAAGCTATTAAACACTTTATTTTACATCGTATTTAAGGATTCTACCAATTCTACTCATTTAGTTAATTTATTGTTTCTTTCTTAATCATTTTAGCCCAAGCAAGGCAATAAAGCCACTAGGATGCAAGAGAGTGACAGTGAGTGAGATTTAAATGAGGAGAAAAAAAAACAAAAGATCAAGGTTCAGTAAGACACAAGATAACAAATGGTGTTGGATCTCAATTTTTGAAGATTCTAAGTGTCAGGGAAGCAAGAAATCAAAAGATAGTTCCACAAGCAAGAAAAGAAACTGTTAGAATAGAACATATGGATGCACCTAGCTAGTTTAACAGTAAAATGGTGAGGCCTAGTGACCAATCTAGTAGCACGCTTAATTTCATGCAGTCGAGTTACAAAGAAAGAAAGAAAGAAAGAAAGAAAGAAAGCTCATGAGAACAAGTGCCATGAAAATATTTGCAGAAAAGACAGAGGAAAGCCATGTCACATTAGTGAGAAAATTACTGATGCCAAGATGCTGGGTCAAGATCAATTACATTACAGACTGATAAGTGCCCATCCTGTGTTAGGGATTCAAGATGCATACCTATCAGCAGTACAGTCAGTCAGTTAAGTGTCATACGTGATACACGCTTTGGGCGATCATGTCTCAAAAGAGACATGACTGACTGGGCAGAAGATTATCCCGCAGTATGTTGCCATTGCTTTCTGCAGTAAACTGATTGCCAACCAAGGCTATAGAACCCAATCTGTCCTGCTATTTAACCCATAACTGGGGGGCAAGATGGATTAATACCTTTCCCAAGGGTATTTGTGTGTAAGTGAATGCAAGGAATCCAACTGGAATTCAAACTCGGCTCCCTGATTTGTCGTTCCGAGTTGATATCCACTGCACCACAACGCAGAATAGTTATAAGTATATTACTTATCAGCAGTATATAGTTGTATAATGCTTGTATTAATTCCTGCTATAGTAAGTCTTCTTGATTTTCAGTCAATTTTCATAATAAAATCATTTGCAATATATTTGCATGTCTATTTATGAGTATGTTTCTACAATTGTACCATGGAGACTTTTTTTTCAGGAAGATTATATCTTGGATTATACATTGGCCCTATGACCTTTCATTTAATATGAATTTCACTAATACTCCTGTTTTGGCAGGGGGGTCATGTTTTGGGAAGTTCAAATGCCTCATGTTTTTATTCCCTTTTGATCAGTGGCTCCCATATGTTGGCTTGTGTATTGAATGCTTTGAGCATAGAGTGTGTGCTGCTTCCTTAAACTTTTATTTTCCAAAGAAGCATCCTGTCTGCTATTTTTATTTCAGACAAAAATGTATATCCATTTTTCAACTGACTACAATCTGAAAGTCACAACTCTAAAGGTTAAGCTTATAGAATTTTGTTTGAATATGTCAAAATGACTTATCTCTCAACTATTGCCAAACAAGATTACAACCAAACAAAGCAAAACTACTAAAGAAGAGAGAGCAAAAGAAAGAAAAAAAACATTGAGCTAAAAATTATTTGCTTACAAAGCAGATGAATTCTTGCAAATTATTTTTCCTTAATTGTTTTATGAACTTTTTGAGAAATTCTTCCAAATCGTTTAAGATCCACTCAAGCATGTGATGGAGAGATCAAAAAACATTTTAGCTCATGCATGATTTCTGGTGGTTCCAGATGACTTTCCCCCATGTACTCATCTTTACTATCCCAATGTTTCAGCTGCTGTGACCTCTAGCCTTCTTCAGGTGTCTCTTGATATGAGTAACCTTCTGGGAATTTCCAACTGAATACTTCATTCAATCTACCAGAGGAGACTGTCCACGTTTGGAGGTATTAATGGAGACTTGATCTAATAAACCGGATACCTGAAGAAGGCTGGAGTGCACAAAGACTGAAATATAGTAATGTGATAGTAACAAAAATGTATGTATATATAAGAGCTTTCCCTGATGATCCGTTTAGATGAAACCTAGGTAGGTCTGTCTGGCTCACTAGGTATTTTTTACTTATTCAGCTCTAACTGAGTATTGAGTGCTTTTTGTTAGTTGATTACTCATGTAGGGGTTTTTTTCTTTGGGCTATGTGCTGACTTGGTCTGAACTCTTGACTGATGTTCATGTACTTAGTTCTTTCTTTTTGTTTTTTTAAAACCATTTTTTCCTTTCTTCGTAGATTCGTGGAAGGTTTTTCAACACAAGTGTAGTTATAATTTTATATATATATATATATATATATATATATATATATATATATAGGGATGGTCTGACAGTAGGTGGAATAGGTTTGTTTATCAGTTATATTATTACAATGGTGTTCATTATAATTATGGCATTTATAGCATACAGCAGTTTGTGAGTATCTTGAAACATTTCCTGAGAAATGAATTGGTCGAAGAGGTTCAATTGATTGGCCAACATGTTCACTTGATTGATCCTAATGGATTTCTTCTTTCGGGGAGCATTGAAAGAACAAGTTTATAGTTGAAAACCAAAAAGTGTTAATGATTTGAGAAATTATACAAGAGATGCATTTCATGAAATGAATACACAAAGAGACTTGTGCAAAAATGTTTGTCAAAGCATGAGCAGTAGACTTCAAAGATGTGTAAATATTATCATTTTGTTGCCATGTTCATAATTGATATTATTAAGTATAGGAGTTTTCATTTTTATTAATAATACTTCCATTATTTTTTATTCAAAATTGGGATAAAAATTATTGGCGATTATCAACCTGGATACTTGTATGGTAATGTGAAAATACACAAACCAGGATATGATCTATAATTTCCCATATTCCAACACCTGTTTAGAATATATGTTGTATGTTCAGAATATAACACACAATTTTACAAACATAACTACACATATTCAGTTACTCTTAAAATTCACTCTTGATAATGGCTAAAATATGCACACAGTAAAATAAAGCATTTGAACAATTCTTACTTAATTTTAGTTTTGAAAAAAAGAAAGAAAGAACACATGAAAAATTATATAAAAAAACTTAATACCTTGTCTGTCATTTTCAATGAAACCTGCATAAAAGAGTGATACCCAAATAAACATATATACATACACACAATATCACTTTCTTAGAAAAATCAATCAGTAACTGGCTCAGTTGTTAGTTATGTTTGGAATCTAGTTATAATTTACTTTTAAAGATGTTTTATACCTTGTGCAAAGAGTCAAAAAAAAGGCTGAAACAATAATCTAATACCTTTAAACTAAAAGAGTTTTTGTACCAAATATTTTAACTGTAAGGTGATTAAGTTCTTTATTAAATTGTATTTTGTAAATATGAAATAAATCAAAGAATAACCTTTGACATGGTTTAATAGTTAGCAAGCTTGCCTTGCTAAATCAGTTTTAACTGAGTAGTGAATTCAATCCTCACTGAGTGCTCAATACTTCTGAGATGCCACTTCTAAGCTAAGCTTAGAAAATCCCTTGGGTATCTCAACTGATTGTAATGATTATGATTGTCTTACTAGATCAGTTACAAATGAGTAGTGAGTTCTAGCCTCGCTGGGTGCTCCATACTTTTCACCTTGTGCCACATCTCCATACTTTCAGCCTTGTGCTACATTTAGGTTATACTTAGTAAATCACTATAAATACAATATCCTATATAACTGAATAAATTATTATACTATTACTTTAGCTGTTAATATGCAAACATTCAATGCAACCTTCACTCCAGATTTATCCTGACTCGGCCAAAGATCACTTCTTTTGAGATAATGATTTAGCGATACAAATTTTAATAAGTAAGCAATATCTGGGGTGGGGAGAAGGGTATTTTCCTGTAAGTGAATATAACAAACCCAAGTGGAATTGAAAATTGGTTCTCCAATTAACAATTCTGTGCTATTATCTATTACACCATCTGTACACCCAAACTTACAGCACCTGGCAGTCTTAAGTGGTTGCTCATCTAGATACTGACTGGGCTTGATGTTGCTTAATGTCAGTAATCATATGGGAACTTTTGCTTGAATGTGATATGGTTATAAGCTAAAAATTACTGCTGAGAAATCAGTTTTCATGTAATTCTTCACTAAACTCAAGTTTTTCTTTGTGGCATTTCCTTAAAGATTGTAATTTGACTGAAGAGATGAAAGCTGTCAATGCTTGTAATATTCTCCATCATTGTCTGCAACCTCAGCTTATTTTCTGAATCAATTAACATTTTCTTTTTTACTCTTCATTTCTTCTTTTTGGAGCATTATTAAAACTATTTTTCCTTTTTTTGCCATTATCTTACTAATATTTTCAGTTTCCTTTGTTGTGTGTTTTCTGTTGAACAGCTAACATTAATCTGCGCATTGAACATTGCTACTCTTGCTACATATCTCAAGATTCCCAACAAAATCTAAAGGGTCTGTTATTTTATTGGTCCTGACCCGGCATCTCGAGTTCAGTCACTTTCCTACCACAATGACATGGCTTCTCTCTGTTTATTCTTTAAGTATCTTCATGGCAGCTGTTCTAATGAGCTCTCCTCTTTGCTACTTCTACTTCATGAAATTAAGGGCTATTTGATATTGTAAATAAGAATCTGTTCAGGAAACCAAATGTGCTTGCTAACTATTAAACCATGTCAAAGGTTATGCATGTACATATATCAACAAAGAAAATAATCATTTAATAAAAATATTTCAGTCAATCAGTTAAGTGCCATACGTGATACATGCTTTAGGGCGATCATGTCTTGAAAGAGACAAGATTATCCTGCAGTAGGTTGCCATTGCTTTCTGCAGTAGACTGGTTGTCAGCCAAGGCTATAGAACCCAACTGTCCTATTATTTAACCCATAACTGGAGGAAAGAGATGGATTAATACCTTTCCCAAGGTTATTTGTGCGTAAATGAATGCAAGTTATTCAACTAGAATTTGAACTCAGCACCCCGATTATCCGATATCCATTGCACCACAATGCACATCCTACACATATTTAAATTAGGCTATTATCAGTCCTGTCCTAATATCTTCACTCCAATCACTTTCCCACATAATTAGATTGGAAAATAGGTCTCATTGTTTTACTGTTGAAATAGATGAAAATGTAAGTGCTATTCTAATTGTTTCTTTTCTAGAACTTTTCACCTGCGGAACTCTTCTAGCTCCTAGCTGCTTATAATCTTCAAAATTTTAAATGCAGCATCTTCTGTCTTCCTAAATCCTGTCTTTTTGTTATTTCTCTTTTAAAAGCTTCTCATTCTCTCCTTGCATCATAGCAGGATAAAATTTCATTTTTGCACATAAAAGAAACAGAAAAGCTGTTAAGAATAGTTTAAGAGGTTATGAGAGACAGTAGGATTATATCAGTCAGTCAGTTAAGTGACATATGTGATAAATGCTTGGGCGATCATGTCTTGAAATAGACATGACTGATTAGGCAAAAGATTTTCCTCCTGTAGGTTGCCAATAATTTCTGCAGTAGATTAGTTGCCAACCAAGGCTATACAATGCAATATGTCCTGTTATTTAATCCATAGCTGGAGAGAAGAGAGATTAATACCTTCCCCAAGAGTATTTGTGTGTAAGTGAATGCAACGAATTCAACTGGAGTTCGAGCTTTGTTCTCCGATTTCTCATTCCAAGCTGATAACCATAGCCCCACAGTAGGGTTGAAAAATTACCAATTTTTGGTTATATCTGACTGACTTTTTCCCAATTTAGTCAATAAAAATCTACATTTAATTTTTACTATTTTTTAAGGTTTTGGGTGCATCTACATTAAACTTGTTTTAGTTTTTTTTTTTTTAAGATAATGTCATACTATTATTTTATTCTTGCAACATTTTAAAATAACAGCTCAACATGGTGATCATCAGCAATGGAGGATTGATTTGTACATGTAAAAAAAAAAATTACAAGATTATTTGAGTAATTTGCTAGCTACACTGCCAACCAGTTTTATTTTTGTTTTTGTTTTTTTTACTTAGATCTGGGTTTTTCAATACACGTCTGTGTTATTTTTTTAACTTTGGAATTTTAAAGCGTGTTGAGCAGAGATACTTTCTGTGGTTAAGTAATTCCTGTCAGCAGTGACCTCATCTTCTGGAATTTAGTTTCCACGTCTTATGGACTGGTGCATTTCAAACTGAGAAACTATCTTGGTACAGATAAAACAAAATTGGTCTTTCTATTTAAATCTATGACTGGAAACAGTGCTCATGTTGAATCTTAAAATTTGTTAATGGTTAAAATATTGTTTTATAGTTTAAAGAAAAAAAAAAAAATCAAATATTTGATTCAATATATTTGTTTATACTTCTGAGATGAGGTATTTACACTACTATCCTCATCTTTACTGCCATGTTTACGACGTTTCGACTGTTGTACTCTGACCTTCTTCAGGTGCTAGGAATTTCAAATCAAACCCTTTATAATGATCACTAGGGTATATCATTCTCATTCCACGTGTTACCTAGATAATTATATAGTTACCAGAAGTGGCATTGCACATGGCCTATCAACATCTAAAGGGTCATTTAAGGCCGGAAATGTATTTTCATTTTAAATCAGTTATTCTCTGGAAACAGGCTCATACAGAACAAAGCACACTATTTTACCCATAGCTAGGAGGAAATGTTAAAGTTTATACATCTATGTTAAAGATATATAATAAAATTAAATTTTATTAAATAGGTCAATCTTCCGAAGGCTAGAATTTTGTCAATGTCGATATTGTCAAAAAGTTTTTAGGTTCTGTACTTTATAAAATTGTTGACAGGTCTGTACAGTCAATTAGTATATGTCTTACGCTATTAACTGTCTGGGGCATTTGGCGGATCTATTTCTCTTAACAGCCAGGAGTGGGTAAAAAAGGTGTGTCCTATACACATGGAATGAAAATGATATGCCCCAGTGATTGTTCTAAAGACTAAACTATCGCCTGGTTCACACTCCACCCATGTCAATTGAACAGGTGAAGAGGCTCATCCCTTGTTCCCTGTTTAGGATGTAGTTTCCGGCTTTCTCTTTTCTAATCTTTTCACTCTTACGTAGCCCCCTGCACATCAGTGACATTACCGCCTTGTTCAGGGTGATATGATTAAAAAAAAAAAAAGAAAAAAAAAAAAAGGGTTTGGCTCAAAATTCCTAGCACCTGAAGAAGGCTAAAGTGTACAATTGCTGAAACGTCATAAACATAGCAGTAAAGATGAGGACAATTGCCTGAATAATGTAAATAGTGTTGATTCTGTATGTTTAACACATTTATTCCTTCATGAAATTACATGAAGTAATTAAAACAAAGCAAAAAAAGACACTGACCACATGTTTTGGAAGAAGCAGCAAAAATAATAATTTTCCGTCATTGCCATTAGTATTCACTGGGTGGTGTTTTATATATGTGGCATTAAGTTTTGTAAAAAAAAAAAAAAATAATGAATACTACTTGTTCTGTTTATTATTATTATTTCATTTTATTGATTTATCATTAAATTGGTCAGGCACTTGCATAGTACAATACAATCTTCCCAACTTCCATTTTAACTTGGTTTGTCATTATTAAATTTTTTTGATTATTATTCTTACAAATTTTTATAGCAATTATCAATTAATCCAAATTACATTTTCATCATTTATTTAATATTTATATTATTAATATTGCTGTTACAATTTATCAGTTTAATTAATACATGTATTTTTTTTTTAAATTATTTTGAGGTTTCCTTTTATCCCAGTGCAAAAATGATTTTAATCAGAGATTGCACCTGCTAATTAACTTTTTTTTTGTTTGGAAAAAATTAATGCCAGAATGCATATATTTCTAGGTTATTAATTAGTTTAGGTGTTATTTTAAAAAATGCTAACAAGTTTGAACAAATAGTATAAAGATTTCTCTTTCAATATTGTATAAATTATCCAAGCAAATGAAAATGCAAGCGCATTACAAATGTCTTAATTTGCATATTTATGACATCATCAGAAAATGAAGTTGGTAAAAGCAATTAGGATTTCAGTTCTAAAATGATCATAAAATACCTAAGCTAATTTATTAATAATTAAGTAAAAATAACTTTATAGGGTCATAAACATTTAATGTAAAAATTTAGTTGATCCATCTACAGCCTTCTACAGATGTACAATCCGTATGAAAGATGCTAATTTTAATTTTGAAAAGATTCCTTATTCCAAGAATTGTTTGGAGTACTGAACACATTATTTGCATTCATGCATAAAAGTTAAGATCAGCTGATTATGCTACCATGGTTTTCACATTTTTGATTTTATCAAGCCATTTGTATCGCAATGCTTCTCTAAATATCTACATGTTAAAGCTTCATTTTCCTTCAAACATGTATTGAGCACTTTCTTATACAACTGTTTACTCATTTAATTCAAATCTGACTTTTATATATATATATATATATATATATATAACTGTTATATCTCACATCTTTCAATTGTAATACACGAAAGATTATCTGAGTATGAACAGATTTTATTAAAAATAAGCAGACAATGTTTGCAATTTATTTAATCTGACATTTTTAAAAGAGAATTTGCTACCTAAATACACAAATATTATATATATATATATATATATACACACACACACACACACACACACAGCCATAATTATTAGGCCATCCCAGTGTTTTAAAAAATGTATTCCATACTATTTTTTTAGTATTTATTGCCAAGTGAATAATTGGAAATGAAAATAGAATGGTTCTTTTGTTAATACTGCACAAGAACACGTGCCTCAAATGAATTTATAAATATTTAATATTTACCTATTTGCTGTTTCATCAATGAAAAGAAATGAAGAAAATTTAAGGTGATTCGGACAAGTTCATCTTTGCTTCCTTGCCTTATAAAATTTTGCAAAGTAATAAGAAAAGAACCATTCTATTTTTGTTTGGCAATAAATACTAGAAATAATATGAAATACATCATTTGAAGAAAAAAAAAAAAAAAAAAAAAAAACTGGGGTAGCCTAATAATGATGGCTTGTAATATATATATATATATATATATATATATATATATATATAGAGAGAGAGAGAGAGAGAGAGATAGATAGAGATGATCCACGTATACTGCCTTAATATGTATAGGAAAAACATTTTTAAACTTACAACTTTTTAGTAGTTTTTCTTATATATATATTGGATAAAGAAATAGGGTTGTTCCAACGAGAGAAATTGATATAGAATAAAAAGTGTGAGAAGCCATAAATGTTTTCTTTAAAGTGTATATGTTTTTGTTATTATACATCTTATGATACATTAAGTGTCCATAATGGTATTTGTGATGCTACGTGTTTCGAGTCTAAAATTGACTCTTCAGGCAAATAAATTTGTGGCTTTACTTATCGAGTAGAAAAAATAAGAAAATAAATAAAATCAGTAAAATAAAATGAAATAAGATAAAATAAATCAAATGTTGGTACGTTAAATGGTCTGTGTTTTTTCACATCAGCATGTGTATAAATGGATAAACAAATAAATAAACAGATGAATGAATCAAGTGCTTACTCCAATTTGAAGTGATTTTAGCCTGAGGTTACCTTTTTACTATGTTAAAATTATCTTCTAGATGCCTTTGCTTATCTATCATCCTTTTCATCGGTCAGTTGGTTGTTCTTTATTGCTTTGACAGTATTTTGAATTTGGTGTGTGTGTGTGTGTGTGTGTGTGTGTGTGTAAGCGTTTTTTATTTCGTCTGTTTTAGAATTGTTTTTAATGGGGAATCTGGTTCTTTTTTTATTGTTTAGGGTTATCTTTTGAATTTGGTGTGTGTGTGTGTATGTTTTTCGGGGTGTGTGTGTGTGTGTGTGTGTGTGTGTGTGTGTTTTTCATGTATTGTTGAGTGAAGGCTTGTTTTTTTTTTTATTAATCTTTCTTCCTGCATTATTAATATTTCATAATCTATGTTTTGATATATAGGTATAACTTTGAATTTGCCATCACTACAGTCATGTAAATGTTGGGAAACATAATTTCCTGTTATGTGATAATCTTATATTGCTTCTATGAAGGGAAATTCTATTGTTCAAGCATTGTGTCGCTCCCACGTACATCTTTGCGCTTTTGTCGCATTTTAGAGCGTAAACTACATTTTTCGAGTTGCAGCTCAGATCCAATTTTATTTTGACTGTAGTTGCATTTTTGAACTGGAAATGTTTTCCTTCTATTATTATGTTGCATACTCCACATCTTTTTTTGTTGCATCTTGTGACTCCCTGTGTTGTTGTTCGAATTTCGATGAGGTTAGGATGTCTTTTAAATTTTGGGGCTGTATATATCTAATTCTGTTTATATGTTCATGCATTGAAATATGATTATGTCTGTCCCGACCTCATTCATTCAAGGCTGGTCACGTTATGAATTTGCCTTGACTGTATCCAATAAGTAGCAATTTAGTCTGTGTACAAATAGAGCTTCAAAATTTAACAGACAAATTGACAAGTCGATAAAAGCTAAATTTTGTAATTTGTGTATGTATATATGCGTGGGTATACTAATCTGCATCTGTGTCTGTTTGCCAGTATTTGTGAATATACTCGTCTATTTTTCCATGTGTGTTAATTGTGTGTTAATGTGAGTTAATTAATAATGCTGATCTCAATTTAATCAAATATTAATACTAATGCCCCCCAAGATTATTTTTAAGTCTGCCCACATATTCTCCAAATTACTCTGATTGGTCCACATTGTACATACAATGCCTCCCAGATTAAAGGGGTTTTGCTTGTTTTTTAACCTTTTAAAACCATTCAATTTAAAATAAACCACATCAGCTGACAAGACACAAGTGTCGAAACAAAAGGGCTACTTTTGTAGTGATATTATAGCATATCTGTGTTATAATTTCTGAATAAATATTATTAGCTCTACTTTGTATTGAGCACTTTTTTAACAATATTGTTTCTTTGGACAAGGAATATTATTCCATCCATACGTACCCTATACTCTTTATATATATATATATATATATATATATATATATATATATATACACACACATAAATAATAATAAGAAATACTGTTTTGCCTAACAAAAACTTTTGGCAAGTAAATAGAAAAGAGCGGTGAATTAATTATTAAAAAAATCTTTCAACCTTAAGATTAAGGTGCTGAAAGCATTTGGATGGCACTTTGAATAAACAAACACCCAGAGTAATACATTTTAATGGCCTGTGTGAAAAAACAAAATGCTCCCACATTTTAGCCAATATCAGTTATCTGTTGATCCAGATACTACATAACTTTAAGGATAGGCTTCATGTTCTTATATCTCATGAACAATTTTTCCCAACCATTTTATTTTATTCTTTGAGTGATTAGATAACTAGTTCAATACATGTAAAATGAATGTAAAGAAAGACTATAAAATGGGTAAAAATTGATTAATTCCCTAGCAAATGCAACTCAAAATAGTGGGGGAGGGTACAAGTGTAAAATTAGCAAAACTAACTAAATGTTGATATGCCAATTAATGTATGGCATTGTGTTTAATTCATAGAATGCAGTCCTGCCTCTTAGCTAATTAGAAGATTCATCAAATTTAAAAAGAAGCTACTGAACATATTTGCAAACATGTTCACTGATAAAAAGTAGACCAGTATAGATTATTGGGATAATGTTGAGTCAATAGAAATGAACACAGACAAATATATTGAGCATTTATACAACCAACTGAAAAAATACAAGATACACAACTTCATGAAACAAAAATAGGGTGATATCCCTTTTGTGTAATTTTACAGAAAATTATTCTTTTGTTCTTCAAGATGTGATTTTCATCTTTTACCAGATCAAGGATTGATTTGCTTTCTACGGATTATTAACCCTTTGTCAGTCAGTTAAGTGCCATACGTGATGCACACTTGGGCGATCATGTCTCAAAAGAGACATGACTGACTGGGCAGAATATTATCCTGCAGTAGGTTGCCATTGCTTTCTGCAGTAGACTAGTTGCCAACCAAGGCTATAGAACCCAACGCACCACAACGCACATCCGCAGTGTTAACCCCTTTGTAGGTTTCTTAAAGTCAGAAAATATTTTTAAGTTGTAAGAATTATTATTATTTTTTTTTTTTGAGAGATAATCTTTAATTAGGGATATGTCTTGGTAGAAGAAGAAGTGGTAGATCTATACCTTTCCCTAAGGATATTTTCACGTAACAATGGGAATTGGAACTTGGGTCTCCGATTAACAATCCCAAGCCATTATCTATTACACACCATCTGCACACCTAAGCTTACAGTAACTGGTATTGCAAAGTGGTCACCTAAGTACTGATCAGGCTTGGCAACACTTAAATTTGGTCATTGTATATGGGAATCGGATGTGTGTTGTGGTGCAGTGGATATCGGCTCGGAACGAGAAATCGGGGAGCCGAGTTCAAATTCCAGTTGAATTCATTGCATTCACTTGTGTGCAAATACCCTTGGGAAATGTAGTAATCCGTCTATTCCTTCCAGTTATGGGTTAAATAATAGGACAGATTGGGCTCTATAGCCTTGGTCGGCAACCAGTCTACCGCAGAAAGCAATGGCAACCTACTGCAGGATAATCTTCTGCCCAGTCAGTCATGTCTCTTTCGAGACATGATAGCCCAAGCGTGTTTCATGTATGGCACTTAACTGACTGATATGGGAATCAGTGTTTTAATGTGATGTGGCTGTAAGCCTACCAGAATGAGTAAATAGAAATTGTGAATAAATTTGTCATCTTACTGTAAAAATGGAAGATCAGATTACTCACTTGAAGAGTGAAAACATCTATTACACATTTGTTGTACATTTATTTCAAAATTATTTTACATAATTTCCTTCAGAAAAGTCCTTAACTATTCATAATATAAATTGCTTTTCAGATGAATGTTTTCGTTAAAAACAAAGAATAGCATACTGAACTGTTACATGTCTTCCTATATAGCAGTGAATGCAGGACAAATTCCTCAAAGATGAAAAAAGTAACAAATGTGGTTCTACAGAAATATGCTGAAGATATGATTTTCTCTGCACTGCTTAGATGTGGCACAAGGCCAAAAGTATTGGGGAACTCAAAACTCAATTGTAGTAGATTCTAATGAGACAAACTTGCTAACCCTTACACCATGTCAAGATACCACTGACCAAACAGATGAGTAATAACACAGTTTTAGAGAAAATGGAAATAAAAAACTTATGTCAGAAAGAGAAAGTTGTAATTTTGGGGGCACATAATGAGGAAGGAGGGCTTAGAAAATCTGATACTTACAGGAGAGGAGAAGAGGGTCACAGGTAAACAACACATACTTGACAAGCTTGAGCAAATGCATAGGAGAACAGGGTTTAGGAGAAATAACAAAAAGACAGAATTTATTTTGAGCTACAAAGGACAGGAAATTGTGCAAAGCCATAATTGCCCACATCCTGAGGGAGCATGGCACATCAAAAGAGAGAAAGTACAGGGACCTTGTGATGGCGTTGAAGGTGTAATTAACAGATTGGGTGTAAAAGCTAGTCTACAATGGACTTACAACAAAATTCTTACTGAATTTGCAAATGAAAATATAGAAAGGATAAATTTTTTTTTTTTTGGTTGTTCCAAAAATTCAGTGAGGAGCACAAAGATGAAAGTCATCTTATTTAAGAAAAGCACTTAAATACCAGAACTATTGGTGGAACACAGCAATTATCTTTCTGTGGCTTGAAATAATGTAAGAATTCAAATGTGTTACTTACATTTATTAATTATACATAAGAACTGTGAGAAGCAAATCTATCAAAATCAGATGCAAGTGTGATGAGAGTGAAGAACAGTCAAAGAAAAGAAGAATAGAAGCAGAATTAGTAATACTTTAGGGAAGATGAAAAATGGGAAGGCACCAGGGTTGGACAGAAGTGCATGCAAGTTGCTAAAGGAAAGAAGAATGAGTTCTGAACTGCTTTCGAAGGACAAACCAATGTGTGAATGAGGGGGAAAATGTTGAGGCATTGGCAAAGAACCATTGTAATGCCATATGATAATGGAAAGAGAGATGAGCAAAAATTATAGCATTATTAAAAAAAGGGGGGGGCATCATATTGAAACACTGGTTTCCAATATGATCATCAAAAGTTAAGCAATATTGAACTTGGTCAGTACCTGGATGAGTGACTGCTTGAGAACACCAGATGCTGTAAGCTTAGATGTGTGGTTGGTGTTATGAATAATGATTTGGAATTGTTAATTGGAGAGCCCAATTGCAACTCCTGTTGGGTTAGCTATATTCAAGATTGTCAATGCATGTCATTGATGGCCATACTCATTAATGAAATGACAGGCATATTTTATATATTTAAATAAAATGGCTGCCCACTAGCATTTGAAGATACTTGTCTACCAAGGCAGCTAGTTAATCCCTACTGTAGTTGCCTGCTCAGGCACACTTTTATTTCTTCAACACCCACAGAGCCCAAATGTGGTTTATACTGCCACTATTCTGAATAGACCTTAGTTTCTCGGAAAGAGCATGTTATCTAGTATGAAGAACAGTCTGAACAAAGCCAAGATGCTCAAACCCTCGGTCATGATGACTTGTGATTTCCAGCTCATTTTTAGATCCACTGGAGTGAAAGAGTGTAAATGACTTCTATTTTTTCCTTCAGATTAGGTCATTTGCAGTGGTGCGCAGTAATATGAATATTTTTGGGATGTATGATGAAATTTGATTGGCCTTGAAAGATATTGTGTCATCTGTGATTGCATCAGATTTTTATCATGCCCAGACACTTATCTTGACTGTCGATTAGTTGTCCTACAGCCATTGTCTTTGATAGATGTTACTCCAAGGAAGTGCATGAAAATTGTAATGCTGCATGAACACACTGGCAAGCCTTACAGGTAGATGGTGAATATTGTTGTTGTCAGCCTTTCAACTGCCTGTCGTGTCATCAAGGTGAAGAAACAAACTGGATCCATCAGTCCAAAATGTCAAGTAAGATACAGTCGGAAGAGAAAAAGCAATACCAAGAGATGACGTATACTTGATCAGGGAAAGTGCGAAAGATCCCAGGAAAACATTATTTGCTTTGTTTCAATTAATATGCACAAGTGTGCACATGCAAATACCTTGCGAATGGTATGAATCCACCGCTTGCTCTCCTAACTCTAATGGATTGTATCACTAAATCATTATCGCAAAAAGAAAAAATTTTACAATCTAAAGAAATTTGTAGCTTTAACCTGCCAGAGGTTGATAAAGCACAAAAAATAAATACATGAATCAATAGAAACAACTATCCTTAAAGTGCATGATTTATGAGGTGATGCCTTCACACCCTGCAACAGGGGTTTGGTGGTGGAAGGGTATGTATAATGTTGTGGAAGGAATAACTTATGAGGTGCAATGGATATTGGCTTGAATGAGAAATTGGAGAGCTGAGTTCAAATTCTAGTTGAATTCTTTGCATTCATATGCCAGCAAATATCCTCCAGCTATGGGTTAAATAACAGGACAGATTTGGCAACCAGTCTACTGAAGAAATAAATGGCAACCTGCTGAGTAGTCAGTTATGATCATCCAAGCGTGTATCATGTTTGGCACTTAAATGACAGACTTATATATATATATATATATATGTGTGTCTCAGTGAATCCGAAAGTAAAGCCATCTGGAGTTCCAACTCCCTGTAAGGCCACCCATGGTGGCAAAGCTGAGGAGGAGGAACCAAATTGACCACAATGAAATGCCAAAGACATTAACAGCAGAATAGGCAAAGTTCAACAAGATCTCAATAGCCAAACCAGTGGAAGAGGCGAGATCTGGCAAACCTGGTTGCATTGGGCTGTCGGACGCCTTGGTTACACCAGTCTGATGCAACCAGATTTGCCAGATCTCACCTACCTCAATCCCATTTGAACCAAAAGGGAGGCACTTCTGGCAGAATAGATGTGCTTCTCTGTCATGAAGAGTTGTTCACCAAAATCAAATTCATGCAAGTGACCTTGTCAAACTGATTCACAACTGTCTGTCACTGCCACCAGAAGTGTTTGTGTGTAATGGGGGGGTGAGTAATATATTAAAATTTATTGTCTCTTCCAGTAATCATCATGAACTGGCATTACAAGAGGTGTAAACAGAAAAATCCATTTAAGTTCACAAGGAAAACAAATTAATGCTATGGAGAGAAAAGGAATACACTTTCATGGTTTGGTAGGTAGGTAAATGAAGCTTGGAACACAATCTGCCACTGTCATCTCTCCTATCACCCCTTTGCCCATGTTTATCTCATAACACACCCATTGGTGGTATGGGAATTCTATTCAATTTTAACTGTGTTTATATAAATATGCAAGCAGAACTTACTAACTTCTGGTACTTGTTACTGGAAGTTTTCATTTATTTATCTATTTTATTCCTTTTGGTTACTGCATTGAAGTCCTGACTTTGTGGATTTTACTGCTAGCCATAAAAACACCACACACTTCAGACTCAGATTAGGGCACATTTGGTTGTGTGTGATCTAATAACAGCCAGGGTGCATTGTGTTACAGAGATAAATTGAAAAACAAGCTTTGATATTAGACCAAGAAAAAAAAAAAAAGAAAAAAAAGTGTAATGGTACTTGGTCTCAACCATAAATAGGGTTGACAATCAAAGAGATGTTTTCAATATATTAACTTGATATTTGTCCTTAATTTTTTTTTTTACTCCCATTATTATGTACAAATTTTTAAATAATTTTAAGGATTTTTTTTATTAATGTATGTTCAGGTTCACAATATCTTAGGTTTAAAATGTATTTTTAAAAATCAAAAATCTTTCTTGAAGCTTTCTTCTTAGCTTTAATTCAAAGATGTTTTTTGGAAAAATAAAATTTAAAATACTATAGCAATAAATTTTAAAGTTTCATAAGTAAGAGAGGTACTTTCAATTTTTATGTACATCTTATAAAATTTTATGGTATGTTATTTATTAATTTTCATTATCTCAGTTATAAAATTTTAAACAATTCTTAAAACACGACTTTTTAATGATAGTGCCATGTATGAACAACCGCCTATGAAAAAAGAATGTTTATACACATATACAAAAATTTAAGTCTTTTTTTAATACTGATTGACTGCAGATTGTCATGAGCTTTTAGATTTATGACTTGCAAAAATATTTTTACTTAGTAACAGTATTTTGTACAAGTTACACCTTTGAAACTGAATTTTGAAAGATTTAACTTTATACATTATTGTAATCAAAACTGAAAAAAAAAAAAAAAATCTCATAAAAAATTCATTTTTCATTGGAAAATGTTTTTTTTCTTCAGATAATATTGTCCTTAATGTATATTATTTATCAAAACAATTAAAAGCTTTTCTAATTAAATAATTCAGAGCTGATTTTTGGTAAATCATTTGATTTCACAAAACCAAATGATTGAAATTCTCCAAAGACTTCTGCTTTTAGCAAAATATAATCACCAAAATTACAAGCTTTCATAAGATTAAGTGTGTGTGTAGGGGGGGGGGGGAACAGATGTTAAAAAAAAAAAATTAAATTAATTTTACCAAGACTTTCTAAAAAGTGTCTAAACACATTTATATAATAATTTCTTTCATTTGTGAATAAGTTCTGAAAGTTTAATTAAAATTCAATAATTATTTTATTTTTGCAAGAATTTCAAAATCAATGTATCTTTCACCGCAAAAAAAAAAAAAGATGCTAAAATTTGCTGTTATTTTATAGTTCATCCACTGACAAAAGAAAAAGATTTTCAATCAAAATTTTGAATGCTCTAAGAAAACTTACTAAAATGATAAAAAACACTTTGGTCTTTTCACTTAATAATAAATATTTTGTTTATAAAACTTAATTTTTGGCAAGTTTGGGACATTTTTTAATTTTAGTATGCCATTTTTTTCAGCAAACATCCCTAGATTAAAGTGTCAACTTTTTAATTAATGTGTTTTTAAATCTTTACTGTTGAGATATTTAGCAAGAGACAATTTAAAAGACTACACAGGACCATGAAAATAAAACCAAAATTAATCATCCTGCTTTAAGTCTTGGTTAGACTAATTTAAAAATATTGTGTGGAGGGGGGAGTGCAAAGATCATGACTAACCTTGTATCTTGGTAACCAAAGATCAGACAGCTTTAATATTTTAGGAATTTCTGTTTGATATCTACTGTTGTGAAAAGCCTGAATAGAACTGAAGTGGATTGATGCAAAAATTGACACTTGGTGGCTGATTTGATATGAAATAACACTTTGGCTTTACTAATTGTCTGTAACATGCTATAAACAAGTAGTGATTTTCTTTGCTAATTCTTAAATTAGCGATTGAAAAACAGTAATGATTGCCTTGCACTTATGTAAATACCAGGAATGTTCTGTTGCTGTGAATTTTCTTTATGTTCAACACATGGCATGCTATACTTCAGGCCAAGTCATGGTGCAACTGAGAGCCAGAACTGGAGGCCTATTGAAAGATGTAGGATTTTCAGAAATTTTAGAAGAAAATGAAGTCAACCACTTTATGAAATACCTAGAATAACATTTTTATTCACACCTGAGAATGTGTTGAAAGATAAATAAATGAAAATATATATTTTTACTATGAACACTGACAATTATCAAACAGCACAAAGGGGTAATTATGATTTCTGGTAAAAGATATATTGAATCAGAAATTTATATTATTTACAGGTGTCACTGAATCCTTTATTCAATCTATTCCCTGTGAGTGAATAAAGACTTTGGTTTAAATTTACATTACAGTTACTGGGTTTGACAAACAGAACCCGAGAAGGCTGGAAGACATCAGCCGAAGTGTGTATATAACAATCTATCATTGCAGAAATATAGACAAATAAAACAAAATCATTCTAGGAAATTTTCAAAACTTTTAGAGTGGGTTCTTTTTCTGATCTAGGTGTGCCATATTTGCAAAGATTTTTTCAAAACTATATTTGCAAAAATAGAAGCATGCTTTTTCTCCATGTTGAAAAAATGAAACTCAGAAATAAGCATAAAAATGTTACTTAATGATTTATCGCAAACCTTTTCCTTTATTGTATGGAAAAGGATGAAACAAAAAAAATAACCATTGACAAGTGTGGTCAGAAGGAACTTTTAGTTTTCCATGGTCAATTAAATTGGTATATTTTCCATACTTTTCATAATAAAAATGGGTTTCACATTCACTAGGTTGATTATCATTTCTTGTAATATATCCAACTATGTACACTAGAGCCATTTTTATTTTATTGGAAAGAGATGGCTCTAAAATTTCCAGATTGTGAGAAAGGTTCAGAAATATTTGACAAAGTTTATAATCACAAGATGTACATTGGTGACCTAACATCAAATTCATCAATATTTACATTTTGATTTAAAAGTAAAGATGTCTGCTTAATATGCAGCTCTTCAATACATTGTTGAACATTTATAAAATAGGTGCCACCTGATCCTTGGCAAAGTTTACCAATTCTTTTTCTAATGGATCAGTTGAAAATTGCCCAAGTAGTACATATTTATGACTTGTAGCTAAAAGGTGTCAACAGACTAACAATTCCATTGCAATATGATGTATCGTAGTAGCAGTGTTTTAGGATAATTGATTTTTTTTTTTAATTGATTTTTATGACTACCTTGACTGCCAGCCATATTAAGAGCCATTTTACCAAATTCAATGATAAAATCAAGTCGGGTGTTATTTGGAGATCTGATTTCAGCATGTAGAGGAACATTATGTAACTTATCAATTTGAAGGGATTTAACATTTAAAATTTTCCACCATGTCAAAACCTTGTTTATAAAGAGGGTAGTATCATTCTTACCTGCACTTATTTCAGACTGAGTGAGAAGTGCATTATATGTTTTTTCAAAAAACTCTCTGAGGCAAGTAGAAACCCATTGCCTTTCTATTGGCTTTGGAGGAATGGAAATTTCATTTAAATCTGAAAGTTTGACTAATCTTTCAGATTCAAAACGATATAACTGTTTAAGATGTGTCCATTTTGCAATTCTACTTAATCCATCATCAAAGATTAGTTCTGTTTTTTCTGTCAGCCACAAATTGCAAATATTTTTCAACAGATGAACATAATCAAAAAGCAAATATTTATTATCTTCAGTTAACCAAGGTTTTTCAGGAAGTGTAGGATATAATTAAAAATGGTTACCATCATATATAATAGCCTTTACCTCAGCTGGTACAGATGTGATGGCTTGGACTGTTAACTCAATTTGTTCAAATAAAAAGGCGGATGTTAATTTTGAAATTGGAATCAATTTTGTAAGAAACTTTGGTCCCCCATTGTGACATATCAACATTATACCAAGTAGTTTAAGCCAGTACAGATGGATTGTCAACTGATTTACTAAATAGTTGTTTGCCATGATATAGCAACATCTTTTTCATATATACTTCATCATGGAGAATTATGCACCCTTTTTGACTGGTATTAAGAGTATTAAATATAGATAACAAAAAAGATTTTTCATTAAGTTTTGAAACTTTTGACGTCATCCTTCCTAATGCTGCTAATGAGGTTAATTGAAAATCATATCTTAATTCATTATACAATGTCCGTGATCTTGCATAGTACCCAAAAGCACGCACAACTATATCTGAGCTGTATTTTGGGAGCCATTGCTAAAAATTGTCGACTCAGGATATTTTTCTTGTGATCAAAAGCCATAGCATTTAAATATCGGATGATTTCTTCCAGTTTTGACCAAGTATCAACTGTATACGATTTTTGGACAGGCTGCTAATATAACACTTAACTCCATAATGAAAGTTTTCAAAGTGCAAATTGTTATAAATTTTCAACATAAAGAGAGGAATACCATCAATAGATTTTGATGATTGAACAGTTAAAATATTTTCATCCAAAAATGCTACAACTTGACATATAAAGTCTTTTTGTTGTTAAGCAGACTTTCTTTCAAATTTGTATAATTAATTTTATCTAATTCTAAAAAAGCATTAAGTTCATCAGCAATTTGATTTCTAACAGTACTGGAGGATTTTTTAAAATTCCATTGAACAGCTGAGGGTGTTGGTATTTGACTACTTGGCACACCTGGCTATGCAGATGGTGGATTTTTTTGGACGTATTTTTCCATTAACTTTTATGGTATCAAAATTTGAAGGCCAATGTTGTTGACAAATAACAGTATTGTTAGTAACATTTAGATTGGCATTTGGAATGGATTTTATCCATTGCTCTCTATCGTCTTTGTTTTCTGGAAACGATAAACTGGTATTTTATTAATCTCACCACATATAGTTTTGTCTTGCCAGCTTCTGTAATTTGTTTTGCAAGCAAACAACACAGCACTTCCGGGTATGGCTAGGAATTAAGTAGTATCTGAAATGGTAGATTAAACATCTTTAACAAATATTTCACTTACTACTTCAATTTAGGAGTAAATTTTCAAGCTAAATTAATTATACTCTTAATTACAGCTTTTATCCACACACCCTGCCCAAATACACACAATTAAAACCAAAATTTTAGAGAGTTGCCTTCAGCTTGAGAATCCACTCAATTTAATAAAAAAAAAAAAAAATGGTGTGTGTGTGTGGGGGGCGGGTATGGTTTTGTTTGAAGAATCCTGTCAGGTTTGCAGTTTTGCACAATATTATTAATCATTTAATTATCAACAATAAAACTGTTTTTAACAAAAAAAAAATAGGGGAGAGGGCTTTTCACAATCTTTTGAGACAATTCCTCTGATCCATCACTTCTGGCCATGCACAAAAAAGAGCTTCCTTCTCAACTGGGTAAATAAAATAAATGAACTAGTAGCAGTTAGCAGCATGGTTTAACATGGTTAAAAAAAAAAAAAAAAAAACTTTGCGTAAAATCGCCGTCAAGTTTTATGGTAAAATTTTGTTTTTGGTCCCGAAGGCTTTTATCCCTTCAAATCTTTCCAAAATTTTTTTCCTACACCTAAAATCATTCAGCAGTGAATTACTATCTATAAGCCGCTATTTGCTGACAAAAAGAGTGAGAAGTTCAATTTTTTTCTTGTTGTTAACATAAAAAAAGATAGGTTTCTTCAATATGTAATTGTTGATTTGAGTTCAGTATATACATTTGCATGGAAATAAGGCTATTTTGGAATGGATAAAAGCCTTTGGGACCTAAAACGAAAATTTACTTTAAAACTTTATATTAAATTTAAAAACATTCATAAGTAGCCTTTCCTTTAATTTGGTTATTTTAATACTCTTTAAACTATATAAATAGGAATATATGGAATATATATAACTTTTTTTACCTTAAAGCAAAACAAAGTAAAAATAATGCATTTTGTCCATTAAGAACAATATCAGAAAAATATTAAAATAAACATGATAAATAAAATGGTATTATTCTTGTCTTGTAAAATAAATTTTATAGTGGAAAAAAGAAAAAAAAGGGGAGACCTTTTTTAAAAAAAAATAAAAAAAAATATTGACATTAATTGCATATAAATAAATTTATTATTGTCATTTTTTTCTTTAATTCTAATAAGTAAAAAAATCCTTACAGTTCACCAATTGGTAACTAATGTAGTAAAAATAATCATTTATTCTTTAACTTCAGAAACAAAAACGCAAAGAAATTTGTTTTGTTTTTTTTACTTTTAAATCAAATATACTTCAGATAAGTTAAATGATATATTTTTTTTTTAATCATATCACCCCGATCAAGGCGGTAACGCCACTGATGTGCAGGGGGCTACGTAATAGTGAAAAGATTGGAAAAGATAAAGCTGGAAACCACATCCTAAACAGGGAACAAGGGATGAGCCTCTTAACCTGTTCAATAGACATGGGTGGAGTGTGAACCGGGCGATAGATAGATCTAACTACACCGATTGAAAAAAAAAAAAAAAAAAACCCTGGTGGTGGATTACTAAGTTCAGTCAAGGGATATCTGCCAAAATCAAAAATTAAACCAAAGAAAACCAACTAAACATGAAAGCCCAAAATTCAAATATTCCTCAGAAATTGCTTTGTTTGTGATATGAATATAAAGCTGAGTAGATATGAGTTTCCAAGAAAAATAATCTGAATGAAGAAATGTGCTTTTCTTAAAAGTGAACATAAAACCATGCTGGGGTATTTGCTCGCTGTGACTGAGTTGTTGAAAGTATGACAGATCAGATGATAGTTTTTCCTACAAACATGGATGCAGGTTCAAACTCGGTCAAAGGCCACATTTTCTTTACAATTTATCAAGTGCACAAGCAGATAGATGTTCCAACCAAAGGTAAAATTAAAAGATTCCTTTGAATTTTGAGCCAACAACATAAGAGTACATAGTACGCAGCAGTTTGCTCAAACTGAAACTAAAACGATCTAATTGTCAGCCGGCCTCCAGTCTATAGAGCTCGGGGCATTACGCAGAGGCCTCTTATTATAGAACGCCATGGTTCAACGAAACAAATAACATTCTATTCACCATCAGATAACAACTCACCAAAAGAGTCTACTACACCGACTATGCAGTCAAGCCCACTTTTATATAGAGGACTCTTCTACTGATATACAAGGGAATGCTGAAAAGGTTTCAGACTAAGTAAAAATTCTGATGGTCAGTCATTTGAAACAAATTTGGGAGAATCAGTTTGGAGTAACCCTCTGTGTGTGTGTGTGTGTGTGTGTGTGTGTATTATTAAACAGTCATTAGTCAGAAAGAATAAAAGATTTAATGTGTAGAGCTTTTAAACATTGAAATAGGCTGATCTTCCTAATTTTGATATTAGGCAACGTGGTTGAGTGGTCTAAGACACAATAGATTGAGAGCGCGCGCGCGTGCGTGTGTGTGTGTGTGTAATAGACTGTCGCTTCTGATTATTGGCTTCCATTTTCACTTTTATATTTACATATGTCCAATCTCTGATACTGATCCCTTTGATCCATAAATATAGCATATCTTAAAACTATATTTTATCATGTATGAGTTGAATATATGGATCGGAATATGCCAAGATGATAAAATAAGGAAAGAACAAATAGGAAACATATCTCAATCTAGCAGGTTTCCCCTTTAATAGAGTTTCGTTAGAGATCAAAAGAAAAAGAAAAAAGGAAAGAGACACGAAATGCAGGTCTGTTATGATTTAGGGTTACTTCTAATTGGTCAGATATGTCATGCGTATTAAAGCAATAGATAATTTTTTTTTTTTTAAATATGTGTGAAGAATATTTTGGTTGGAAAAGTGTGTAATAGTGTATGTGTACGAGAGTGTTTGTGAAAAAAACACTTGTCTGTCTAGGTGTATGTTGGACGGTTCAAACATATTTAAAAAATTATCTATTGCTTTAACACATGTGACATGTATCTGGCCAATAAGAAGCAATCTTAAATCATAACATCCAGTATTCATTGTCTTTGTTTCTTCATTTCTTACTCAATCTGATGAAGCTTTAATGAAAGTGAAACATGTTAGATTGTCATTTTAATGTTCCTTATTTGTTCTTTTTTATTCTATACAGGTGTGTGTGTGTGTGTATATATATATATATATATATACACACACACACCTTTGTTCATGCTCTCACTAGTTGATTGAGCACTATAAAGAGGGGAAAATGTCATAAACAGCAGTTATTTTCAACATTACACTAGGTTTTCTGGTTACTGTTTCAATGCTCATTCAGTGTGGTTTCAAGATTCAACACTCAACATTTTGTCAAAATATTACACGCTATAAAATCTGACTGTTGTGTGCCAATAGCCTGGTGGGTGAATCTCTGACTGCTAACAAATCAGTTGGGTTTCAGTCCTGGCTTGAGGCAAACAGTTAATCTAGCCACACTGAAGAGCTGTGATACAGTGAAACAGGCTTGTCTGCGGATGGTTTATACACAAAGCACAAAGTCACAAGTCATTGTGCATGAGAGAGCAAGTTGGTCATAACAACAAAAAAAAAAAACAAAAAAACAACAAAACAGATTATTCACTCACTCTCAGAAACTGTAACAAGGTTTGTTCAGCATAGTTGCAGTATAAAAACAAATAGGCTGTGGGTTGAGCAGGTGTTTGTAATTAAAGATTTGCTACCTGCTCTTGGAAACAAGTGGCTAGTCATTATATATTAGCATCATTGATATGACATTGTAATTAAAATCTTTTCTGCTTCAAATACCTGCATAGGTAATATCAATTTTCTTATGGGGCAGTGGATGTTGGACAATTTCCTTACAGAGAGAGTTGACTTGAAAGACATAATTCTCCAAAAGAATGAGAATACCATGGACAGCATATGTGAGCATCAAGCAAGTTTTAAGAAAAATGGAAACAAATAATCCTTTTGCTTAGGATAAGAAAGAGTTGAAAATTCTGGGACACATACTGAGGAAAGAAAACTTAGAGAGTCTGAAACTCGGACAAATTGAAAGCAAAATGGGCAGCAAGAAACCTACTTGTGTAAATGGATTGCAGGTGAGGATAGAATAGGGATCGTAAGAGTTCAGTTATTGCTTAGAGCTAAAAGAGGTAGGAATTCAGATAGCCATGATTGCCACAGTATATAAAAGCTCTATTTTTTTATTGTCTCAAGTCTCCTATTCATCTTTGAGGAAGTTGTCCAACATCTGCTGTGATATCAGAGGATTAATATTACGTAAGTTGATCATTATAAACTGAAAAAAAAAAAAAAAAAGTTCAAAACCTTTTCTGAATTAAACTAGTTAGCATTTTCTAAATGTAGAAGCAATTTTAATAAAAAGTAATTGTAGTCATAGTCACTTTTTTTATAATCACTTCACGGTGATGATGTTTAAGACGCAAGAGGTTGTTGAGTGAAAGAGAATGAGAAGACAGAAGAGTTTGAGTTGTTTAACAGCATAGCAACCACAGAGGGTTATTTAATGGCAAAAAGGCAGGGTTTTAAGGTATTCTTTTTAATGTTCGGTTATAGTGAGAAGATTGATTTAGTCAGATTTTAATGAAAAGTTTTCGTTTTTATTCTGAAAATGTCTTCTAGTTTTGTATTCGAAAATGTTTTACTGAGAATTTTTTTCTTCAAAAATGTATATTTTTCTATAAAAGTCTTTTTATATATGTCTATAAAAATGTATTTTTGTACTTTCATAGTGTTTTGACCCCAGTTTGGGGGTTAACTATTTTCCCATAGATGGGACCCTGACAGGTGCTACAACTCAGGGTCAGGGTGGACCTGAGAACAACAGCAATTAAGAGGTGGTTCCATGCTCCTCACAACCTCCCAATCAGAGGCCTTGCTGCTGGATGCTGTTTACCATCATACCCAGATTCATGAGGCACCATGATGATATTCTCACTCGTCAGGGCTATTTGTCCTGATGAGTCCTCGAGAAATTTTGAAGTTAGCATAAATCTGCTCTATTAAAGAAACTCTTTGTACCTAATATATAAGTTAGGGGTAGTTGCCCACTTAATACTAGGCAGTTGACCCCACCCTAACCCTCTGAAATCTTTAATTTTCGTACATGGCCTGTCCTTCTATTCAAATTTTGGCCGTAACTCTCTACACAAACTGCAGTTAAATAGATCTCAATTTTTCTGGAAAAAAACAGAGTGAAAATATTGTTGTTTTTATTTTTTTTTCTTCCTTATTTTTACTCAAATTTCCAGTGATTATCTGCAAAGTAAGTGTATGAGAAATCTTTTTTTTTCTTTCTCTTTTCTTCCTTTCTGTCTTTTTTTTTACTAACATTTTTGACGTTATGCTCCGTTTGGACTTTAACTAAGTTAAAACTTAGTTAACTCGCCACCCCTAACTTTTTCTTTTTTTCTTTTTTAATTGGAGTAGCTAGACCAAACTATCGCCTGGTTCACACTCCTCCAACGTCTATTGAACAGGAGTAGAGGCTTGCCCCTTGTTCCCTGTTTAGGATGTAGTCTCCGGCTTTCTCTTCTCTCACTTCTGACCTTAGTATTGGTGCTTCTGTGATTTTCCTGCGATCTGTCTGGTTGGTGGTAACTGCACATCATTGTGAGGGTACCGGGTTGGCAGTTTCCTGGTTGGTGCTTCCGACTGGTAATTAGGAGCCCTAACTCTTGCATAGCGTCAAGAGCGGCTGCTCTGATCAACAGTTGTATAATATCGGGGTTCTTGTAGTGCCATGTCGCGCATGGATAGGTGTCCCTGCAAGCGCTTTCAGTGGGCAACCCTGAGGCCACACCTTGTTGCAGCCCGAACCAGTTTCCCTCCCAGCACAGATCGTGGACAATGACCGCCTGTATCCTCTACCCTAGGTCCCTCCCTGTCAACAAAACATATGACAAACAAAATCAGAAAATACCCTAAACCAGCTAAAGTCAAACCACCTAAACCCCTTAACCTTTCTTTCACTAATATCCGGGGCATTCGTAGAAGCTTTCCTTCATGAACAGTCCCCGGACATCCTAGCGCTCTGTGAAACTAACAGCAACTCATTTATTCTCTCCTCTGACCTCTCCATCCCTGGTTATCTCCCCCTCTTAAGGAAGGATTCCACTGTCCACATGCATGGGCTGGGGCTCTACGTCAGTGAACACCTCCCCATAGCTAGGGTGACTTCACTTGAATCTACTGACCACCAATATGTATGTCTCCGTCTGACTCTCCTCAATTCGGTTAGTTACCTATTCTTTCTGTACCGTTCTCCTTCCTCTCCTGACTGCTCCCTTCTAGATAGCATTGCTGACAACATTGATAAGGCCATTTCCTACCACCCATTCGCTCACATATTTGTATTCAGAGATCTCAACGCCCAGCACTCTGAGTGGCTTAAAGACTGTTACTGATCTAGCGGGCATCCACGCCATGAACTTTGCTATTTCCCAATCCCTTACACAAGTGGTGGACTTCCCCACTCGCTTCCCAAGCACTCCCTCTGGACACTCCTCACTACTAGATATGTTTTACCTCTGCACCTGACGCCTGTCAAGTCTCGCAGTTTTGCCCACTTGGCAACTCCGACCATGTTGTTGTCTCTCAGTATTTCTTTCCACTCTCACTCCCCCCAAGAGCCTCCTACCTATAGGACCTCCTACTGCTACCAAAAAGCTGACTGGGATGCATTTCACGATTTCCTCTGCGACGTCCCTTGGGGAAAAGTGTTCAATCTCCCAGTTGATGACTGTGCCTCTGAGGTCTCGCCATGGGTGAAAGCTGGCATTGATGCCTTCATACCTACCAGGAAGTATTGCTAAAACCTCATTCCTCTCTGTGGTTCTCTCCTGCCTGTTCGGCCGCCATTGCCCACAGGAACCATTACTTCCGACTATTCCGGAGACAGTCATCTAATCACAATAGGCACCTATTCACGTCTGCTCACAATGAGTGCAAGAGAATCCTGAATGACACCAAACGGTTGTTCGCTGAGAGAATGCAACAGAGCATAGCTGACCGCAAGTTCAGCTCCAAAGACTATTGGCGGATATGCAAACGGGTGCTGAACAACTGCAAATCCTCTATACCTCTTTTAATCCATGAATTTGAGGTTCTCACATCATCTGCGGACAAAGCTGAGTGCTTTGCCCACAGATTCTCATCCAACTCCACATTTGACTCAACTGGAGTATGCTCACCCGACTTCCCCATTAGAACTGAGGTCAAACTGCATGATGTATATATTACCCCGACGGTAGTATCCCGAGTAATTTCAAAACATGACCCCCATAAGGCAAGCGGTGACGACGGAATCCGAGTGATAGTCCTTAAGAGGTGTGCTCCTGAACTCTCCCCTGTCCTCTCTAAGCTGTTTAACTACTGCCTTTCTGCTTCCTGTTTTCCTGCATGCTGGAAGTTCTCTTCAGTCGTTCCTGTATTTAAGAATTGTGGTGAACCCTCGGACCCATTCAACTATCGCCCTATCAGTCTTCTACCAATATTCGAGAAAGTGTTCGAGGCCATAATCAACATCTTACTGCCCACAAACTATTCTCTGACAGCAATATGGCTTCCACTTTGCCAAGTCCACTGCCGACATGCTAAAAACCATTACAGAGTACATGCTCCAGACCCTTGATGAGTCAGGCGAGGCTCGTGCGGTTGCTCTGGACATCTCCAAGGCTTTTGACAGGGTCTGGCACTCTGGCCTTCCTTGCAAGCTACGGGGTTATGGTATTACCGGATGCCTGCTTGATCTAATCCAGTCTTTTTTAAACAACCGCAAAATGAAGGTCATTTTGAATGGGCATGCCTCTTCATCCTACAGCACAAATGCCAGTGTCCCCCAGGGCTCTATCCTGGGCCCAACGCTCTTATTATATGAGATCAAGTGCCAAGTAGGCATCTACGCAGATGACACCATAATATACTCCCGCATCTGTAAGAAACCTGACATGGCTGACAGACAATCTCGCTGCTGACCTTGAATGGAATCTACACACTGTGGTGAATTGGGGCAAGAACTGGCTTGTCAATTTCAATGCGTCTAAGACCAAGCTGTTGTCTGTCAACCATCACAGGCAACCTCTCCTGCCTCCCATAAGCATGGACCAAACGATTTTCCCTGAGAGCAATACACTGAGCCTCCTCGGCCTTACTCTCTCTTCTGATCTCAAATGGAACCGCTATATTGAATCCATAGCTAAATCCACTGCTAAGAAGGTTGTGTCACTATGTCGATCCAGGATGTTTTTTCCGCCTGAATCCATCCTGCATATATACAAGTCTACCATTCGATAGTGCATGGAGTACTGCTGCCATTTATGGTCAGGCGCCCCTGCCGTTCACCTCAGTGTTCTCGACAGGCTCCAAAAGAGAGTCAGTAACTCTGATAGGTGCTGACTTGGCGGCTTGACTACAGCCACTTCCCCACCGACGAAATGTGGCCTCCCTTTGTTGGTTCTATAAATACTTTCATGGCTTCTGCTCAGACGAACTCAAGTCACTGATGCCTCCTCAACAGGTGTTTACTCGTGCAACCAGATTGGCAACTGGGTCCCACCCATTCAGTTAGGTTAGCCAAATGCAGAGGACAATTCTACTCCTGCAGCTTCTTCTCTCGCACTTCCTGCCTATAGAACTCGCTCCCATATTCTTGCTTTCCTGATGGCTACAACCTCCAGAAATTTAAATGCAATGTCAATACTCATCTATTAACCACTTGACTCTAGCCCTTCCCCCACCCCGTATATCCTTTCCTTTCTTTCCACCTTTGAAACTGTCATCACACCTGCATTCTCATCTTTCTATTACTCCTTTCTAATTGGTTTGTACTCCTCTTCTCTATCTTCTAATTAATCTTCTTTCAGTTATGTAGTCCCCCGCACATCAGTGGCATTTCCGTCTTGCTCGGGGTAAAATGATTAAAAAAAGAAAAAGAAAGAAAAAATAATAAAAAATTCCTCACCAGTAGCACAACACGATCATCAAGTGGTGAGTAGAGATTGACTGTTATGTAATTATTTAAATTTTGATAAAATATATCTGGTTAACACAAAGTTGGTGCAGTTCAAATATGACATGGAAAAATGCGTGCATGAAAGTAAAAGTAATATTAAGATTATATTAAGCCTGGAAAATAACAGGACAAATTATTAAACCTGGAAAAGTAAAGGGCAAGATATTATAGTGAAGTAAAAAAATTTCTTAAAATATTGCATTTTTTTTTTTACTTTACTAGAATATTCTGTCCTTCACCTTTCCAGGTTTAATAACTTGTCCTGTTCTTTTCCAGATTTAAGAATATTACTTTTCATATGAACATTTTTCCATGCAATCTATGATTTTTTCAGACATTGCTATTAATATAAATTTAATGCTACAAACCACATTCAAAAATTTTAAAAAGAAAAGAAAAAAAAAAAAAAGAAAGAAATAAAAAAATGATTATTTATAATCAGTTTTGATAAAATAAGTGATAAGCAAAGTTTGTTTGACAAAAAATAATAAAAGATATCAGAATTTAAATGTTGAAAACCACATGTAAAAATATTAAACAGAAAAAAGTTATATATGAATTATTAGAAGCATTAGTAACTCACTCACTTATGTAGTTAGTCTCCTTTTTGGACTTCACATATTTTGATGTAACTTTTTTTATACTGAAACAAAATTCAATTTTTTTTTTAAATGTAGCTAAGGAGGTGTTCTATCGAACTCTGTAAACTGTTTGAAATTTGGTTGAAAACTGAATTAATGGTGAAGCTTGAAAGCTGCCTAGATTTAAAGTCATCTGGAGGCCATGGTTGAAGTCAATGGTGATATTATTGAATAAATTTACTCTTTAGTGTTTCAAGATATTTTTGTGCAATTTTGGTAAATATATCTTAAAATGAGATGCCAGTGTTATTTTCATTTTTGTGGAATTAATTTAGACGACAATTTAGCCATCACCCCCCTCACACACACACACGTTTACATTGTGTATATAACATGCTAAAATCTACCTTCCTCCACCGAGTGCCTATAACTTAGAGGTAGAATTACTGACTGATGTCAAATCTGTTGGGTTTCAATCCTGGCTGGAAGCAATTGGATGTCTAGCTGTACAGATGAGCTGTGATAGAGTGAAACAGGACTGTCTGCGAATGACTATATATATATATATAAAAAAAATGATAACTTGGTTCTCTTTCTTTCTGGTATTAATCAGAAAACTTTGGCGATTAGATTTAATGTGTTTTTGCCTTCATATAGAAAACAATTTGATGAAATGTCACTATCAGGGACTATGGCTGCTTGAGTAACATTAGCTGTCTTGGGAAAATATGATACCATTGTTACCAGACTGTGTTAGAGATTGAAATCAAAGATTGATTATTTGTATTTTTTTTTTTTTTATATAGCTTATTAACCTTTTGCAGGATACTAAAAACCAGAAAATATTTTTAGATAGTAAGAACTTTTTAGAGATAATGATTTACTAATACAATTCTTACTAATTAACCCATAGCTGGAGGTGAGAAGAGGTAGATTCATACCTTTTTGAAAGGTATTTGCACGTAAGTGGACATAATGAACGGGACAGGAATGTGAACTGTTCTCCAATTTCCAATCCTGAGCCATTATCCATTTCACCATCTACATATGTAAACTTACAGTACTTGGTATTCCCAAGTGGTTACCCATCTTGGTTGCTTAACTTCAGCGATTGTATGAGAACTCGTGTTTTTAGAATGTTACGACTGTAAGCCTTTAATAATCAAAGTGTAAAGAAGACATAGAAAAGAATTTGAACTGACAAAGAAAAATGTTTTAAATGTTAAACTAAAAGGAAGCACTTTTTGGCATTTGTCTGGACATCTTAGACACATGTTGTTCTTATATGATTAAAGAAAACAAAGGAAGTGACTTTTTGTTTTCTTATATTTTTCTTTTTTTTTTCTTATGAGAAAAAAACCAAAAAACCAAAAACCTTTTAAAGTCATTTAACCCCAACTCTAAACCTCATTGTTACCAGTGGAGCATAGGCCATCGAGAACCATCAAGACTCCTGCAACTTGTCTTTTTTACAGATAGGCGAAATAAGCCAACCAAAGCTATAGAAACCAATCTGCCCTGCTATTTAATCCATAGCTGGAAGGAGAAAAGATATATTAATACATTTTCCAAGAGTATTTGCAAGCAAGTGAATGCAATGAATTCAACTAGAATTTGAACTCGGCTCTCCAATTTTCATTCTGAGCTGATATCCACTCCACAATGCACATCCCAAGCAAGGTGATAATGCCACTAGCATAAGAAGACTTTAGTGAGGAGAAAACACAATAAAAGGAAGACAGAAGATTGTGATTTATGTTGCATTTGAATTTTTTATTATTCTGGCATTTTTATATACTGAAATCATGTAACTTTCTTTTTCTTCTGTATTTTCTTGTTTTTCTTCTGTAAAATTTTTTTAATATGCAAAGATGATTGTCTAGTTTATGACGACATTTCAACCTCACAACTCCAGGCAACATAAGGAAATTTGAAAAAAAATAAGCCGCTACATTATATAAACATTCCATCTTACCAATATAAAGACTAAATGGATTTTATATTGAATTATTCATAAATTTTTCTAAATTCACAGTAATTTAAAAATAATAAAAGCAACTACCTATAAGCAGTCTGAGAGAAATAAGCAATTTTATTAAAAAATGGGCCTGTCTGACACTTATATTCTGATTGGTTCATGTCTGACATTTGAGACAGCCAACTAAATTGGCATGTGGAGATGCCTGACCATTGATAAAAAAAAAATGAATTACTGACAATAGTAAAACTGAACTGGATTTGGCATCAGATTGTTGTGCATCTAAGATATTCCATTTACTTACTCTTTTTTATATATATATATTCCCTGAATGTAGGAAACTTTATATTCAAAATAAAATTGTGTAGAATTTCCTATAGAAGTCATAGGAACTCAAAAAAAAATAAAAAAAAATAAAAAAATAAAAAAATAAAAAAATAAAAATAAAATAAAAAAAATAAATTAAAAAAAAAGCTGTTCTCGGATATAGATTGAGCATGGGAGCAACAATGAAGTTTTAGAGACAATGAAAACAAAAAGGACACTTATACATTGCAGCAGAAAGAGAGCTTAAATTTCTAGGACAACTAATAAGGAAAGAGGGCTTCAAACCTTCAGAGGACATATTGAAGGCAAGAAGGACGGAGGGAAGTATCGCGTGAACAACCTAACAAGCTTGTGTAAATGGTTGACATTCACCAAACAGGGATTAGAAGTGATAGCAAAAAAAACAAACTTTACAAAGTGCAGGAAATTGTGGAGAGCTATGATCAACACAGAAGAAGAAAGAAAGCTGTTCTATTTAAGGATAGAACCCAATCTGTTATGCTATTTAACCCATAGCTGGAGGAAGAAGAGACAGATTAATACCTATCCCAAGGGATTTTGCCTGTAAGTGAATACAATGAACTCGGCTGAATTTGTTGCATTCACTTATGTGCAAATACCCTTAGGAAAGGTATCAATCCGTCTCTTCTCTAATGATAGAGGTTCTAATTTGATTGCAAGTTCAGTACCTACTGAACACTTTTGTTTTTGCTTTTAAAGAAATCAAAATTTTAAAAGTATTGTGTGGGTTAGAATTAGTAATGAAGCTGGACATTTTTCAAACAATGATGCTGGCTTTCTTTTATACTCGGACACACACACGCAAAGAACAAAGTAGAAACTCTCTAAGCTTTGTATTAAGCTATGGGCTAGACAAGAGCAGATAATCCTACTAGCATCACTACAGCCAATTGTGGATTTGCAAATACGATTAATTGCATTGGACTTGAGATCCTGAGAATGTTTCATGTAGCGGTCACTGAACTGAAGTTTCTCACTCAAAAACATCATCTCGACTTGATAAATCTTGACAGTTTCTTTAATCTGATACAGCAGATTAAGCCTTTTCAGATGGGTAGCATGTACAATGTGTGTCCAAAAATGAATGCTAGTATTTTGAGAAAATAATCAGATTAAAAAAAACAAAAACACACACAGCAGATACAGACAGGTATAACTATTATATATATATATATATATATATATATATATATATGCGAAATGATTTGTTTGAACATTATTTTTGATAGATACCAAGTAGATATTCTGTTTATAATCAAACAGTATTATATATTTATTTCTACCAGCCTGATTATTTACTACGATAGATTTTTATTTTGAAAATGTATCATTCGGCAGGATTAAAACCTGCCGAATGACCCACATTTTTGTTAATTTCGTCAATCTTCGTTAATTTCCGTAACATGTTTACATTGATACATTTCAGAGCAGAGATGGTTATTTCGATGAAATTGTGTTATAGGCTTAATTGGACTTTGTTTAGATTGATCGTCATTCGTGGTCGAAAGGTCTTAAAATGCACCAGATCACATGGTGGCTTCCCCTATGTGGATAGGGGTCGCAGGTTTGAATCCTGCCGAATGACACACATTTTTGTAACAAAAATTTATTGTAAATAATGGTAGAAATAGTAATACTGTTTGATTACAAACAGAATATTTACTGAAATACTAGTATCGATCAAAACTAATGTTCAAACATTTCAAATTGTCAGTTGTTTATAACCAAGTTTCGTTAATCTTCGTTAATTTCTGTAGTACATATGTAAGTAGTAACGGATTTTTATTTATTAAATTCAACAAATTTCCTATTACTTTAGATGTTATTTTTAGTGAATATCCATATTTGAGTAGTCACTTTGTTTATTTTAAACAGTATATTTATTCTTTAATGATAAATATAATGTAAAAAAGACAGAGTACTTATACAAATATGAATATCCACTACAAATGACATTTAAAGTGATTATATATATAAAACATACAATGGGAACCTGCAGTTATCAACTACTGAAGGTACACCAAAATAAAAAAGTGCTCAATACCACACACAGTATATATGTCATGACATCAGCTCGGAACAAGAAATTGGAAAACTGAATTTGAATTCCAGTTGAATTCGTTGCATTCACTTACACACAAATACCCTTGGGAAAGATATTAATCCATCTCTTCTCTAGGTCAAATAACAGGACAGATTGGGTTCTATAGCCTTGGCAACCAGTCTACCACAGAATGTAATGGCAACCTACTGCAGAAAAAATTTTCTGCACAATCAGTCATGTCTCTTTCGAGACATGATCGCCCAAATGTGCATCACATATGGCACTTAATAGACTGGTCGACCACTTTTAAGAAGTACATGCTACGAACTATGGATTGTTATTCCATTAGTTCTTATATAATTTTCTAAACATATACTGCTAAATATAAGTGACAATGAATGTCTATTATGTTTAATCCTGAGCTGTTCTAAACATCGTATTTTGGCTTTAACTTCAGGTGAAAATAAAGACAAAAATTCTCCAACATTAAATTAGACATAATAGACATTCATTGTCTCTTATATTTAATAGTATATATTTAGAAAATTATCTGCTGCCTCAATATACACACACACACACACAGAGGATGTATAAAAAATATTTTATAAACTTTGGCAACAGGTTTAAAAAGACAAAAGTAGATATGAACATATCTGCAAATCCTTTGTTTTTGAGTTAAGTGTAGATGGCACTGTGTTGGCATGTAGACCATCATTCATGTAAATCTGTGGCTTGTCTGTTTTCAACATTTAAAATGTGTAGTAGTGAATTAACTAATTGTTCTGTTTAATATTTTTAGCAAGCAGATATTTTGACATAAGACTGCACAAATGGTAATGGATGCAACGCTGCATCAGATTCCATTTTCAACCTTTTCTACTGTTTATTGTCATCTTGCTGAGACGGGATTTGTGGTACCACAGACTATGGATCAAGGAAGACCAAGATCTGCTTGTATACCTGACCACAAAGAACACATTCTATAGACTGTCAGAGACAATCCAAGTATCAGCAGATGTCAAGTGGCCCTAACATGTGATATATTACCACATAGTAATTCAAAAGCAGCTCTAGTATCTGTATCATTTGAAATGTATGCAGGGTCTTTATCGCCCGGTTCACACTCCACCCACGTCTATTGAACAGGTGTAGAGGCTCATCCCTTGTTTAGGATGTGGTTTCCGGCTTTCTTTTTTCCAATCTTTTCACTCTTACGTAGCCCCCTGCACATCAGTGGTGTTACCGCCTTGCTCGGGGTGATATGATTAAAAAAAAAAAAATCTCTAACATTTTTCTCATATTCCTCACCTGTCAAACTCCTTTCTAATTCATTGCTTCCCTACCTTCAAAAATCTAAATATAATGTCAATCACTGTTTTCTTGAACCCTGCCCCTTTGTCCTCATCTCATTTCTCCTTGGTAAAATATTCCCTTTCTGTATGCCCCCCCTGTATCTTAGTGACATTATTACCTTGCTTAGAGTAAAATAAAATTTTTAAAAAATCCAATAAAGAAGATTAAAAAAATTAAGAACAAAAGATTTAACAATGACAAGGTGTTCCATTTCACTGAAGCAGATAGCTGTTAGTATGAACACATTATCACCTTCTCTATCTTCCTTTTTGTAAGCTTTCATTTTCTCGCTAAAAGCAAACAGGATATATATATATATATATATATATTTTTTTTTTTCTTTCAAAATTGACTAGTTCTTCTGTATCACTGAAGAAGACATTAAATATACATTTCTTAGTTCCTTTCCCTAAAACCAAACGGTATTTTTCAAGCAAGGCATTTCACTGCCACTATTGCGCAGGGGGTTACATAGAGTGGTGAGAAAGGATGGTTAGGAGAAGTCAGAAGGAGGGTTATAGAAGAGTAAGGATACCGAGAATGAGGGTTGGATAGATGGTGAGAGTGTTGGGAGAATAGATGCAAGTTAGTGTGATAGGAGGTGTCTATTGACCTTACAGTTAAAACTCCTGGAGATTGTAGCCATCGGGAAAGCAGACACGTGGAAGGGTATCTTTGATATATCTTTGCTACCATCTATCCTCCCAATAAACAGGGATGGTCTGTTGTTTATCCAAGGAAATGGCAGGGCATAATGTACAGAGTGAAAATAAATATGCACATTTTTTTTTTAAATTGACCCATCAGGTAATAAACAGGCTATTTATTTGTAACACATTAAACCTACATAAGGTGGGGGGTTTGTTTTGACAAATTCTCTTGAAAACATGTCAAAGCTTCCTTTAGCCTATCAACTGTACTTGGTAAAACAATATTATGTTAAGTGCAACAGCAATGATGAGAGCTTATAAAACAAGGAACAATTTCAGACAATTACAATTCCACAATTACTCGTCTAAAAGAAAAGTTTGAAACCAAAAGATACCACATGATATTCCCTCAAATGGGAGACATTCCTTAGAAGGTGAGTGCACAACTCAAGTTAGGGATCAGTTAGTTAAGTGCCATACGGAATACACGCCTGGGCAATTGCTTTTATGTCCCGGTCAGTGTAAACATTCGTTTAACATTTTCAGAGTAAAGCCAAAATGTCTCTGTCGCCCAGATTAAAGATGATCACAGATTTTTTAGAAACTCATTCGGAAAAATATTATCCTTGACTCAACATCTATATTTCTTCCCTGCTTACTGTAAATTGATGTTTTGAATGTTGTAATTTTATTCTTTGTTCTTTTACATACGTATATATCTCCAAATGAATAAGAACAAAAATAATTGCAACGTTCAAAACATTAATTTAAAATAGTGCAATGAATATTTATTATTAATTCTTACTTTAGAACATGCAAACTAGTGCAAAATTGTATATTTTGTTTTGACATTGAAGGAACAATGTCTCATCAGGTTGTTCACAATGATAGTAATAAACGCTTTATTTAAAAAAAAAAACAAAAAAAAAAATTATTTTAAGAACACTTCCCTTTATTTTTGGAAATCTCCCCATGAGGTAAAAAGATATTAAGAAGTGGGAAAGAAAGAGGAAAGAAAACAAGATGAAAAATCAAGAAAAGGAGAGATACAGAAGATATATATATATATATATACACACACACACAGATATGTGAACATTCTATATCCCTGATAAAAGACCTTAAAAAACAGTAATATTCCCATCTGTGCATTCCATGGATGCAAATAACATTTCCCCATGAAAATCGATACATTGCACATATTGTTTCAAATAATTTTTACTAGCTATTTCTTTCTTTCCTTGCTTACTCTTTCTTTTTTTTCAGTAGGATGTGTGGGTGGCATGAAATAGACATTATTAATGTTGCCTTACCAGAATCTTTCTTAGTTTAAGGTTGTTTTATTTTTTTAAAATTTGACACTCCTGAACTCATTGAAGTTTGCCAACCATTGCTTTAAATATGGGATTTTGTTTTAAATTTATTGATTCAACTGAAAAAAAAAAACAAAAAAAAAAAACAAAAAAAAAACAACACACTTTTGTTCTGTCTATTTAAAAACTCAATTCTCCCCAAAAATACAGTTTCTTGAATGAACTGCAATGAAGTGTAAATACTATTTTTATTTTAGATTTATTAAATTAAAAAAAAAAAAAAAATGCCCTGTCAATTCAATTTAAATGATTCAGCATAATTATGAAATTGTTTTTAGGGATAAAAAAAAAAAAAAAAAAAAAAAAAAAGAAGTCCATAGCCTTACAGTTTAACACAAAAATTAATTTAGAAACTTTAGTTGGAACCCATTGAAATTCCTAGGGACTCACTATATTAAAAACCTATCAGAGTGTGTGTGTGTGTGTGTGTGTAAGTGCATGTATGAAATCCATTAGAGAATGGATTAACATTTTTAATTTATTTGTCTCAACATTATTTTTAAATGGGTACACATACTTGAGTAGATGCTGTTTATAATTAAACTATATTTATTTACATATCCTGGCCTGAATAATTGAAAAATCCTGTTAGGAAAACATACACTAGACTGATCGTCATTCATGGTTGAGAGGTCTAAGACGCGCCTGACCACATGGTGGCTTCCCCTATGTGGATAGGGGTCGCAGGTTCGAATCCTGCTGAATGACACATTTCCGTAACAAAAATTTATAGTACATAATCAGGGGTAGAAATAAATATATAATACTGTTTGATTACAAACAGAATATCTACTTAAGTATCAATAAAAAAAAAAAATGTTCAAACAAATCATTTCAAATTGTTGATTGTTTCAATTTCAAATTGTCAGTTTCATTAATCTTTGTTAATTTGTTTTTATATATATATATATATATATATATATATATATATATGAGAGAGAGAGCTCCTACCTCTCCATACATTCTGTGAATATTTATTTAAGCAGACAGCCTATTTTTTTTTTTTTTTTGTCTACCAATTTGTAGATTTAAATGAGTTAAAATTATGTGCTCCCTGGCAGGGTTCAAAACTGTTCCTTGTCTTGTTGGAGAAGCCACCATATATATATATATATATATATATATATATAGCACATGTATGCGCACACGTACACACACACACTGAGATATAAAAGTTATGTAAAGAAAATTCTTGAATGTGAGAAAAAATTTGCTGATTGAATTTCAAAGTAAAAAGTTAGAATTCCAAGAATCAATATTTGAAGTCCACAATTTCATGGTTTCAGGTTTTCAAAATTGTTTAACCTTTTTTCTCCTGCAATTTTTGTCTTTCATAAATGGGGAAGAGAGTTGGTGGAGGAGAGAGAGAGGGGGGGGATTTCTTCTAATGCATGCCATGCCATTTGTTTAACACATGAGATTGGAATAAGTGGTAGGGAGGAGCACAATATAGGGTGAAGGCTATATCATCTTGTGAACAAGATCTACCAGGGTCTCATCCAAAGACAGCCTAGACAGAATCAATAGCACACTGGAGCCAAAATAAACAAGAGAACACTTCATTGATGTTTTCTAAGCATAATTTATTGGTTAGGTGGGTCTGGTGGGTCAGAAGGAAGCAATTATGCAAAGAGATGTATAGTGGTTAAAGGATTGAGGGATGACAAATTTACTAACCAAAAAAGAGGCAGTTGTATAAAATTTAATGATTTAAATAACTAAACCTGCTCTGGTGCTATAACTTATATATATATATATATATATATATATATATATATATATATATATATATATAATTTTCTCTTTTTCCTTTTCCCTCCCCACTACCTCTCTATGACTGTTCTCCTATCTTGCTTTTTTCTTCATCCCCCACCATTTTCCTTTTCTCTCTCACTTCCATTCCTGTGACACACTTATTTCTGATTTCTTCACACACACTTTTTAAGTATCCTTTTTAAGGGATCAAGTTGAATTCCATTCACTAACCTTTTTAACCCTTCCAATCTCTTTCCGCCCTCTAAAACATGCCTACATTCTAACATAGCCCTCCCTTCTTTTTTTTTTCCACTTGCTTATTGCTGATTTCCCTTTTCTGAGATATCTTAAAACCTTTTGAATTTTTTCCATAGCAAAAAGAAAAAAAAAAGAAAAAGAAAAAAAAAGAAAAAAAGAAAAAAAAGAAAAGAAAAAGAAAAAAAGATCCTGATGAAGCGAATTTATTTCACTGAAATGATCATTCAATAGATGTAATTTTATACACACACACACACACACACACACACAAATATGTGTTTGAGTTTTTAAAACATTCACTTTCTAACCATGAGACCCAGGCTCAAATTTTACCATAGTCAATTTGTCATGGCAATGACTTCTTGAGACAATCACAACATTGTGTCTGAAAAGCAGATCATGAGTTGATCCAAACCTTGTGAGTCAAATTGGGTAGATAACATAGTTTGGAAATTGTTGATGTTTGAGTAAGCATGAAGTCTGAAGTCATTGTGACTGAGGGTCAGAGTGTAATAGCCTTGTTCTAACTAATGATCATGCCAAATTAGGTGCTTTCTTCCAGAAACTTTAACTAAGACCATTTCAGCATAGTTGCAGCATAAATCTCATGCGGGCTTTGTGTGTGCTGAATGAACAAAGATGTACCTGAGCTGGTGTCTGTAACAAGGATTTGTTAGGCACTCTAGGAAACTTGCTTGGAAACAAGTAACTGGTTATAAACACTGTAACATCAAAAGTTGTATTTTAATGTTATTTTTAACATTGGACAATATAAAGAACCATGATACTATATTGATACCAGTCAGTTGGGTGACACACGATACGCACTTGGGTAATCATGCTTGAAAGAGACATGACTGACTGGGCAGAAGATTTTCCCGCAGTAGGTTGCCATTACTTTCTGCAGTAGACTGGTTACCAACCAGAGCTATACAACCCAATCTGTCCTGTTATTTGACCCATAGATGGAGGGAAGAGACAAATTAATACCTTTCCCAAGGGTATATGTGCACAAGTGAATGCCACAAATTCAACTGGAATTTGAACTCGGCTCGACGATTTGTTTCAAGCCAATATCCACTGCACCAAACTGATTTTGGCACAAGATTCTTGCAATTACCATATGGTTTTCTAGTTTAAGATGTCTGTCAACTTAAAGACTAAAATATTAGCTTACAACTGAATAATACTGAGATACAAGTTCATGAAATAAAGTCAAACATTGCTTTTAGAAATTTGAAAGATCAAACTTTAATGGGTTATTTAATTATTTCAACTTCATCCTACAGGATTGATAGAGAACACTATTGGAAACTATGTTAACTTAAGGAATCAGCACATATGCCAGGTCACAAAAATCTCCTAAACTAGTTAAGCATAGAAATGAAAACAATAAGGAAACAAGTAAAATAGAGTGCAAGAGAAAATCATTAGCTTCAAAGATTGCAATATGAACTCTGGTAAAAAAAAAATAGTGAGACATTAGGTTTATAAGTCTCAAAAATTCATACACTGGTGTCCTTAAGGACACATGGCCCAGTGGATACAGGCATTGGTTGGTTGAATCCAGGGACTTGACTGGAAGAGTTACGAGTTCAATACCTGACTACAACAGTGGTGAACAAATAACTTAAGAGATTTAAAGGGATAACTATGTGGCATCAAGACATGGAACGAGAATGATACTCCAGTGATCAAGATAAAGTGTTTTTGTTCAAACCTGAAGAAGGCTTGACCGTACAACGACTGAAATGTCGTAAACATGCCAATAAAGATGAGGCAACAGTCTGAACAGTGTAAATACTATCTCATCTTAGAAGTATAGACAAATACTGAGGGTTTAAGTTACATGCAAGTAAAAAAAACATTTCTAGTTTGGATAGAATACTCAGGGCGAGGGGGGGACCACATGTAAATGCTCTAATGCTCTCTACTGCCACCTCCCTGCACCACAACCATGTACACTGCCCATGTTTATGCTGCTCAGTCTATGATGTTATCAGTCTAATGTTGCTTTGATCTTTTTCTCTTGCTACTGATATATCCCAACAAGATTAGAGTACTGGGGTTCTGGGCCCTGATAAAACATGGCCAAAGTCTTTGCTTTCTAATGGTTCAAGGATGTGCGTTGTGGTACAGTGGATATCGGCTCGGAACGAGAAACCGGGGAGCCGAGTTTGAATTTCAGTTGAATCCATTGCATTCACTTACGCGCAAATACCCTTGGGGAAAGGTATTAATCCATCTCTTCCTTCCAGTTATGGGTTAAATAGCAGGACAGATTGGGTTCTATAGCCTTGGTCGGCAACCAGTCTACTGCAGAAAGCAATGGCAACCTACTGCGGGATAATCTTCTGCCCAGTCAGTCATGTCTCTTTCGAGACATGATCGCCCAAGTGTGTATCACGTATGGCACTTAATTGACTGAATGGTTGCAACAAATTGCTTCTATTCCTGTCTTCTATCAGATCAACTCATTTGTTTTGTGGTTTATCCAATCTGGCTAAGGCAGTGTCCATATGGATATTTACCAGAAATCTCTCCACTGAGGCCAGTTGTAAACACAAGGTCATTTTTAACGTGGCAACTCCAAGCCCTTAAGCTTGGGCAAAAATTTCACAGAGCTTGCATATAGCAGGGTCAGTTTCTTGTTTAATTTTCCCCAGACAAGACCCTGCCCTTTGACAGTCTTGTTTGGGTTCCTCTCTGCCTGGAAACAGAGTTCGACAAGGTTTAGCTGTCGGAACTCTGACAGTATCCATTTGTAGAATGTTGTCAAAAGACATCAACAGCTTTCAGTGTCCAGGTTTCACAAACATAACCACACTAGGGTCTTCAGAAGCTTCACCTTATCTATTTTGTGAAGAGATTTTGTGTAAAGTACCTGGTCTTAGTCAAAATTCTGGAATCCTTCTGCTGTGCAACTCACTTTTAATTCAGGTTTTTTGACCACCCATGCAAATTGGTGATAGTTTTAAAAGAGCTAGAACCACACATATACTTTGACTAAATTGCAAATGGCAGCTCAGATCTGAGGAGGTATGGCATAGTAATCGATAGAAGCTTTGGATCATGGAATCTGAGAGCCAAGTTCACTACATTCACTTATGTGCTAATACCCTTGGAAAAGGTAAGAATCCATCTCTCTCTGACCCAAGCTATGGGTAAATTGATCAGACTGGGTTCTACAGCCCTGGGTGGTAACCAGTCTAGAAGAAAATTTTCTGGATTCAAAACCAGCCTGGAGGTGGACCACCTCGCCCAAAGGATAAAGATGTTTGTGTAGGGCTAACACCCCTATTTGTAAAAAAAAAAAAAAAAAAAAAAAAGAAAATTACAGAAGCATCACAGAGTGTGATGGTGAGGAATCATTGATAGTCTATACTACACTGGAAGTGATGAAGCTAAGAGTGAGAGCTCAGACCTGACAGCTTAGACATTGTGAGCTCTTAGTCTTGGATAAATTTCTTGGTCCCATTTCACCACACATCTCAATTCCTGTAATTTGGCTATAGTCAAAAAAGCTGCATTTGAAAAAACACATATACATACAGAGAGAGTAAGAGAGAAAATAAATCTAACCACATTTAAAGCATACTTGTCAGATGAAGAAGTATTTCATCCTGAGGGTGGGGTCAAAAACATTACAATGCTCAAAAGCAGAAATGTTTACAGCTTTAGAGGTTGTTTCTTTTTCATTTTTAGTTTAGTTGTTTTAAAGTATAAGAATTTTCTGACAGCTGATCATAAAAATTTGTAAATTCTGCACATTCATGCCAGGCTATTCCAACTTTTAGGAAGAAAAACATTTTTCTTGTTTTATTAAAAACTTTGATGCCATTGACTAAAACTGATTAATCTTTCCTGCTAGTCAATCAGACTGTTACAGTAAAAGTGGTAATGCTGAATGAAGTATGTGATATGAATGAAAGAGAAAAGAAGCCGACCTTAATCAAAATCGAGACAGTTTGAATAATTTTTTTAGCTGCACATATGCTTTGTCGGGTTACCTAGAGTTTTGAATTCAGAATTTTTCTTCTCCTAGACCAGTTGCCATACAAGGCTATAGAACTCAGTCCATCCTGCTATTTACCCATAGCAATAGTGCAGAAAATCAATAATATATATATATATACATATATAAATATATATATAAGGCAAGATGTTTGTCTGTGTGTCTGTTTATCTGCCTGTATGTCTGTATTTTCTCAGCCCTTTTATTTTAGTTTTTGCTTCAGGTTTGGCTCTAAGTAGGTATAATTGTAATTCTTAGTCTCAGCCATGATACCATTTACTCAGAGGACTTATTTAGCCTTCAAAATTCAGTTTACAGCGAAAAAAAACTTATTTGATATCGATACCAGGAAATCAAAATTTGACTTACATCCATTCATTTTTCTTTCAGTCTACGATTTCGCTTTAACTGGAAACAACTATTGCTTTTTAGTCTTTCATGCCAACGTCCAAAGAGTCTGAGCTCCAGGACCATGGATTAGTTTTAAAACTTTCATTACACCCGAGCAACGCTGGTCTATACTGCTAGTTGATTATATAAAGATGATGTCATCAGAAATGTTACTTCCTGTAGCCTTAGAAATTCAAAATAAGTGAAATAGTAAAACTGATTCTATATAATGTTCTTCCAACACATGTCCCCTTAAAAGGAAACCATTATTTTGTGTACATTTCATTGCGTGATCTCTTGCAAATACTGATTCTTCTTCTTTCCCTATATCTGAACAGTTACAAACAGACTGGTGTACTACTGGCCATTTACTTATACTTCATTGAAAATCACAAAATACCGCTAACGAGACAAGCTCGCTAACCATTACACCATGCCGATATGCCCTCCATTGCTGTGAATGCAATCATAAATCAAGGTCTACATTTTCTCAGCTGAGCTTACATGGATAAAAATTGATTTCATTGATAAGGAACTATTCTTTGAACAGACAATTTATTATGAAATTATGCCAGTAACATATAAGGTAGAAATGTTTTTTTTTTTATCAGTTTATTTGATAATTTAATTCTTTTCATGTACATTATTGGCTATCACACTGAGGCTGTGGTTAGCCTAGCGACAAACATCACTCAGAATTCAAGTTTTTTTTTTTTTTAGAATTATAGTATAAGACCTCCCCCCCACCATTTTTAAGGACGATTTTTGGGACTTAACAGTCATCTTCTAAGTAGAAATATGCAGCAGTTACATTTAATCCTATATAGGGGCATGTTTTTATAGAGTAATCATGAAAACAGCCTCACATGTGGATTAGAAATTTTCACAACAATTATGGCCTTGTACCAGTGTAAGTCTCAAAGTAACACTTTAGCATAGGGTAAGAATTACTGGGTGTCTTAAAAACTATTATTACCAAGTCATGAGTGATCTTTACTGGGTGCACTCAAAGCTGTGGCTTTGTGCCAGACTAAGTTTAGCTTAACACATCTGTGCTTTATCATTGGTTAATTTTAAAAAAAGAAAAAGGAAAAATTATGAGACTAAAACAATATGGATATAAACTTAATGTACCTGGCCATTATTACTGTAAAGTATATTAAATCCCCACTTGGTGCTACATTAATGTAACCTTGAGCAGACTATAATCATGCTATGTTGTCATATAGCCTTCAAAGAACTTCATAAAAAAAAAAAATAAATAAATAAAATAAAATAAAAAAAACATTTATGCTATCTTTGAGCAATGTTACTTTTTTGTACATTGCCGCGATCTTTCACCCCAAGCGGCCAGAAATTTTTTAATAAGGAAAGAAAACACTATCTTTCTTTTTATTTTGATAAGCTCAGTAAAACCATGATGCTTCTATTTTTGGCACTCTGAATAAATGTAGAAAGGAAGAATTCCTGGAGAAAATCATGAAATCAATTGGCACACTTATGGTTCGTCTACGGTATTGCTGTTTTTCTTCAAAACGTGAGCATCAAGATATCCAATTCCTGATTCCGTGAGGGCACAAGGATGTAGTATTTAAAATGTCTGTTGCAAAGCTAAAGGCCTTTCTTAGCACATCAACAAAAAAAGATTTCAGGAATAAATCTCACAAGCGCTAATCTATGTGTATAAAATGATCAACTACATTTCAAACACACACACATATACTAATACAAGAAAAAGAATCTATCAGGTATATTAGGGATAAACTAGGTTATGCTTTTTATAATACAAAAAAGGTCATCAACAAATAAAAAAAAAAAAAAAAAAGCAGGTAAAAGTCAAGACTTTGAAATGTTAAATTTTTAGTGATTTTAACAACCTGAAAAGAACTTGATAGTTAATGGCATTTGTATAACAGACAATAGAATTTTGTGGCAAAGAATGAAATCATAACATTGTGCTCTGCTCAAAACAAAATGTATGGTAATATTAATTTTTAAAAATCACAATACAAAAGAACTTGTTTATAAATTAAGAGTTAAAAAAAAAGCAATCATATTTTTTAAATGAGGTACCCATTTCATATAATCATGAAAAGATATTTTATTAAACCAGAAAAACTATTTCTTGGTTTCAAATGAAAAATCTATTGTTTTATAAAAAAACAAAGAAAAACAAATCTTTTTAATCCTTTAGTGATATGACTGATTTTTCAAACAGAAATACACTATAGGTCAAAAGTCTGGAGCAACCATCAGGATTTAATAATTAGTAAGTTTACTATTTTTCGGCTAGAAAGCTGAAACCATTTATATTACCGTCACGTTCTGGTTTGCATTTGTACTTGGTTTTTTGAACAAGAGTAGAGCCTTTGCACCTTGCTTAGGATTGAATTTCCAGTTCCTTGTAAAATCTATACTTTTAAACTCTGAAATTTTATTGACTATTTATTTGTTTGTTTATGTTTTGTTTAACGGCATATCAACCTCTGTGGGTTATTTAATGCCAAAAAGGTGGGGTTTTAAGATATTTTTTTAATGTTCAGTTATAGTGAGAATGTTGATTTAGTCAGATTTTTATGAAAAGATATTTTTTTTTTAATAGAAAACTGAAGATGTCTTCTAGTTTCGTATTCAAAAACTTTTGGCTGAGAATAATTTTTTTCTTCAAAAATGTATATTTTTCTATAAAAGTCTATTTTTATACTTTCATAGTGTTTTGACCCCAGTTTGGGGGGGTTAACTATTTGCCCATAGCTGGGATTCTAACAGGTGCTATCACTCCGAGTCCGGGTAGACCTGAGAACAACAGCAATTAAGAGGTGGTTCCATGCTAATCGGAGGCCTTGTTGCTGAATGCAGTTTACCGTCATGCCCAGGACTTACTATTTATTTATGCTTTTTAACTTGATAGGAGTAGATAGGTCTGTCTATTATCTGCTTTACACTGCTCCCTGGTCTTTTGAACAGAGGTAGAGGTTTATCTTTTGTTTCCTGTTTAGGATTGGGCTTCTGGTTCCTAAAGTCTTTATTCTATTCCACTCCCAGTAGCCTCTTAGTGGAATTATTTCCTTGCTTTGGGTGAATTGATTAGGGGAGGGGGAAATATATATATATATATATATATATATATATATATATATATATATGGGTTAGAGCTACCCAGTCCTCACTTGCCAGTCTTCAAATATTTCCATGCAGCTTTGTGGGTGATTTTACACCCTAAATAATGAAATGTCACAAACATCTCACTAATTTCATGGTTAGTGTTCTGACAAGTTACACTCCTTAGTCTTAGCAAACTTGACAACCGGAACCCACCATGCCATATATACAAGGATGAATTATCCTTGTTTTCTTCATATTCATCAGTAGGAAGTAAGTTTGACTTGTAGAGCAGAAGCCTGGCAGGGTGTTTTCCCAATCATTATAATCTTGACCTATTCAAGACTAGGGTTAACCATTATCTTTCTTACATAATCTCATGAACTGTATTTATGCCTGCTGAATTACTCACACAACACCATACAATAATACCATCCTGAGTTGCTCCTGGGCCTTATATTGGGTGAATGTTAATGTGTGTTTAAAAAAAACAAACAAATGATCATGACACCCTACACGCACATGCAATTGCATGCTCTATGAAAAAAAAAAAAAATTTACACCAATGATAAGTTTATATATACACACACACACACACACAACAATCATGAAGTATAAACAGTCAGTTGCTGATACCTCCTGACAAGTAGACAGATGGCTCTGTCTCCAAAACTCCAGAGTAGGGATGCTGAAAGTAACATCAGCAAAGTAACAAACAATTTACTTATATATATATATATATATATAAAAGAAAGAAACCATTTTTTTAAAATAGAGGGTTAGCTAAAATTCAAATTGAGTAATCTTAAGATTATCATTAGCCAACATGATACATTAAGTGAAAAAGGCTAAAATTTGAAAACTTTATGCAACAATGCGTTAATTTCACTATTATGGAATATATGATAAAACCCATCAAGAGGAGAAAGTCTCTCAGACTCAAAGTGAGCTAGTAAACTAGTTTTGAAAAAATAAAAATAAACAAAACGCAACATTCAATTTTAAGTCAATTTTTCAAAATCCAAAGGGTGGTCCTAAACTTTTGGATTATAGTGTATGTATGGATACAAAATTTGAGGACAATATTTCTTGCCATACATTTCTCTTTTTCCTTTGTAAACGCGGTAATTATGCATCTGGTCTTATTTCATGTAAAAGCTAATCCAATGATATTTTCATGTAACAATTAAATGTTATCAAGCATACAAAATTCAGACTTGTTAGAAAAGAATAGATTAAAAAGGAGTGAAAGTACAGAAAATATGTCAAAAAAAAAGTAAAACATGTAATAAATCTTATGTGCCAGAGACTATTGTTACATTTAATAAATTATTAGAGAAGAGGGTGGGAGAGCTAGTTTTGGCTTTCTAAGAAGTAATTTTTTTAATTTTTTTATTGGGGACACGATTTCCAAAGGGGTTTCATTTTTTTTTTGTATTTTAGTGAAAATGTTTGAATAGAGATTATAAATCTCTAATCCCAAACCTTGGATAAGCACATCTGTATGAAAACTAATATTTTTGCATTAATATTCATTTTTCCTCTCTTTCTCACAAAAGGCAGTTTGTTTACACTTGATGATTTCTCTTTTGGAGAATAAATATTCATTTTATTTTTACTTAACAGTGCATGGCATGCAAAAAGCTTTGTTTACTAAACAGTCTTCAGAATATTTCTTAGACTCCAGAAAATGTCTATAGAGCTAATAATTTCTGGACACATGGTTTGTCAGCAAAATCGCAGAATTCCACTATTTTATATTTATTTCCTGATAAGTTAAATTAAATAATTTAATATTTTTGTTATTAGAAATCTGCAATTTTTAGCTACCCAACAGTAAAATAATTTTCAACATTCACTTGCTAAATTTCACTATTTTTAAAATTTTACCTTCAAGATTTGAAAATATGAAATAGGTATCTCACAGACATAAAACTTTGTCAAATATTTAGGCTTCTTTATTTGCAAGCCAATGTCGGTAAACAGTACAAGCACATGCCCAATCTGAAGATACAATATTATCAAAATCAAAATACACCAATGAAATAAGCACAAAAAAATATTAAAGAAAGTCTGGTTACCATTTTTTTTTTTTTTTTTTTGTTGGGTCTCGAAAATGTCAAGAATTAAAAAAGTAAAAAAAAAAAAGGTAGCTGTTCTAAATGCCCATGTCTTAAACAAAGAAAAGAAAAAAAAAGCAAGCAGTAATAATAGTATCACAAGACACCGGGGTGAGGCGGAAATGGAAAACATTGGCAATGAGAGTACAACCACTAAAAAGTAAGATGTAAAAATCCGTGCACTCTACCCAGGGGCGTAGGCAGGCTAAAGGAAAATTCACTCCAGAAATTTTAGGGATTAGAACGATAAACCTGTAAAATAAAAATGTGAAAACTGCTGCTACCTTTTTTTGAATTTTGATCAAGGAGAAAAACCAAAGAAGGAGTGTGGGTGGTAAAAATCTCTGCCTTCGCCCCTGTCAAGAAAGCTATAGTAAAAAAAAGGGGGGTAGGATGTTGGTGTCTAAATAAATAGAATGAAATTAACTTATTTAGATCATTAATCACCAAATCTAGGATCTCTTTTTGCGGGTCATCCATAAATATCTTGGTATTTAATAAGGAGAAAAAAGGCAGGGGTGGATGGGAGAGAAACCTGTCCCAAATCTTTATACCAGTGGCATTACTTTCAGTTTTCTCCCTTTTATAAAAGGGAACTTAAAAAAAAGAAAAAAAAGATTAACAAAACAAATGATTTTTTTTTTTTTTGCAAGGATGAAGGTATTCAATTTTTTTATTATTTCTATCATTACACTAAAAGTGCATAAACTTGTAGTTTGGCTCACTGTTCAGACAAGGGAAAGTATGTAGAACTCAAATAATATTTATTCAGTTTCTTGGAAGCAGCTCATTTTTTTTTTTTTGTTTAAAAAAAAAAACAAAAAAAAAACTGTATATTCAACAATGTATTTAGAATCCTTGACTTGTTGAGTGTTTAATTTTTGGGGGGGGCTTGATTACCGTGCCCACAGTCCTGGAGGAAGACAACAACACTAGTAAAAAAAAAAAAAAAAAAAAAAAAGTTTTAAAATGGAAATAAAAACGTACAAGGTTGATAATAACGGTAGCGAAGAATGAAAAAGAAAAGAAAACTAAAAAATAACAACTAATTTATAAACTTGCCTATAACTGCCTTTAATAAGCAATTGAAGTTAATTAAAATTTGAATTAACAATAAAGTAGTTAGTTTAATTATGGCAATATGGTGATCTAAATCAGTTGTTTAATGAGGCGAGGCTTAAAGTGCACTTGTCAAAACAAAATATGATGAGAGATTGCATAACTATTATTAGTCAATTGGGGTCCATTACATTTTTTTTTTAAAGTGTTTTTTTCCCCCTAGTCATTGCCTTCCTCAACGTGTGTCCGCTAAATGGTAGTCAAACCAATATTTCGCAAAAATGGATTTTTATTCTTAATCTCATAATTTTTCAAAATAATTAAATTAATTAGGTGGATTTGTTTGTTTTGTTTTTTTCAGTATCAACCCTTATCATTGGTCATTTAATGATTATTAAATAATTAGGTGGATGACCCAGAGCAGAAATATAAATTTAGTGAATAATAATTCTTTTTTTTTTTTTTTTAATTGCTGAGGAAACCAAATATAGACAGACATGGGCGATGATGTGTGAAACTCACAGGATCCAGAGGTACGAAGGAGTATGACTCCTGGGGTTGGTTTCTGTGGCAGAGAAGACCGTTACAAAAGTTGATGTGGAATGAAGGTAATTTCACTGAAGAGAATGATTTGCTTCGTACTCTCAGTTTTTCCTTTTTTGGCTTGGTGAGAGCCATCTAGAGAGTTCGGTGATCTTTTGCTCCTGATTGACCAGGATTAAATATTTGTTTTTAAAATGAAAGAGATAGAAAGAAAGAGAGAGAGTGTGTGTAAAAAAGGAAAGGAAACGTGGCCATCAACAATAATTATAATTTCATCATAAAGTTAAAAAGTATATAGAAAAGTTAATTATTTATTTCGCGACAAACAATAGTAGCAAACACGGCCGATTTCGTTTTAAATGTACAGAAAGAGGGTAAAAACGAAAAGTATCGCCCGTTGTTGGTATTTACCTGATTATTTTTTTTTTTGTGACAATAAGTTCAAACTTTTCAAATGGGGAAAATAAATACATTTTTGCAATGGGCTATTTTCTAGTTTATAGACGCGGCAAAAATCTGCTTAAAATAAAATTTATGGATTTATACTCCTTTCACGAAATTTTATACACTTTAGACACCTGGTGAAAAGTGTTGTAATTTATAGGAAACCTTATTGTTATAAAAAAAAAAAGAAAGTCTTTTAAAATAATAAAAAAAAAAGGACTTGGTTAATCCATGGAGCGCGCATGCGTGTTTCGATTTTGAGAAACTGCAATCCAGATATCCGCTGAAGGATTAAGGGCCAAAAAGGTTATGGTCATCTGAGGGCAGGATTTCAATTTGCCCAAAATTGTTTCTAATTGGGTATAACACAATCGTAAAAAAGAATTCACAGTTCTGTAATAATTGTAACAAGGTGCTGGATGTTTGCCGCGTGAATAAACTAGAGAGAAAATTATCGTCATCTTGTCTTGTTAGTTTTAGTTCGAGTCACATGCCATTTAAAAAAGAAAAACAAAGTAGTAAAAAAACTGAAAGGAACACTTAATTTTTACGCAAGTCTGGCTAAAAAGTACATTTTTCAATTAAATTAAGTCACTCTAAAATAATTATTGACGGATTAATTTTAAAAAATAACCCAATGAATGAAATGATAAATAAAAACTCGGTGATTAAAAGACTAAAAGAAAGTGTGAAAAATATTTTTTAGATCCATATTTTTGTTTTGTATTATCATAATTATTAATTATATTCACGAGATTAGACATAAATTTAAGTTAAAACTAAATTTAAAACCTACAACCTTTTTCCGATAATGATGAAAAAATAGTTAAGCGAGATATACGCATTATTTTGAAACTAAGAGAGGTAATGAATGCGCGACAGGTCACATGAGTATTGTCATAAAACGTACTGAAGACATGCAGAAAACTACATGCAATCGTCGTATAATTTATTTTATAATAGATTTTCTTTTTAAAGTGATCTTTTATCAAGTTTGACACATTTCCGTCGAAAGTACAAATATCAATAAGGAAAAAAAAGTTGTAAATTTGTGTTCGTAATATGGAGCTTGGTAAATAAATTTGAAAAAAAAACAACAACAGTAAACTTGATTGTCAATTTCGTCTGCGGGTAGAAAATAAAGACTAAAAAGAGAAATGAAATAATCCATTTTTTTTAAAAATCATTTCGTGCAAATGATTTTTCTTTTAAATTTTCTTATTGCTTTTTTTTTTATTAATTAATTTTTACCTGATTTTCAATAAGTTATTGAAAATCTTTTTTGTTACTACTGTTAATGTTAAGAATCAATTGCAAGCCTATTTTTGTGGTCTTTAAACCGCCATTTGCAGTATAATCGTAAATCTGGACTTTTTTTAAATTAGAAATATGTTTAAGAGAAAAATGAATGTTTCACGTGATTAAAATTAAAATAAAAGAGAAAACCTAAGTAAGGAGTAAAAAATTCAAACGACGGCAAAAATAATTCAAAAGTTATTTGTTGCGCGTGAGTAAAGGATTTAATGTTTGTTTTTGTACAGAAAATAAAAGTTTTATTATAACAAGTACACCTGTGTTTTTGCTATTCAATGTTCAGAACAATGAACACTTAAATTTTTAATCGAAGCAATTTTGTCTAAAACTCGCTTTCCTTAACTTTTAAGTTTTTTACTTTTTATTTTATTAACTGTTTTTCGTTCCTTTTTTGGTTTAAACAAGAACAAAAAGGTGTTTCGTATTTTTTTTTTTTGCACCATTTCCTTAAAGTTTTAGGTGACTAAAAGTTTAGTTTTTCATTATACAATTTTTATGAACTAAAAACTTGAAATTTACAATTTTACTCAATTAAATATCTAGAGATGTTAATAAAAAAAATGTGCCGGCATTTTCATGCCTTTTTTAGTTAAAAAAAAAAAAAAGAAGCGAAACGTCAAAAAGAAAGAAATATCAGTAAAAACATTTAACTGCCATTTCAGATATAGATTGTATGATTTTTTTTTTTAGCGATTAGTAGCGGTAAGTGGAGGTAAAACTGTTACTAATGAAAGTAATAACTTTAAAATGAAAATAAAAATATTTTAAAATGAAAATAAAAAAATATTTTTTTTAATTGAATTGCAATATTTTGTTACATTTTCGAAAGAAAGTTGAAATAAAAAAAAGAAAAAAGTAATGTGTATATTCAGCGGACAGTTTACAAAGTGAAAACAATTTTCTGGGAAATTCTAAATGACTTAAAAACGGTTTGTCATTGTCAAACGACTGAAACAATGGATTCGCGAGGCTCAACAACATCATAACAAGAAACACTTTTTATACTGATCATAGTTGCAATAAGTTATAGGAAAAAAGTAAGCCTTAAAAACAAGTTTTTTTAAAACTACACTTTATTTTTTTTACGCAACGACTCGAATTAAATCTAAAAAAAAAATATGAAAACTAAAAATAACTTAAACTTTATAAAACAGTTCTAAATTTTGTATGCAACATTAATCTGTTAATGTTGCATACAAAATTTAGAACTGTTTTTAGAACAAGTTAAAAAAGAAAGACTTTTTAAATATTTTCATGTGACAAACATTTCTTTTGAACTTGAAAAAAAAAAAAAAAAAAAAAAAAAGCATACAAAAATCCCAAAAGTAAAAATAAAGAAAATCAAAAATTAAATTTATTTTCTGAATTTTCGTAATTCATTTAAAAAAAAAATTCATTTAGTGTAAAAAACATATTTTCTTTTATTAGTCATTGAGAGAATTTTACTAAAAAAAAAAAAAAAAAATTAACCTGATTTTACAGGTAAATATTTTATTTTTTTTAGTGCCTTTTCCCCACCTTATTTTTAAATGTTTTTTTTAAACATCTGACGTAAAAATCTAGGCCTAAACTTTGGTCTCTAAAGGAAAAATAAATTAAATGTTTGTTTTCATTTTTTACGTTAAGGCATTTGTCATTCTTTCTTTTTCTTTCTTTTTACTTTTTTAGAAACACACCACAATAATAACTAAATTAAAAATATAATCAGTATCGACAATATTTTTGGGTAGAGCCGAACCAGTTATGTTATTTTAAAATAAAAAGTAAATCCACTAAATAAAAATTAATTTTTTGGAAACCTTCATATTCAAAAAAATGCGTCCTGTTTTTTTTTTTTTTTTTTTTTTTTTTAGTGTTTAAGTTTAAGCTTTTCTTTCTTCATTACCGGATCGTCAAATCAAAACAAGTGAAGATGAAATCTGAAGCATATTACTCACCATTCACAGAGGACTGGTATATATTCCTGGAAGAAGGACACTGTATTATAAGTATGTGACTACAGAGTAAAAACAGTTTATTAATTAATGTGTTTAATGTTGTCACACAATTGTTCTTTTCTTGTAGATGGATTTACCACAGTAGGAGGCAAGCTGCTACGTCATGGACGGTGTTAAAATAACAAGTTCCTCTTTCAACAATACTCCGACAGACAAACAAATAAAAAGACTGTAACAATGTAGTATAATAATTTCATTACTTTCTCTAACTACTTTCTGGAAACCTGAAAATAAATATATTCAACTTCATGGATTTTAATACAGCGTTTGCGCTGATATGGCATTCGTCAAGTACATGTAGGCCCATCACCAGTGTTTTTTTACGTCGAACGAGTGGTTAGGACGACCTTTAAGGGGACAGTGAATAAAAAAAAATGTGTACACTTACAGTGTACAGACACTAATTAGCTTCATTTTCAGTTTTTCACAGGGGTAGGAAAATTATTTTCAGTGAAAATTACTTTTAGGAAACGAGCCGTCACCCCAGTGATGGGTCTGTGTTAATCTAATCATATCAAAGAAAAATAGCTTCTACCTGTGGAAAGCATGTTATTGTTGTTGTGGATAAAACTAGTTAGTACTTGTAAAGAAAATGAGTGTGTGACCAGAATGTTTAGCATTAACCATGAGACCCAAGTTCGAAACTCACTGTGAACAATTTGTCAAGGAGATGACTGACTTCTTGATCATAATCCTGGTGAGATGACTTCCGACTAAGATATTGATGAGAAACGCCAGAAAATCATGTCACTATGACTACGCACTTAGTCTTGTCCTTGTGCTTTACGGGTTTGCCTTGTGTCAGCATTAGCCTAAGGGTTTGAGCATACTAGCATTGATTTGATCAGTTACTGATCATACCAGAACCAGATCTATCCCAGAAACTGTAACAAACATTCTCTCAGAAAAATTGGAGTAGAAATCACAAGGATTAGCTGACCAATCTTAAAACATAAGAAAAAAACAAAACAAAAATAATATTCCAAACATCTGAGTGAAACAGGAGGGAAATATATATACAAATAAATACACAACGGTTTTTAAAATAGAAAGGATATATATTCTTCACTACTTGACAACATCATTATTACAAAAAAATAAAATAAGGCACTGTTAAAGAGCAAACATGTGCCAAGAGCTCTCATAACTGGTAGTAAAGTTTAATGACTGGTAGTAAAGAGAATGAACTGAGCTGACGCTGCCTCACTAATGTCTCTCTCTCTCTCTCTCTCTCTCTCTCTCTGAGATTGACAGGAGGGAGATATATATATATATATAAATATATGGTCTTATTATAAGATAGAGGATGAGAATATCGGCAAAGTGTGTACATAGCTGTTGAGAGTTGTAGTCGGCCATGAATCTGGAGGATATTATGAGAATAAAATACATTTCCTTAAAAATCTTAATCTTCAGAGAACATGCTACCTCATCAAAGATAATTCACCTGTTTGCCATTACTATCTCTCGAGCTAGCTGAATCTTCATGTCAGTGGTGGAGGTTGATAGGTGTCTTGCTCCTTCTTTGTGTGTCACGCTTATCCAGCTATCCTCCTGTGAGACAATCCTGAGTCTAGAACTTGAAAACTTAAACCTATTCTTGTTACTGTTGTAGGGGCCTCGGTGATGCTTGGTGAATTGGTCTTGTGCTAAACACGTCCGAAGTGCCGACAATTTTAAATATCAGAGAGTTAAAGGTTGGATGTTGAAATGTGAAAGGATAAAATATTTTGTGTGTACATTAAAGTAAAGATTTATTAACAGAATGACAAAATTGTAAGAAAAATATAAGTGAAATTTTGTTAACTGAACACTATAACATATTTGTAAGAATAAAAAATGTTCATTGAGAAAATGCATGCAGTTTTGTAGTTAAAATTGTTCAAAGAGAAATGTAAGTATTTAAAATGTCCACAGAAGTTAAGAGTTCATGGTTGTGTAGTAGCAGAATGTAAAGTCTTCTTATGTTCCTTCCTCTTTTTGGATAGGTTGGCAACAGAGTGAGAGAGAAGGTAAAACAAATAAAGAAATTTTACTTTGCGTGTCCTATTGTTGTTGTTGTTGCTGTTGTTGTAGTTGCTCTCTTTGCACCATGGAGTGAAAAAGAAGAAAATAAAATTGGCAGTAAAGGCAAGACGTGACCCACCAAGTCATATTGAAGTTTCTTCCTTACATTGTGGCAAGATGCTATCAGATACCACTCCCATTCTGAAAGAAGTTGAAATTTCTTTTTTACATTGCCAAAATGACAGCTGTCAGCTAACCGTTCCCACTGCTGACTGTTTTTGACCAGTGGTCGGGAATGTCCTTAAGTAGTGAATCTGGTCATGTGACCAACTCTGGGAGGCATTTTCTTCTTTAGGTGTGAAAAAACATTTGACTGATGTCATTGCTTATCATAATGTCATGCTAATTTTGACAATCCCTACAAATAAAAAATAAAACTAAAAGTAGGTAAACAGAAATAATCTTTTAAATTTTGACACAATATATTCAGACTATCAACTGTCACTTTGGTTTGGTTTACCTATCATGCCCAGAGTAAGGTAGCGGGCCGGACAAGATTCATAGGAGGGCTGGATGTGGTCTGCGGGCCGGGGGTGTTGCCAACTGCTGGTCTATACAAAACACAAAACTGGGCATGGTATGGTGCCATGGACCTCTCTGATTTCTAACCATGAGTGTATCCTTTTTTTCTTTATAAGTGTTTCACCCCGAGCAAGGCATGTCACTGCCACTACTGTGCAGGGGGCTACGTAGAGTGGAGAAAGGCTGATTAAATATAGGAAATAACAGAGGGTGGGTGATAGGCGGGTGAGGATACCGAGAATGAGGGTTGGGTAGATGAGAGTGTTCTGAGAATAGTTGGGAGTTAGTGTGATAGGAGGTGTCTATTGACCCTACATTTAAACACCTGGAGATTGTAACTGTCGGGAAAGCAGACTTGTGGAAGGGAGTTCCACAGGCGGGAAGCGCGAGAAAAGAAGCTGTTGGAGTAGAATTTACGGTTACATCTTATTTGTTTAACTGTAAAAGGGTGGGACCTAGTTGCTAATCTAGTATCTCGTGTAAATTCGTGCTTAGGCGGCACCAGTGATCTAAGCTCATCGGAGCAGAAGCCATGAAAGTACTTGTAGAAGAGGCACAGGGAAGCTACATCACGCCGGTGTGAGAGCGGCTGCAGCCGGTCTGCCAAGTCAGTATCAACCACGTTACAGATCCTCCTTTGTATTTTGTCAAGAAGCCCAAGGAGAGCAGTTTGCACAAGAGGCCAGCATGCCAGACCCTGTCGAATGCTTTGGAGATATCCAAGGCAACGGTTCGGGCTTCACCATTCTTGTCGAGTGCCTGGTATATGTACTCGGTAATGGTCGTTAGCATATCAGCAGTAGGCCATGTTGGGCACAAATATAAGTATAACTGATGGTATCTAATGTTGACATATTTTCAGTTTAGGTAAAGCCATAACACCTGTCATTTTCTTCTACCCACATGTTTACACAATTACTTTTCTTCTTTTTATCATTCATTTGTCAAAGTCTGTCACCTTGAACTGGGTTTGTATCACTGTTAAAAACAGATGTCAAACATTTATCTTAGTTTATATCATATTGCGATGACTGTATAGTACTCATTCAGTCATACTGCTATTTTTAGAATGTGACTAGTATATTGAATGGGCTATTTTCATATATAACAGTCAAACATTGCATAGCTAGTTGTGTGTGTGTGTGTGTGTGTGTGTGTGTGTATATATATATATATATATAATTAAATTTGTTTTTTACTTAAAATTAAAGCAAATTTAATCATATTATGCTCTGCAATATTTGTTGTATTGAGAACTTTTATAAAAAAAGTAAATGCCAGAAAACTCGGAATTGTAAAATTGTTGATTCTCTTCACCTGAATTTATATATATATATATATATATATATATATATATATATATATATATTAATGACTGGCCACTTCTATACGAGGATACCTGTCTACCAGGGCAGCTAGCTAATCCCCATAGCAGACGCCTGCTCAGGCACACTTGTGTTTGTTAAACACTCACAGAGCTCAGCTGTGGTTTATACTACAACTATGCTGAGTGGACCTTAGTTACAGTTTCTGGAAGTGAATGCGTTATATAGCATGAACAACAGTCTGAACAAAGCCAGGATACTCACAATCTGCTAGCACAATGGTTGTGCTAACTCAGTCACAGTGACTTGTGACTTCAAGCTAGCACAACCATTAATAACTTCACAAAGGGAGCTGTCAACCCAATTTCACTCATAAGGCTTGGGTCAACTCGTGGTATGGTTTTTAGGCACTTTCCATGCTGAAATTGCCTCCTTCAGCCATTATCAAAGATGACAACTGTGTTGGTTGTAATGAGCAGTTCGTGGACAAACGATAGTAATAGTTGTCTATTTTGTTTGAATGGAAGATTGGCGAACACCTGCGTGCATGCTGGAAATGAAAATTGCACTATAGCTTGTGGCATCTCACATGACCACGTGAAAGTGGGGACAAGAAGTATTAAGTATGGAAAGCCATTGGGATAACCAGTTGCTTTTGTTATCTATTATAGGCATTTGAGAATGTTTGTGGAGATTTTGTAGTTAATTTTGTTCATGTTAGGTTTCAACTGTTTTATGCATATGGCTTTGAGTATTTTTAATTTTTGTTTATTATTTTAATGTTTAAGTATGGTTGTGTTTTCGACAAGGGTTTCGCAGAATTGTGTATGTAGCCTGATATGTTGTTTTAGATGTCTAAAGATGTTAAAATTGTCATTTAAATGTAGTGTCAAACGTCGTGAGAGTGAGTTTGTAGTGTGACCTAACATAAATATTGTTTAATCTGTTGGAGATACAATCTCCCAAAGGGCACTTGAATTTGTAAACTACGTTGGTTTTTTTCCAATCGCTAATCTGGGGAGAAGAGTCGTTGCAAATGAATGAGTTGGATATACTGGATTTAGAGTAGTATATGATTAACTTAATTATTTTGCTAAGATCTGTTGTAGATATATTGATCTTTATTAATTTTTTTAGTATATATATATATATATATATATAGAGAGAGAGAGAGATAGATAGTATATTTTGCTACATGTATTTTTTTTAGGTATTTCACGCCAATGAAGGTGGTACCGCCACTGGTGCCTAGAGGGTACTTATAAAATGGTCTAATTTATTAGATACCTTTCCCTAATTTTGAAGGAAGGAATAAGAAAAAAAGTTTAATTCTTGTACTTTATCACCATTTCCCACTATCCACAATGTTACCCAATGAACAGCATATTTCAGCATGAAAACGAGACTAATCACAGATCAAAAAGAAGTACTAAATTTAAGATAACTATTTAGAATGTAATAATTTGAAAAAAAGTTATGTAACACTATTTGGAAAGGTGCTAGTAAATTGAAGAGAAACTAGAAGGCAGAAAAACACTAATTTTTGTTAGACTGAAGATATACTGATGACCAGACAAACAAACACAAAAGAAAATGTTGATTAGTCTTTTTTGTCTGCCGGAGAGGTAAAGCAAAGTGACCATCTGGTCTTGGTCAAAACTAAGATTAAGTAATGGCATATTCTAAGGACCTCTAGAAAGAATAGTTAATATTTTTACAATCATTGAAAAAGAGCAGTCAGCTTAGGTAATATTTTTATGACTATTATAAACAGAGTGGTCCTGGGAAAAAAATTGGGTCGATTGATAAAAACTAACTTCTAAGTGCAGACAGGTTTCCAAAAGAAAATAGAAAAAATGGGTAATTAAATTTTTTGTCTACAAAAATGTGATAAAACATCTCAAATTAAAGGAATTGTTAGACAAAGGAATGAAATGATAAATCCTAGGTGCAAAAACAACCACAAGCAAGGGCACGATAAGAGTGAATTTTAGAATGATAATTAAAAAAATTGTCATTTGGGGTGTAATGGTTGATATTTGGGCTTAGCATTTGTTTATTTGAAGCAAAAAAATACAGTAATTTTTAGCAACAGAGTTTTGCAGTTATTTTTTGTAGCTACAACTTATACTACTGAAGATGATCACAGAATTAGCTTGAAAGTACTTGGGAACATTGAGAGATGAACCATAAAATCAACTGTGAAAGTTACGGCACATTTTTACATCTTTCAATTATAATGCACTAAAGATTATTTGTGAGTACGAACAGATTTTATAAAAAATAAGCAGACATAATGTTTGTAAACTATTTCAAATTATATATATATATAATTTTTCTCACTGATAGCATAATGTCATGAACAATCTAATTCTTGTATATGTGAATGTGTCATGATATTTGTCTGTACATTTGTAGTATATTTAAAATTTCTTATTAGATGTGTATATATTTGAATTTTATTGCATTCATATACACACAAATATCTTTAGGAAAGGTATGAATTTGTTGCTTCTCCCTCCAGTTATGGGTTACATAGCAGGACAGATTGGTTAGCAACCAGTCTACCACAGAAAGTAGTGGTAACCTACTGTGGGGAAATCTTCTGCCCTGTCAGTCATGTCTCTCCGAGACATGATCGCCCAAGCATGTATCCCGTATAGCACTTAACTGACTGACTGACATATTTGTATTTGAATTATAATTAAATTTTGGTAGTTGGAAGCATGTAAGTGTGTGCATATGTGGTCTTATGGCAATTTCAATCGTAAAATGATGAAACCTAACAACCAATCTAGTACTGCATTTAAATTTTTAAAGTTGATGAAATCTCAGAAGAAAATTCATCATGAAAAGATTTATAGGCACAGGAAAGCAACATTATGGCAATGAAAAAGTGACTGAAACTGCGATGAAACTGAGATACTAGGTCAGGACCGATAACATTACAGATTCTTCTTTAGATTTTGCCAAGAATCTCTAGATAGGCAGCAGAATCTCTAGGCCAGATATGGCAGGAATATTCAAAGCATGGACAAATGGTAGACCTTTAAATATGTAAGATAGATTCTGATAAGAAAAATTGTCTAGCACAACACAGAGAAGCAACTTTCCTAAGAGCAGACGTAGCAATTGATTCAATATAACTATTCCACTTCATGTCAGTGGAAAACATGAGACTGGAAGGTGTTACGAGACAATTTCCTGGAGGTTAGCATGAGCCATGTTGATGGAAGATAAAAATGGTTCTTTCAATATGGCAGCGAATACTGGACAGTTTCATTAAAGATGAAGGAAAGACTTGAAACAACTGAAATGTGGTTTTGCAGAAGGATGCTGAAGATACCGTGGACCGAACATGTGAGCAATGACGAGGTTTTGGAGAGGATGGGTTTTGAGTTTGAGTTTTGTTTAACAGCATATCAACCTCTGTGGGTTATTTAATGCCAAAAAGTTAGGGTTTTAAAGAATTTTTTTTAATGTTTGGTTATCATGAAAAGGTTGATTTAGTCAGATTTTAATGAAAATTTTTTGTTTTTATTCTTTTGTATTTTAGAAAACTGAAAATGTCTTCTAGTTTTGTATTCAAAAGTGTTTTGCTGAGAATATTTTTTTTTCTTCAAAGATGTGTTATGGTAATAATTTTTATTTCAAAAATGTATTATTGGTAATATTTTTCCTTTAAAAATGTATATTTTTCTATAAAAATCTATTTTTATGTATATATTTTTATAAAAGTGTATTTCTATACTTTCATAGTGTTTTGACCCCAGTTTGAGGATTAACTATTTGCCTATAGCTGGGATCCTCACAGGTACTACCACTCCGGGTTAGGGTTGACTTGGGAGGAACAGCAATTAAGAAGTAATTCCATGCTCCTCATAACCTTCCAAATCAGAGGCCTTGCTGCCGGATGCAGTTTACTATCATGCCCCGGACCTGTAATGAAGAAGGAGGGCTTGAAGAACCTGATGCTGACATACTTGATAGACTTAAGCAAGTGAATGGCACAGTAGTGTTTGGGAGAAATAACAAGAGAAAACATGTTAAGAGTTACAAGAGATGGGGATGGGGGGGGGTTATGATAACCAACGTCCTGAAGGGACATGGTCAGGGCCTCTTCTATATTAACCATAGAGGAGGCCCTTACATGGTGCATAGAAGATGATTAAAAAAGAGTAGTTTTCTATTAGAGGTGTAAAAATTAAAAAAGCCATTTCTTGCTTTTCCTAATAGATCATTTTTAAATCAGCTGCCAATTTTGTAAACCTGTTTTCAGATCGATGATATTAATTTTAAGTGATTTTCAAGATAAGAAGAGATTTCTCTAAAAGTTGGAGAATACATTTTTGTTGGGAAAAATAACTGAAGTGATAAAATTAGAAAATACAGATTTACAGATACAAAGAGTGCAAATTGCTTTTGTTGGGAGAAGTAAGCAAATTTATCAAAGCTAGTTATCTAAAGTATTGTCAATGGGTTCTGACGAATCTCAACCCTAGGTTACAATTTGTCCTTCAGAATTTCCTGTTTACTGATTACCAGAATGGCTGGTAGAAACAGGCAGATAACAACAGAGAGTAAGTTTTCTCCCTTCCATTGGAAAGTTGAAATGGTTAGATGATATTACTCACATGTTGAGTTGGTTAAGTCATATATGGGGAGGGGTAAATAGAAATCCAATTTCCACCTTCCACCAGTTTTGTGCCTTTTTAATAAAACTGGGATGGAAAATGAAATTCAGTGAGACGTGGACCAGCGATAAATTGATGTGGTCAAGCTGAAAGCCTGCCACCAGAGATATTACAAGAGACAGTCCGTCCAAATTCTCTGAGCTGAAATTTGAAAAAAACCATCATTTGGTGAAGAAGTAAACATGAATGTCATTGGTCAAAATTGAGAACAAATATGGTCCAATGATAGGGCCCTGGAGTCATTCACCTTAATGTGAAAAGCTCTAGTAGAGAGTAGTCTTGAATGACAACTTTCATTTCAGGATTTGAGAAGAGATTGAATCAATCATAATAAAATACTATGACCTTTTAACTTTTGAAGAACCATCATGAATATTAGCATGCTACTGAAATACCAGCCAACTGATATTTTTTGTGCCACTCAGCTTTGACTTACTTATGATTTTGTATCTATTCGATATATATAAATATATATAAATCTACACCATAGAGTGGCAGTCTTAAATCTGCTTTTTCATTATATACTGTTCCTTCACATGTCTAGGTTAACCTAGTTAGGTGATGACAAGTGATCCCGCTTTGGACAATCCAAGATTAACAACACAACGTGGGCAGAATCAACCGAAGGTCAGGAAGGTTGGCTGGACTCAGCAAGGGGTTTTGTCATAATTTGACCCTATCAAACCTATCAGATTTACTATTGACAGGATCAAATAATTGTCATCCACATATCTTTATGTGCCATGTCTCTTCAGGACAGAGGTGATTATGGACTTCCACTTGTCACTTCCCTTGTCACTCTTAAATATTTCACCCCTTCTTATCTCTCCTAAAACCGGCTCTATTATTTATTTGCTTAAGCCCATCAAATATGTCTTGCACTGCTTTCTCCTGTCTTTCTTTCCCTCTATCTGTCCTGTGAGCATTATATTCTCCAAGCCCTCCTTCTTCATTACATGTCCCAGAAACCTCAGCTATCTCTTCCTGATGCTAAGTATAAGTTTCCCTTTTGTTTTCAAACCTTGTTATTGCTCACATGTTCAGTCTATGGTATTCTGAGTATACTTCTGCAGAACAACATTTGTGTTGCTTCGAGTCACTCCTTCATCCTTGAGGAGATCGTCCATCATTCACTGCCATACAAGAGGAGAGATATCATATAATATTCCAGTACTCTTTTCTTTGTTTCCAATGAAATCTTTTTGTCTCTAAATATTCTACTCTGCCTTTTGAATGCACCCCTGGCCATGCCAATACACAGTCGAATTTCAGTGTCACACTTTCTCTTCTCTGTTAGAACAATTCTTAGGTATTTAAATTTCTGTACCTGCTTGATTTCAGTATCCCTGACTTGTAGTTGGCTTTTTGGGATCCACTTTTTGCTGATGACCATGCATTCGGTTTTCTTGTACTTCAGGCTGGGTCCTTTATTTTTGCTACTGAGCTGAGAAGTGTTGACAACGGGAATGTTGTTAGTCAAAATTGAGAACAAATATGGTCCAATGATAGGGCCCTGCGGACATTAATGTGAAAAGATCTAGAAGAAAGTAGTCTTGAATGATAACTATCATTTCAGGATTTGGGAAGAAATTGTATCAATTATAATAAAATACCATGATCTTTTAACTTTTGAAGAACACCAGCAAAACCTTGTCAAATGCCTTTGAGATATCTAAAGCAATAGCCCAAGATTCATCATTCTTATGTGTCTTCCAGCAGCCACTCACTTGACCCAGGGCAGCAGTAACTCCTGAAGGCGCTTGAAATTGGCTTCAGTGTTGAGTCTGAGACCTCACCAACAAAATTAGGAGTTCTTTTCTTATTGGAGCAAATTTTCCAAGCAGCTGTACCTTCATAATCACCATTAGACTCATCCAACTCTTTCTGAATTCTCTACACTGTCCTCAGATTGACACCCAAACATTCGGGAATGTTCATATTAGAGCTTCTGACATGAATGCCAAGCAATACAACATGCTGTTTCCAAATTTTTGCTGGAGGAAATTGTATGGTGCTTTTTTTCTCACAGGCAGTGTCTAATTGATCATACTATATTGTGCAGTTGACAAAATCAGGCCTGTATGCAAATGACTATATATAATCATCTGCATACAGGCCTGTTTTGCTGTATCACAGCTCATCAGTGTGGTTAGACTTCGGATTGCTTCTATCAGGGATTGAAACTCAACTGATTTGACATGTCATAGATTCTACCCCTAAGCTACTGGTGCAGGGCGAAGAAAGGCAGATTGTAGTGTGCTATATATATAATGTAAACAAATGCCACTAGCCAAGAGTGTTCAATTCATTGCTGAAGAATGATATATATATATATATATATATATATATATATATATATATATTTTTTTAATTTTTCTTCTTTTTAATCTTTTCATTCATCAGTTTATCTTCTCTCTCTCTCTCTCTCTCTCTCTCTCTATATATATATATATATATATATATATATATATATATAGCAGTCAGTGATACACACTTAGGTGGTAATCTCTCTTTTGAGACATGACTGACTGGACAGATGATTTTCCCACAGTAGTTTGCCATTACTTTCTGTGGCAGACTGGGTGCCAGCCAAGGTTATGGAACCCAATCTGTTATGTTATTTAACCGATAACTGGAGGGAAGAGATGGATTAATACCTTTCCCAAGGATATTTGTCCATAAGTGAATGCAAGGAATTCAACTGCAACTCGAAATTGGCTCCTGATTTTGTCATTCCGAACCGATATCCACTGTACCACAACACACATCCTATATATATATATATATAACGTATACTTCTGTTCCTATCGATTACATTCTGTATCTATCTATTTATCTATCTATTTTATTCTGTTTCTATCAATCTGATTGATCTATCTATCTATCTATCTATCTATCTATCTATCTATCTATCTCATTCTGTTCCTATCTATCTATCTATCTATCTATCTATCTCATTCTGTTCCTATCTATCTATCTATCTATCTATCTATCTATCTATCTATCTCATTCTGTTTCTATCTATCTGATTAATCTATCTATCCATTTATCTTATTTGGTTCATATCATTCTTATCTCAGTTTGTTTCTGTCAGCCTGTTTCCAAGCAGCAGTATCTTCATAATCACGATTATACCAGCCTATTCACATCTATTGTTATTTGCTTGTACTATGCGTGCACATTGAGTGTCTGTGTGTCTTTTTATGTTTTAGACTTCTTTGACATTAAATCCTTATGAGTCTCTATTTTGTATGTTTTTTAATTGAATTCATACTTGCATCTTTTTTATATTCAAACTACAAAGTGAATCATTTCAGTTAATTTTTACATTTATAGCTGAGACAAAGTTTGATATGTTTAAATTTTTTTTCTTATTTTTCTTGAAAATAAATCATAAAGTTATTTTATAGTTTGGGGAGGAAGCCATTTACAAAAAAGAACATTTGTTCTTCATTTAACAGCATCTGATATGAGTTAAGTCTTTTGTGGACCAACAGTCTCAGTCATCTGAATGTTGGCTTTAGTCAATGACCTTTTAAGGAATGGAAGTAATTTAGACATGTTTTAAAGGAAAGAAAGTTTATAGTGGGTTAGTTATCTATTTTTTTCCGTTGTAGTAGGATTCCGTTATAGTGAAGGGTAATTGTATGCCGTGCAGGTTAACGGAATTTGGCCTTGTGGTAGATAGCCCACTATAAGTCACAAAATGATTATAAAATCAAGAAAAGCAATTTGAGTAGAAAATAACATATTTATATATACACATATCAATTAATGTTTTTATAATTAAAGTAATAACATGTATATAAGTCCAACGGAGGTTAAATGTTCATGACAAATAATAAGCTGAAAGAGATTTAAGGCTTAGGAATTTGGGTGCGTTGTAAGTAAGGAATGTCATTGAAGTATTTGCTCTTTAGGTCAGTAAGTACTTTTGAGACAGGGAAGAAGGAAGGAGAGGTGAAGGGATGAGCACAGTAGCCACTTGACTTGGTCAAGAGAGATACTAATTACATTCGTCTCTCTGGGTCTCTGCATCAGTCTGTCTGTTGGGTGCTTTCTGTCTCGGCTTTTTATATTTGCTTTTTGGATCAAAAGCAGCTTGTTTGGGATTTTACATTTTCAATTTGATTCGGGGCTTCCCATTGGCCGATAAATAAAATTCGTGTAGGCTCGCGAAATGGAAATTTGATATTTGATTAATTTTTAATTTTCAACCAGAACATCTGCACGAACCCTGATGCGCACGGACGACTTTTGGTCATTCGCTTTCTGGTCGTGAAAACACAAACATCCAGTCCATTGTTTTTGCTCGGTATCACCACAATTTTATTAAATGCAAATTGAATGTTAAAATTGGTTGAAAGTATAAGACATTTGAAAGATAAAATAAAATGAGTGAAAACGTTTTGGCTTGCAATGTGTATTTATTTCTTTTTGATAAAAGAAAACTATACCTACATAAAGAGTAGTTGCTGAGTTACAAGACACTTCATGAACTTACACAGAAGATGTTTGAATTTTTGAAAGGATTGGGTTGGATTGGTTGATTTTTATCACGTTTCAACACTGGATGTGCTACTTAATGTCAAAAATCAGTCTTTTTTTTTAAGGCGATAAGCATTTATATGGTTGGGGAATAAGTAAATACTGATCATTTATATTTGTGTATGTAAGCATTTACTTGGTTTGGGGATAGGTAAATATTGGTGTGTTATATTTGAGTCTATAAACATTTACTTGGTTTACGGATAGGTAAATATTGATCATTTAAATCTTTGTCTGTAAGTATTTACTCTGGGGATAGGTAAATATTACTTGATTATATTTGAGTCTATAAATATTTAATTGGTTTACGGATAGGTAAATATTGATCATTTAACACATCAATCAGTATGTTCTGGGCCACTCATAAAAAATCCATATAAATTTTATGAAGTACTAACTTTCAAATGGCACATGACAAAATTTGGGTCCAATTGGATTCTTACAGTTAAGTGAAGCTGCTGTTGCAAATTTTCAAAATAATAGAAAAATCTGAATTTTGTGTGTTGATAAAGCATTGGTTTCTGATGTGAAAAAGTACTGTTCAAGCAAAGCAGTGGCTTGATAAGTGTTATTCAGGCTCTGCTTCATTGAAAACAATAGTTAAGAGGTGGTATGCTGACTTTAAACATGGTTGTACAGACACAAATGATGCTGAACGCTCAGGTCGCCAAAATTTGGCAGTTGTCCTGGAAAACACCAAAATAATTTACAAACTCATTTTTGCCAATTGTAAATTGATGTTGCATGAGATAGCAGGGGTGTTGAACACATCAGAAGGCACTGTATTTGCTATTTTGCACGAATATTTGTCAATGAGAAAGCTGTGTTCAAAGTGGGTGCCACATTTGCTTACAGTTGATCAAAAACAACAGCACATTGACGATTCAGAGCATTGCAGCTGTTTCAATGCAACAAAAAGGAATTTTCGCATAAATATGTGACAATGAATCTACCATTCTCTCCAGAGTCAAATTGACAGTCAGCTGAGTGGACAGCAGCAGGTAAAAGCCATCCAAAGCAACCAAAGATGCAAACATAGCAGGTAAGGTTTTGGTGTCCATATTTTGGGATGCACAAGCTATTTTGTTCATTTATTATCTTGAGAAAGGAAAAAACCATCAATAGCAAATATTATATAGCATTACTGGTGCATTTGAAGAAAGAAATCACAAAAAAAAAAAAACGGCTACAAATGAAGAAGAAAAAGGTGATCTTTCATCAAGACAACGCGCTGTGTCACAAGTCGATCACAACGATGGCAAAACTACATGAATTGCAATTTGAATTGCTTCCACATCCACTCTGTTCTCCAAATCTGGCTCCCAGGGACTACTGACTGTTTGCAGACCTCAAAAGAATACTCCCGGGAAAGAGATTTGGCTCCAATGAAGAAGTGATATTGGAAACTGAGGCGTATTTTGAGGCTAATGACAAATCATTCTACAAAAAAGGCCTCGAATTGTTAGAGAAGCATTTGAATCAGTGTATCACCCTAAAAGAAGACTATGTTGATGAATAAAGTCGAATTTTGCCTAAAAGTTGTTGTTTTATAAGTTAAGCCCAGGATTTATTGAGTGATGTGTTAAATACTTGTCTGTAAGTTTTTACTCCAGGGATTGGTTAATTATATTTGAGTCTGTAAGCATTTACTTGGTTTAGAGATAAGTAAATTTTGGACATTTATATCTGTGTCTGTAAGTATTTACTCTGGGGAGAGGTAAATATTGGGTGATTATGATTGTGTCTGTAAGCATTTGAATGAGCCTTCGGATGGGTGCATGGAGATGTTTTAACCCCTCGAAGAAGGTTATAGAACCCGATCTGTTGTGTTATTTAACCCATAACTGGAGGGAAGAGAATTCAACTGGAACTCAAACTCAGCTCCCTAATTTGTCATTCTGAGCCGATATCCACTGCACGACAATCCTATATATATATATATATATATATATATATATAGTGATGATCATCCACGTATACTGTCTTAATATGTATAGGAAAGAATATTAATAAAAAGTTTTGAATTTAAAGACGTACTTTTTTAAACAGTATTTGTTTATTTTTATAGTGTTTTATATTTCAGACCGCCCTCGGTCCTTCATCAGAAACAAGTGATTTTTAAATTAGAATTGGAAACGTATTTTTACGATGGCGTCCTAATACTTTTTTGTTTACATCACGTGGTGTCGATAAACCAATCAGCATGCGGCACGTCCGTTTGTTTATTTTCGGTAAACCAATCAACACGCGGCACGTCCGTGGAGAGAGTCTGTTTGTTTTAGACAAAAAATCTCTTGGAATATCTATTTTTTTGTTTATATCGCGTGGTGTCGATAAACCAATATATATATATATATATATAATTCTGTTCCTATCTATTACATTATCTATCTATCTATCTATCTATCTATCTATCTCATTCTGTTTTCTGACTGACTGGGTAGATGATTTTCCTGCAGTAGGTTGCCATTACTTTCTGCAGTAGACTGATTGCTAGCCAAGGTTATGGAACCCAATCTGTTATGTTATTTAACCGATAACTGGAGGGAAGAGATGGATTAATACCTTTCCCAAGGATATTTGTCCATAAGTGAATGCAAGGAATTCAACTACAACTCGAAGTCGGCTCTTGATTTTGTCATTTCGAGCCAATATCCACTGCACCACAACACACATCCTATATATATATATATAACGTATACTTCTGTTCCTATCGATTACATTCTGTATCTATCTATTTATCTATCTATTTTATTCTGTTTCTATCAATCTGATTGATCTATCTATCTATCTATCTATCTATCTATCTATCTCATTCTGTTCCTATCTATCTATCTATCTATCTATCTATCTCATTCTGTTCCTATCTATCTATCTATCTATCTATCTATCTATCTATCTCATTCTGTTCCTATCTATCTATCTATCTATCTATCTATCTATCTATCTCATTCTGTTCCTATCTATCTATCTATCTATCTATCTCATTCTGTTCCTATCTATCTATCTATCTATCTATCTATCTCATTCTGTTTCTATCTATCTGATTAATCTATCTATCCATTTATCTTATTTGGTTCATATCATTCTTATCTCAGTTTGTTTCTGTCAGCCTGTTTCCAAGCAGCAGTATCTTCATAATCACGATTATACCAGCCTATTCACATCTATTGTTATTTGCTTGTACTATGCGTGCACATTGAGTGTCTGTGTGTCTTTTTATGTTTTAGACTTCTTTGACATTAAATCCTTATGAGTCTCTATTTTGTATGTTTTTTAATTGAATTCATACTTGCATCTTTTTTATATTCAAACTACAAAGTGAATCATTTCAGTTAATTTTTACATTCATAGCACGTCCTGTCTATAGGGTGATTTTGAAGGAGAAATTATCGTTATTATAAACTGATTTACTTAAACTAACATTGTTGTTATGCTTGTTATTGTTTCTGATATGTCTCGGAAAGAGATATATATCAATGCGAGGTAGTTGAGGGGTTTAGGCAAATGTAACCGGGTAGGTCAATTTAATACAAAGACGTAATTGTTGTAAGCAGTATCCTGAGACATAGGTGTAGTCAATGGTGGTAGACCAATAGACCTCTGGTAGAAGATCTCTCGATCTCTCTCACTCACTCTGTCTGAACATCCTTGCCTTTGTATTTATGGCTGACACAAGCCAATCACATTCCAGTGAGAGAGAACCAAGGTTTATACATATTCATTACATCAGTTTCCATTTTTTATTTGCTGTCGTCTCCAGCATTCTTTTTTTAACAGCCCAGAAAGTCAAGTGGCTGAAATATGTTTATTATAAAAGCCAAGATTCAGTAACCAAAGTAAATTAGTCTAAAACCAGAACTGAGAATTTTAGTAGCATGTTTCTTTTAGTCTCATGCTTTATACTAAAAACTTTTCCGTTACACCCAATGGTGTGTAGGGCAGTGTTTTTGCTGTTTCCGTAACAAACTGTTTTTTATGGGGCAGGGTTGTTAGCCCTGTGCCCAACCCCCAAGCCTGGAGGAAGGTAATTTTCTAAGCATAGCTTAGATGTGACACACGGTCAAAAGTAAGGGGTACCCAGTGAGGATCGACGTCACTATTCAGTTATAATGATTCTAGCGAGACGAGCTTGGTAACCATTACACCATGCCAAGGTGCCGTATGCTTTCTAATGATTAGATGAAAATGTTTTGCTGGAATGAAGAGAGGGTTTGAAGCAGTACATGTATTCTTTTTATTGACATGTTCTTTTTTTTTTCATTTGGAGTTTGTTATGTCATGTCTTTTCTGATTGGTTGTGATCTCGGGAAGATTGAAGAACAAGAAAGGGAATAAATTCTGGTTTACCTTTCAATCAGAAAATAATTTGCTGTCTCGGTTATAAATGTCAGGTGCAGAAGCATTAAATCACTCCATGAAAAATATGAAAATGTAATTTTAGATAGGCCAGTGCTTAAATGACTTCAAACAGATAATAGATATGACAGTGAATTATTCAGATTGCTGAACCTAAAAATATCACTAAGAATAAGAATCAAACATTGTTTCATATGTGCTTGTTTTTGTAATAAGATATGTATTTTGGGATGGTTAGTTTTTTTTTTTTTGTATTTTTTCTTTCCCTGTTAATGCTAGAGGTCAGTGTTTGAACTTAGATTTTGAATTTAGAATGCTGATTTTTTAGGCAGGCAGTCTCTCCATATTTAGAAGATTGATATCTATTTAAATCTAAACTTATTTATAAATGGAACTTTGTGTGTGTGTGCGTGTGTGCGTGTGTGTGTGTGCATGTGTGTGTGTGTGTGTGTGTGCGCGTGTGCGCGTGTGCTGAACATTGCTTAAATTTGGTGATTGTATGAGAATCAGTGTTTCAACATGATGATTCCGTAAACATTGATGGTGCTGTTAAAGAGATAGGAAGGTAATAATATTCAGGAAATAATGGGATTTAAGAAGCGTTTTATGTATACACTTTATAAATATGTTGTTGAAAGTGTCTACAATAAGAAATACTCTCTAAAAATACACTTTATGAATATATTGTTAACAGTGTCCAAATCAAGAAATACTCTTGAGGAATACCATTTCTGAATATGTTGTTAGCATTATCTACATAAAGGAATACTCTCTATGAATACTCTTTAAGAATATGTTGTTAACAGTATCTACGTAAAGGAATACTCTCTATGAATACTCTTTAAGAATATGTTATTAACAGTATCTACATAAAGGAATACTCTCTATGAATACTCTTTAAGAATATGTTGTTAACAGTCTCTACATAAAGGAATACTCTCTATGAATACTCTTTAAGAAGATGTTACTAACTGTATCTACATAAAGGAATACTCTCTATGAATACTCTTTAAGAATATGTTGTTAACAGTATCTACATAAAGGAATACTCTCTATGAATACTCTTTAAGAATATGTTGTTAACAGTATCTACATAAAGGAATACTCTCTGTGAATACTCTTTAAGAATATGTTGTTAACAGTATCTACATAAAGGAATACTCTCTATGAATACTCTTTAAGAATATGTTGTTAACAGTCTCTACATGAAGGAATACTCTCTATGAATACTCTTTAAGAATATGTTGTTAACAGTCTCTACATAAAGGAATACTCTCTATGAATACTCTTTAAGAAGATGTTGTTAACAGTATCTACATAAAGGAATACTCTCTGTGAATACTCTTTAAGAATATGTTGTTAACAGTATCTACATAAAGGAATACTCTTTATGAATAATCTTTATGAATGCTTTTCCTGATCTACATTAATGATCTCCCCAATATAATAAGATCCCAAGTGAGCATATATGGTGACGACACTACAGTTCACTCTTGTCTTGATTAAAAATCTGCCGAGGCTGACAAAACAAACTTCGCTGCTGAGCTTGAAAAGGACCTCTAATCTGTGGTGGACTATGGTAAGAAATGGCTCGTGAAATTTAATGCTTCCAAAACGAAACTGCTATCTATTAACCATAATAGACAATCGTTCCTAACCCCCATTAGCATAAATCAGGCTAGACTCCCTGAAAGCAAAACACTGCGCCTCCTTGGGTTAACTCTCACAACAAACCTCAAGTGGAATGACTATATTGAATCCATAGCTAAATTTGCTGATAAGAAGGTCGGTTCAACCATCCTGAACATATATAAATCTACCATCCACCTGTGCATTGAATACTGCTGCCATATTTGGTTGGTTGACCCTGCTACCCAACTAGGGGTCCTTGACAAAATCCACCGAAGAATCTGTAATGTGATCGATCCTAACTAGGCAGCTCATATACAGTCATTTTCTCACTGGCGTAATGTGGCTTCCCTGTGTCTCTTTTAACAAATACTTTCACAGTTTCTGCTCCGATGAACTTAGCTCCCTGGTGACCCCTATATATGAATTTACTCAAGCTACAAGATCAGCAACTAGGTCTCAACTTTTTATTTTGAAACCATTAAAATGTAATTGAAAATTCTACTCCAGCAGCTTCTTTTCTCGCACATCCCACCTGTGGAATTCACTTCCATTTACTTGCTTCCTTGACAGCTACAATCTCCAAGAATTTAAATGTAAAGTCAAAAGTCATCTCCTATCTCACTAACCTGCATCCTCTCTCTTATGCTCCTTTCTCCGTTCACTCCACTTTCATCAGTATTCTCATTCTTCTCTTAAACATTTCCTGACACCCCCTATAACCTGTCACTCTTTCTTAGAACTTTCCTCCTATGTAACACCCTGCACACCAGTGGCAGTAAACTGCCTTGCTTGGGGTGATATGATTACAAAAAAATAAATAAATAAAAGAAACACTCTCTAAAAATACACTTTATGAATATATTGTTAACAGTGTCCAAATCAAGAAATACTCTTTATGAATACCATTTCTGAATATGTTGTTAACAGTCTCTACATAAAGGAATACTCTCTATGAATACTCTTTAAGAATATGTTGTTAACAGTATCTACATAAAGGAATACTCTCTATGAATACTCTTTATGAATATATTGTTAACAGTGCCCACATCAAGAAATACTCTCTATGAATACTCTTTACGAATATACTGTTAACAGTGTCCACATCAAAAAATACCCTTCATGAATATACTTTATGAATATATTGTTAAAAGTGTCAACACTAAGAAATACTCTCTAAAAATACTTTTTATGAATATGTTGTTAACACTATCTAGATAAAAGAATACTCCTTATGAATACACTTTATTAATATCTTGTTAACATGTCCACATCAAGAAATATTCTTTATGAATAGGTTGTTAAAAGTGTCCACATTGAGAAATACTTTTCATGAATACTCTTTATGAATATGTTGTTAACAGTGTCTACATCAAAAATTACTCTTTATGAATATTCTTTATTAATATGTTGCTAACAATGTCCGTATCAAGAAATACTCTTCATGAATATTCTTTATGAATAGGTTGTTAAAAGTGTCCACATTGAGAAATACTCTTCATGAATACTCTTTATGAATATGTTGTTAACAGTGTCCACATCAAAAATTACTCTTTATGAATATTCTTTATTAATATGTTGCTAACAATGTCCGTATCAAGAAATACTCTTCATGAATATTCTTTATGAATAGGTTGTTAAAAGTGTCCACATTGAGAAATACTCTTCATGAATACTCTTTATGAATATGTTGTTAACAGTGTCAAATTCAAGGAATACTCTCTGTGAATGCACTTTATGAATATCTTATTAACAGTGTTTATGTCAAGAAATACTCTTTATAAATAACCTTTACGAATATGTTGTTAACTGTGTCCACATCAAGGAATACTCATCATGAATACACTTTATGAATCTCTTGTTAAATGTATACACACCAAAGAATACTCTTTATGATTACTCTTTATGAATACTCTTTATGAATATGTTATTAACATGTCTAAGTTATAGAATACTCTCTACGAATACTCTTTATGAATATGTTGTTAACAGTGTCCACATTAAAGAATACTTTTTATGAATACTCTTTATGAATATGTCGTTAACAATGTTCAAGTCTTGGAATACTCTCTATGAATATTTTTTATGAATATGCTTTTACCAGCGTCCTCGTTAAGGTGGTATACTCTTTATGAATACTCTTTATGAATATATCGTTAACAATGTTCAAGTCTAGGAATACTCTCTATGAATATTTTTTATGAATATGTTTTTACCAGTGCCCACGTTAAGGTATACTCTTTATGAATGCTCTTTATGAATATGTTGTTAAAAGTGTCTAAGTCAAGGAAAACTCTTCATGAGTACTCTTTATATATAAGCTGAGCCACAAACAATAAGTCAAAAGACAGAAACAGAAAAGATTAGACATGACAAACTTCTTCATCTAGAAAGGAGTTTCACCTTTTTTTTCTAAATATTCCTTTTTTTCAAAATACCTCAGCATATTTTATAATTCCAAGATTTTAATGTTGATATGTCATAAAATTCTATTTGGAGTTTATATTTTGATTATGAAAGATACTGTTTTTTCTTATTCATTTCAGTGGTCCATCTTGAACATCGTCCGGTTCACACTCCTCCTGGACGGATGTAGATTTTTTATTCGTTTTTTTCCCTTTTAAGAATTGGGGTTTCAGTTCCCTTCTTACGTCTTTGTAGCATTATTGATTAGCTTGGAGCGAATTGATTAAAAAAAACAATCTGAAACTTCAATTGCTGATTTTCATGGTATATATTTCTTACTTCAAAGATTGATGCTACACTCTCTTCCTTCTAACATTTCTCTCTTATTCTTTTGTTTTATACTATTATTTATTTAGTAAAAGGCTCAAGACCCCCCTCAAGCTAGAGGGTTATTATATAAGGTCGTTCTAAGGACATAAAAGGAGAAAGCAAAAAGTGCATATTGTAGATTTTGATGTATGTTTCTAGAGAGATGGGAATGTTTTATTATTTTCCAAACACTGTCAGCACATTATGGCTCTGTCATAATTAATGTTATTGATACTTTGACTTTACCAACAAATTGGCTGGAAAAATGAACTCCAATACTTAAATGTTCTTGTAGAATTTGGTAGTAATACATTCATTACTACATTATGCAAGAGGCTTACGGCCATATCACGTTGAATACACCGGTTCTTGTTCGATCACCAAAGTTAAGCAACATTGAGCCTGGTCAGTACTTAGATGGGTGACTGCTTGGGAATACCAGGTGCTGTAAGCATTTGGTGACGGATGTGCGTTGTGGTGCAGTGGATATCAGTGAGCTGAGTTTGAATTCCTGTATAATGCCCTGCATTCACTTAAGCACTGGTATCCTTGGGAAATGTATTAATCCGTCCCTTCCCTCCAGTTATGGGTTAAATAACAGGGTAGGACTTGGGGACCATGCCCTTAAAAACAAATCTCAATGAATCTTGATACTCGAAAAGAAAAAAGTATTACTAGACACAAAACTTAAATAAAAGCAACAATAAATTGTTGAAAGGAAAAGGTATTACCAGCAATAAATAAATAAATAAAAATGACCTGCCGAGGTTGATATGCCATAAAAACAAAACAACCAACCAACATTATACTAGAAAAAAATGCTCGTAGAAACATTTGCCACTTTAATTTTCTGAGTGAATATCCAATGTGTTTAAAGAATTCAATACTATAGTTAATAGTGGTTTTCTGAACTACCTTACTGATCACCAAATTAGACTATTTCTTTCTCAGGTAACCAATAGCAAAATACAAACAGAAACTATAACATTAACATTTTCTATAAAATCCATCTAAAAAGCAATGAATTAGAATATTTTGGTGCACAGGCATATCTTTCTTGGAGTATGTCTCTTTCACGCATGGTGCCAAATCAGTCCAGAAATATCTTAACTGTCAGCTGTATACAACTGCTTTCTAAGATTAATACATGAAAATAGACTTTCAACGGGTGAAGCCTGAGAGACTTTGTAAGTATCATCCTTCATTGAACATTGTGAACTGGTATTTGTAGGGATTAAATAAAAATACGAAATAAAATGAAAAAAACACCAAATAAAATAAAAAGACAAAATAAAATAAAAACTACGAAATAAAATAAAAATACAAAATAAAATAAAAGTACAAAATAAAATAAACATAAAAATCTCCCAGGAGTCCTCTGACAGGAAAGACAATTGACGCATGCGCAAAAAGAGAGACCTCCTAATGCCAAAAATAAACTCTATCTCTCTGTTGGACTTTGGATGGTAAAGACGTGCCAAACTGTTTGGGAAGGAATTTCTCCAACAAGAGGTCGTTGGAACCAAAAATAAAATCAGTGTCCAAACTGTCCCTCTAGTGTTTCTGTATCTTTCCTTTTCTCTTTGCTCATTTATTTCAGCGGCGAAAGCTGTTCAACAAGTTTTGGATGTTTAGGCGAAAGAACCAACCCAGCAGTAATAGACATAACATTCCATATATTACAGAATCACAAACTGTACCAGATAACATAAATCACACCACTTGAGGACTACCAACAGCAGTAACATTTAAAATGAATAACAAATTAAACTATAAGGAAAAATAATGACATAATGAAGATGGTGACATTCCTCATTACTTTAAAAAAAAAGTTAAGAAAAAAAATTCCCATCAATACTGGAAAGAGTGACAACAGCTACTGGACTTGAGAAATCGATTTCCTTAAAAAGGTGTCTTAAGAGAAGGATTTTTTTCTGCTCGGTCAATGAATCCCAATTGTTTTCTAGTAGGGAAACGGCTAATATTACTATTATCATTACCACTTGACAAGTGTTATTAAACAAAACAGACAAAGAAGGCATAACTGGTCGGTAGTGGACCACCAACATAATGATCTTTGAATGAATATCAGAATAGGAGGACAGTAAAAAGATTAATATTATTGTTGTATATTAATTCGAGGAACAACCAAGATTAAAACTTGAACCAACTCAATGAAAATAATGCTGAACCCAATTTGACAATCATTAAACTATGGTGGTTGCTTATCTACTCTTTTCTGTTCGTAGTGGGGAGTCCGTTCTAGTGAAGGGTAGTTGTATACTGTTGCAGGTTAACGGAATTTGGCCTTGTTGTAGATAACCCACTATAAGTCATAAAATGATTACAAATCAAGAAAGGCAATTTGAGTAGAAAAATAATATTTTATATATACACATATCAATTAATGTTTTTACAATTGAAGTAATACATGTAGTATAGGTCCAACGGACGTTAGAATGTTCATGGCAATAAAATGCTGAAAGAGAATTAATGCTTAGGAATTTGGGAGCGTGTAAGTAAGGAATGTCTTTGATGTATTCGCTCCTTAGGTCAGTAAGTAGTTTTTGAGGCAGGGAAGAAGGAAAGAGGTAAGGGAGGCGAGCATAGTAAGCCGCTTGACTTGGGTCAAGGGAGATACTAATTACTCTCTTCTCCTCGAGTCGGTCTGCCTGTCGATGCTTTCTGTATCCGCTTTTTATATCTTCTTTTTGGATCACAGCAGCTCGTTTGGGATTTCATACTTGTATTTGGTTCTGGGCTTCCCATTGGCTGATAAATAAAATTCGCATAGGCTCGCGAAGTGGAAATTTAATATTTAATTAATTTTTAGTTTTCAACCGGAACATCTGCGTAGAGCCGGCGGTGCAGCGACGGCTTTTGGTCATTTGCTTTTTGGTCGTGAAATTGCAAACATCCGGTCCATCACTTTTGCTCGGTATTACCACAAAGCTGCAACCAAAATGTTGACGATATTCTTCTCACTGATAAATGATAAAACATAAACTGGATTCAAAGTGACTTGCTTTTTTCGCTGGCAAAATGACAGACATCAACGCTTATATATTAATAAAATATACATTATTTTTATTCGTTCTTCGGTGACTTGATTGCGGAGTAGGGGGGTTGGGTCGGAGGGTCAGCACACACACATTGAGGCAGCAGCCAGATGCCGTGTTCGTCCTCTGTCTCTTCCTGTGTTCTGAAATCAACTCTGACTGCCCGTTAAAGTCCCGTTGCTGCCCCTGATTCCACTTAAATAGGCGAACCTCATTGACACCTGGCACTCCAAGGGGCGCTTTGATATTTTTCTGGTGCTGACTTCTTCGACGTCTATTGTCAAAACAAAGTTCAGACTGTCACCTGCATTTTAACACTCACTGACATCCTAAAACAACATATTTTTTTCAAATTTTGCAAGAAAAATGCGAATACACGCCCAGGCGAAATTCCACACTGAACTAAAGAATATAACACTACTACGAATTATAGGAGACTTGCGGAGAGCCATGAATGCCCATGAATAAATCTTCGCCTGTTAAACATGAAAATTGTCTCAATATAGCAGGCTCTGCTATGATTAACCCACTGGTGAACATTTTTCACAATCATGCAACCATCACCAAGAATGGGCAGTTTGGATAACAATTAGCTGCTCGGAATGAATATTTGGAAGCCACTTACGAATTATGTACATTTATACATAAGAACCATTTAAAAAATACAAATACATATTTTCAGATTCATGCAATCATCACCAAGAAGAAGCAGATTGGATAAACATTAGCAGCTCAAATCGAATGATTGCACAACAAATTACGAATCGTGTTCGTTTTTGCATAAATACTATTGAGAAAGACTTAAATACATTCACATTCACATTCACATTCACATTCATGCAATCATCATTAAGAAGAAGCAGATTGGATAACAATAGGCAATTTGGAAAGAATAATTGGACAGCCAATTACAAATTATACTAATTTTTGCATGAGTATCATTTGGGAAGATATATATATATATATATATATATATATATTCCCTTCATTATCAATAACCCCAACCAACCTCCCACAACAGCAATGAACCAAATATAGACAGCGGATGATTTCAGTTCTTGCCTATCCCTCCTGAGGAGACGTTGGACACACAACGTTGAAACAAACATATGATTGTAGAGGACATATATCGGAAAAATAATGTACATGTTCTAAAACATAATTTATAATAAATATTCACAGCTTTATACATAATATATCGAGCACTGTTTTAAATTAATGTTTTGGACGAAAAAAATTCTTTCTTCGTTCTGTACCCACTCGCATATATATATATATATATATATATATATATATATATATAGTATATCGAGGCAGCAAGTAATTTTCTAAACATATTCTATTAAATATAAGAGACAATTTCCTGTTTTAAAGAGGAACCTGCAGATATTGGAGGCCATGTACATCAAATCAAAACAACCAACACTCAATAAAATCAATTTTAAAACAGGAAATAACATATTACATTGCATTTGACTAGATGGTTTTGTTATCCCGCGGTGTGACGTCATAAAACCGCATCGCAAACTTAAGAACTGCGTTTATTATTTTTGGTAACTATTGCCGTTGCCAAGCGGAGTTTTATGTCAACACAAAATAAAACCGTCGGTGATGGTGGATGTTATAATATTTCAGTTTAAACTACCTCTCTGAAGATGGCTCATGTGAGCCGAAAGCTTAGAAGAAAACCAATAAATAATTACCCAAATGTTGGAGAATTTTTGTCTTTATTTTCAACTGAAATTAAAGCAAAAATACGACGTTTAGAACGGCTCATGATTAAACATAATAGACATTCATTGTCTCTTATATTTAATAGAATATGTTTAGAATATATATATATATATATATATATATATATATATATATATATGCGAGTGGGTACAGAACGAAGAAATAGAGCTATAGACTCCGAAACGGCTGAACCGATTAAAATAGACCTATAGACTCCGAAACGGCTGAACCGATTTTATATATATATATATATATATATTCACATTCATGCTCTCATCACCAAGAATGAGCACATTGAATAAGAATTAGTAGCCCCGAAAGATCAATTGCATATTCAATTACGAACTATGCTCAGTTTTGTATAAGCATTATAGGGTAAGATATAAATACAATATTTCACATTCATGAAATCATCACCAAGAATGGCCAGATTGATCACTAATAAGCAGCGTGAAACGAACTATTGGAAAGCCACTTACGAATTTTGTTCATTTTTTAATAAGTACCATTGTGGATACATGAATCCATATGTTCACATTTATGCTGTCATCACCAAGAATGGGTAAATTTTATAACAATAATCAGCTCGGAAAGAACAATTGGTCAGAGGATTACGAATTATGTTCATTTTTGCATAAATACCATTTGGGAAGATAAAAATATATATTTTCACATTCATGCAATCATCTCCAAGAATGGCCAGATTGGATAACAATTAGCAGCCCGGAAAGAATAATTGAACAGCCAATTACAAATTATGTTCATTTATGCATAAGTACCATTGGGGAAGATTTAAATACATATTGTCTTATTCATGCCATCATCACCAAGAATGGGTAAATTGGATAGCAATTAGCAGCTCGGATGAAACACTTGGACAGCCAATTACAAATTATGCTCATTTTTTACTTAAATACCATTGAGGAAGGTAACAATATACGTTTTCGCATTCATCATTACCAAGAATGTAGCAAGTTGGATAACGATTAGCAGCTAGGAAAAAAGAATTGGACAGCCAATTAAGAATTATATTTGAATGAATACCATTGGGGAAGATATAAATATATATTTTCTTATTCACGTCATCATTACCAAGAATGGGTAAATTAGATAACAATAAACAGCTCGCAAAGAATAATTGGACAGCCAATTAGGAATTATATTCATTTTTGCTTAAGTACCAATGGGGGAAATGTAAATATATATTTTCACATTCATGCAATCGTCAACAATAATAGGCAGATTGGATAACAAAAAGCGACTCGGAAAGAACAATTGGTCAGACAATTATGAATTATGTGCATTTTTACACAAATACCATTTGTGGAAGATAAAAAATATGTTTTTGTATTCATGCGGGCAAATTGGATAACGATTAGCATTGGACAGTCAATTACGAAATATGTCCATGTTTGAATGAATACCATTTGGGAAGATATAAATATATATTTTTACATTTATGACATCATCACCAAAAAATGGGAAGATTGGATAAGATTTAGCAGCATGGTAAGAACAATTGAAAAGCCAATAACGAATTATATTCATTTTAAAAGTACCATTGGGAAAGAAATACATATTTTCAGTTTCATGCCATCATCACTAAGAATGGGCAGATTGCATAACCATTAACAAACCCGGAAAGAACAATTAAACGGTCAGTTACAGATTATATTCTTTTTTGCATTGTTATCATTGGGGAATATATAAATATATATTTTCCCGCTAACATTTTAAATTATCTAAACTTATTTATAAATGGAACTTTGTGTGTGTGTGTGTGTGTGTCCGTTACCTATAGACTCCGAAACGGCTGAACCGATTTTCTTGAAAATTTACACAGTTGTACTATAAGCGTCTGCGAGTGTTCTTAGCTTGGTTTTGTGTCGAGTTACCCCCGATAAATATCGAAAATCGGGTTATACAAGGAGTGGTCCGATTTTAATAAAATTTGATACACCCATAGACAAAGACATAAGAAACGATATTCAGAAGTTTCAAGGTTGCATTTCTTACAATAGTGCAGAAAATCGACAATATATATATATATATATATATATATATATATATATATAGTCATCCGCAGACGGATCTGTTTCGCTGTATTACAGCTCATCAGTACGGCTTAGACTCCGGTCGCTTCCTAACCCAGGATTGAAACCCGACCGAATTGGCGTCAGTCGGCAATTCTACCCCTAGGCCACGAGCGTCCAGTAGAAGGTAGGCTTTTTAGCGCGTATAAACACGCCCAATAGCTAGAGTGCTCCAATTCATTATCGAATGAGCAGTGCGTAAATGCCGGAATAAAAGGCAAGATGTTTGTGTGTGTATCTGTTTATCTGCCTGCATGTCTATTTTTTTCAGCCCTTTTATTTTAGTTTTTGCTTCGGGTTTGGCTTTAAGTAGGTATAATTGTAGTTCTTATTCTCAGTCATGATACCATTTACTCAGAGGACTTATTTAGCCTTCAAAATTCAGTTTACGACGAAAGACTTATTTGATATCGATACCAGGACATCAAAATTTGACTTACAACCATTCATTTTTCTTTTAGTCTACGGTTCCGCTTTAACTGGAAACAACTATTGCTTTTTAGTCTTTCGTGCCAACGTCCAAAGAGTCTGCGCTCCAGGACCATGGATTAGTTTTAAAGCTTTCATTACACCCGAGCAACGCCGGGCTATACTGCTAGTTTTACCATAAAAATGTCTTTTTATACTTTCATAGTATTTTGTTCTTTTTGGAGGTTCGCTATTTGCCCGTAACTGGAACCTTAACAGATGCTATTGTTACAGTACACTTTTAAAATTTTTATTCCGTTGGAGAACAAGCGACAACAAGACTCTCCAAGCCTGTTGCTGTGCAGGCTGTTCGAATCACCTTTTCCTAGAATTCGAATAATTCGCGGTCAATCAGCCCACGCATATGACGCGTGGCTAGACAGGATAAAAAGAGGAAACGCGCTTGAATACACTGGGTGGAAAGGAACCCCAGTTGGAAAGGGACACCAGTTGCAGTTGAAGTCTTAGTTGCAAATGAATACCGGTTAGAAATCCGTCACTTCAGCTATTTCAAAGACTTCAGCAATCCTTAGTGAGACGCACTCTGGAATGAAATCAAGCCTTAGTGTAGCTGCCGCCAGGCACCATTTGCTACCAAACCAAATGTAAAAATCAGCAGGTTCATTTTCTCGCCGAAGTGAACCATGTATTCTTGACCGGCGGCCTTGTCACCCCTTGGGACAATGTGGCCAGAAAATATAGTTCCTTATATTTTAGGAAAACGTAAAACAATAATAAAGTCTAAATGAGACAAAACAGTAAAGTTAAAATAAGTAAATAAAAATATAACAAATAAGCTGTCTTACGGCAACCTTTTCTAAAACAGGATTTTTGATCTCTGCGTAATAAATAGAAACCCCCTTAACAGTCTTTTGGATTGAGACCTTCTAAGAGGGCAGACGTAAATTTGTTATCTGCAGTGGCAGCACATTCGTTCGGTACTGTTTAGGGAGTAACTCAATTGCCATAGACCACACGAGGTGCCAACGAGGTAATTAACATTTTTTCCATTCAATTTTCAGCAAACGCTAGACAAATTTTATAGTTACTGGAATTTAATTCTTCTAAAGTTTTTATTGCTTTTTAGACCCTTCCTTAATTTGTAAAAATGTATTGCTTTGGCGATTCAAACGATTCTGATTTAAACCCTTGTTATAAGTTACCTGTTTTGTTACAACTATTTATGTAAATTTCATTGTTTATTTTCTTATTTTTTCGAATTTTGTAATTATCTATCATTGTCTACATTCTTCCTCCATGTGCTCATGTTATTTGTTTGTTTTAATTGCAGTTTTCACAGCTGCACAATTACTGTAAAGGAAATAAAACCTTTTACAATATATACCCGCAGTTTATCAGTTCTCTCACGCACGTTTCATGTGGCAATGGTAATTACACCCAGCAGAAGGTCTCTTGGCGACACCAACGCTCAGGGCACTGCCACCAGTTGGATTTAATCCTTGTTAGACGAACGGCCATTAAGAACGTTCTTATGACACGCGGACTGTGACACAGATCATTCCCTAGTGTGCTGCAAGATCAAACTCCAGCCAAAGAGATTACATCATGGCAAGAAACAAGGGAATCCTCGCATTGATGTCAAAAAGATTTGTTGGATCAGCCTATAAGGCTATCCACCCCTTTCTTATGTAAATAATTTTCTTGGAATAGTCCAGCACTATTAACAGACCAATCACTTAGTGTTTCATTGGATAATATATTCTTTTGGCGCTAAATTTCATTATGCCTCTCTGAGCCACTTTTAGGTTCTAAAAAAGTATATAAGGAACAGATTTCGATTCAGAAATCAGTGAAATGCTTAACTGCTAACAGAATCCACGCGAGTCATTTCCATGAACATTTTCAACTAGCAGCTGACTTTTCGCGCTAACCAAACTTTAAAATCTCATCAGAGAAATACAAGGATTTTTATTCACTCAGTTCAAACACCAACAAGTAAAAGAACTATTTCAACGAGAATTCAACACAACTTCACTAAATAAGTAAATTTGTTACATCAACATTCATCACTTAAATTCTCGACTTCACAAACCTGCACATATTTAATTTAATTCTTACTTGTTGACTTGCAACTCTTAACCAATATAAGCTTGATTTTAAATATAAAACGAATCACTTCGTACGAATTCAGAAAAGTGAAATTTAAAATTACTTCAAAAGTTAAGAGAAAAAAAAATGTACATTAAAACAATCCAAGGTACGTAACTCAGTTGTTCTTACAATTAATAATTATAACATCTTTCGTTTAACACTTTTTGTGTTAACACTCAATTTAATTACGTAAAGATCAAACTAACTTTCATTGAACATTGTTCGAGAGACCTTTGCTGAACAGACTTTCCAACTCATTGAATAATCATTTCGACACACTTGGTCGACATTCTCTTTGTACATACACCGACCATATTTTGTTAGTATTCAGAATATTAAATATTTATTTTGTTTCTATACTGTTTTTTCGGATGTGTGTTGTGGTGCATTGGATATCGGCTCGGAACGAGAAATCGGGGAGCCGAGTTCGAATTTCAGTTGAATCCATTGTATTCACTTACGCGCAAATACCATTGGGAAAGGTATTAATCCATCTATTCCTTCCAGTTATGGGTTAAATAACAGGACAGATTGGTTTCTATAGTCTTGGTTGGCAACTAGTCTACCTCAGAAAGCAATGGCAACCTACTGCGGGATAATCTTCTGTCCAGTCAGTCATGTCTCTTTCGACACATGATCGCCCAAGCGTGTATCACGTATGGCACTTAACTGACTGACTGTTTTTTCTTCTGGTTATTTAAAATCTGTGCTCGTATTCAACTTTATTAAATTTTGTTTGAGGATTTGGGTCGTATCACGCAGCCATCACACCTTTAAAGCTTTTTGAAAACACACTTCACTTTTTCAAACCATAAATCTCCAACAGATTATATATCTAAGCCTTGTGGAGCAGTTTGCTGAGAGAGTGAACTGAAAACCTCACAAATCGGGGACACTGCCACAGAGAAGTGGGCTACTTTACGGGTCACCATGCACCGCACTGCCTTGACCCCCTTTGGGATAAAGACCTTAAAGTTAACTGGTTTGAGTCAAAATACACCGAGATGACTCTCGTCATTAAAGCCAAGCGCGCCGCTCCATCCGAGTACAAGCGGTCACCCAACAAGAGAAACCCTCAGATGCGGCAATCACAGAAAAGACCCAAATCATAATTTGCGTCTATATATATTTAGACACAAATATTCAACATAATTTTTGAGTCGCATCATTACATAAAATTTCTCCCGTGTACACATGACGTGAAGCAGATAAGTGCTTGCATATTCAAATAAAAGCACACAGATATAAACTTCTGGCTGTGCGTTTAACACTAAAACTAAACAAAAGTTGGTTAGCGAACCACGCTGCTGAGCTTAAAAAGAACCTCCAATCTGTGATAGACCGGGGTAAAAAATTGGACGGGAATTTTAATGCTTCCAAAACGAAACTGCTATCGTCAGCTTTTGGCTTTCTTTTTTAATCTTGTTTTTCTCCTCAATAACGTTTTCTCAGTTTTTTAAACTCTATCCAGTGACTTTATCTCCTTGTTTGGATAGAAATTGCGTCTTGACATGTGTAATAAAATTTTTTGGTGAACAAAACTGAACCACCATATTCAGAAAACTGAATCTTAGTTTAAGGGAGGTAACTTTGTTCTTTGTGTCAAGAAATAAAAAAAAGAAAATTATCTCCCTTACATTTTTTCTCCGTCATTTATATCAAGATTCTTCAGATTTTTCGAACTGTAACCGAGTTTAATTTTATGCATTAACCTTAAGACGCACCGTATAAAAATGTATCGAACTAACATCCTCATCTTGCTGCTAAAATTTTAAATGTTCTGCAATATCACAAATTCACGGATACAGTGTTGTATGCAGTTGTCCTACAATGGCATAGACAATCGCTCCCTCTCCATCACCATGGACCAGGCTAGTCTTCCTGAAAGCAAAACACTGCGTCTCCTCGGCCTAACTCTCTCATTCGACCTCAAGTGGAATGACTACATAGAATCCATAGCTAAATCTGCTGCTAGGAAGGTCGTTCACTGTAGGGCCAGGGAGTTTGTCCTGTCTGAATCTATCCTGCACATTTATAAAATTTACCATCCGCCCGTGTATTGAATATTGCTGTCACGTCTGGTCGAGTGCCCCTGCTGCTCGGGGTCCTTGACAAAATCCAACGGAGAATCTGCAAAGTCATCAATCCCGATTTGGTAGCTCAGCTGCAGTCGTAATATGGCTTCCCTCCGTCTCTTCTACAAATACTTTAACGGCTTCTGCTCCGACGAGTTTAGCTCCCTGGCGCCCCCTCCGAATGAATTCACTCGAGCTACGAGACTAGCAACTAGGTCCCACCCTTTAACAGTGAATCCAATCAAATGTAACCGCAACTTCTACTCTACCAGCTTATTTTCTTGCACTTCCTTCCGTCTACTTGTTTTCCTGACAGCTACAATCTCCAAGAATTTAAATGTAAGGTCAATTCCCATCTTCTATCTCCTTGACTCGCACCTTTCGCTGACAACCCTTGTATCATGTTCTTTTTCTCGTTCACTTTACTCTCATGCAGCTCTCTTCACACCAATGTTCTCGTCCTTATCTTACCCATTCTCTGACAACCCCTTATAATTTGTTCCTCTTTCTCATCACTCTCCACTTATGTAACCCTCTGCACACCTGCTTGGGGTGAAATGATTATAAAAAAAAATTAAAAAATGATAATATATATATATATATATATATATATATATTTTTAATCACATCACCCCAAGCAAAGCGGTAAGGCCACTGGTGTGCAGGGGGCTACGTAATAGTGAGAAGATTAGAAAAGAGAAAGCCGGAAACCACGTCCTAAGCAGGGAACAAGGGATGAGCCTCTACACCTGTTCAATAGACGTGGGTGGAGTGTGAACCGGGCGATACATATACAGGTTTAGTTGCTGTGACGGCTGCAGCAACAGTACAGTGATCTCTCACCTTTGTCTTAATCATTTTTTAATATTATTTTGCATCGAATCATTTAATGAACGTTTCTTATTCATAACAATTCGTTAAAACTACGAACTTTAAAGATTTATGATCTACTTTTTTGAAACGAGCTACTGACAACTTCAAATATGTACATTCGTGAATAAATTCCTTATCTTCCTTTGTTAAATTTGCCCGTGTGTTTTCTCGCCATTATAACCCTTTATTAATCTTCTAGGCGTGGATAAACCAACTGCTCATTTTAACCCCTAAGTTCCACGCTACTATACCCTTTGTCGAATATTTGAGCTTAACAACTTTGGTGAAATTATTGTGTTCATATATTCACACGCACACACATATCCATATTTCAACACGTATTTTTAAAATATTATTATGTCTATACTTTCACTCCTACGCATTGAAACAACATGCGTGTTTTCATCTGCGAGACACGCTATGTTAGCAGGTAGTGATTGGTTGATCTTGACTGGTCATCCTGTGTTCACGTGTTAAATCCTATTTCCCGCGCATTCCGCGTGTCCATTTAAGGAGTCACACACCTGTTGCACGCCAGTTAGGCCCGTGATCTCGGTCAGTGATCGTGAGGACATGTGTTACCTAACTCGAGGGAGACCCCTGCTATCAAGTTGGCAGAGGGACATCTGTATAATTCTCGCTCTTACACACCCGTACTAATTGCAGGTAGCAATTAGTGGCGCGAATTTATTTCTTATACACGCATGCATATGCACACACATTTCCCAATACAAACTTCATTTGGAACTCAACAACTCAAAAACTTTATTCCAATCAATCTTTCATTGACTTTCTTCCAATGAACATTTTACTTCTCTTAACTGTCTAAGAAAGAGAACTCCTTCTCCCGCTATTAGTTTTGCTTCTCTCGATTAATTGTATTATTTATTAATACATGTTTATTCCGGTTACTTTGGTGTCATCGTTGTTTCTTATTTCCTTTGTCATGCGTCTGATCAATCTTGCGTCGTGTCGAATTCTAAATATAAATATTGTAACGGTAGACATACGCCACAAAATATTACAATAAACTTAATATATATGAATGCAGGTTCGAATTCCTGTTGAATCCATTGCATTCACTTACGCGCAAATACCCTTGGGAAAGGTATTAATCCGTCTCTTCCTTCCAGTTATGGGTTAAATAACAGGACAGATTGGGTTCTAAAGCCTTGGTCGGCAACCAGTCTACCGCAGAAAGCAATGGCAACCTACTGCGGGATAATCTTCTGCCCAGTCAGTCATGTCGCTTTCGAGACATGATCGCCCAAGCGTGTATCACGTATGGCACTTAACTTACTGAATTTAAAGATTAAAAAGGTCAGATTTTCCTCCCTTAACCGACAAAATTTTGTCACTTGTGAGCGCCATACACTTTTATCTTATCAATCAAGAACCTGTCAACACGTTTTGAACTACGGTGGACAGGTCAAAAAGTTCAACTTCGTGATTAAAGGAATTGTTTTATTCTAAATTTTACGCTATATCAAGTAATACTGTGTAAATCAGATTAATTTAACATAAAAGTTTCTAATTTTCCAAAAACAATGTCACAAATGTATATTTTATTTTTGCTAAATTTTTAAAACCGAGAATTAACTTTTGTTTACAAATGTGTGGGTCGCTCAAAAATGGCTGCAAAATGAAAAACAAAAAAACAAAAAACAAAAAACAAAAACCAAAAAAACAAAACAAAAACAGAGATTTATATTCCATTCAATATACTTTCTTTTAGAAATAAACCAGAGTATTTTGCTTACTGGAAATAGTAAATTTAATTAGCTTTCAATTGAAAATAAAATAAGGTTCAAGAAAACTTTCTCATTTTAAAAAATTCAGTTTAAAAGTTAGATATCGAAAATGAGGTAAGGTGCCTAGTTTAATTAGTGTGTTTTAAGATGTAAGAACTTTATTGCGTGTTATATATATATATATATATATATATATATATATATATATATATATATATATATATCAATATTTCCATCGCTATTGTATTAGATATTTTAGTAGACATGACAAATTAATTTTGGGGTGAATTAACAGAAAAGATTAAAACATACATATCGAAAGAAAACATGTACAATATTTATTTAAGTAAAATACGTTACTATAAGTTTTACCTACAACCTGATGCGCTGTCAGTCAGTTAAGTGTCATACGATTTTTATCTAAACTTATTTATAAATGGAACTTTGTCTGTGTGTGTGTGTGTGTGTGTATCCGTTACCTATAGATTCCGAAACGGCTGAACCGATTTTCTTGAAAATTTACACAGTTATACTATAAGTGCCTGCGAGTGTTCTTAGCTAGGTTTTGTGTAGAGGTACCCCCTGATAAATATCGAAAATAGATAATCGAAAAAATCGGGTTATAGAAGGAGTGGTTCGATTTTAATCAAATTTGATACACTCATAGACAAAGACATAAGAAACGATATTCAGAAGTTTCAAGGTTGCAGTTCTTACAATAGTGCAGAAAATTTGATATCGATACCAGGAAATCAAAATTTGACTTACATCCATTCATTTTTCTTTCAGTCTACGGTTTCGCTTTAACTGGAAACAACTATTGCTTTTTAGTGTTTCGTGCCAACGTCCTAAGTGTCTGGATTAGTTTTAAAGCTTTCATTACACCCAAGCAACGCCGGGCTATACTGCTAGTCATATATAAGAGTGTGGTCTTGTGTCGGAATAGGCTTAGCCTTAGGTTCACACCAGACGTCAAGGAAACTGACTGTACTAGTTGATCTGTGGCCAGTCCTGGTCACCGAATGCAGAGGTACGCGACCTCACATTGCCTCCGTTATTACAAGCGTAAAATCTAGAATGTTGTCAATCGGTTAAGTGCTATATGGCGCACACGCTTGAACGATCATGTCTCTTTTGATTTATGATTGACTAGGCAGAAGATTTTCCCGCTGTTGGTTGCCGTTTATTTCTACGATAGAAGGATTGCGATCCAAGGCTATAGAATTCAGTCTATCTTACTAATAAACCCAAAACATGAGGCGGAGGGAGAAGAGATGGATACATGCAATTTTTACAGGTCACTGAATATAATTTGTAAATATTTGTCATTCCAAACGGGTATCCATTACATTTACAACGTACAAAAAAACATTTAATTAGGTACCTCAACTTTTCGGCATAAATTTTCGATACCTAATTTTAAAATGAAATTTTTAAAATGAAAAATTATTCTTGAACATTTCTTTTTAGATTTAATTAAAAGTTTAATGATTAAATTTATTATTTCCATTAAATAAAAAATTCTAGTGTATTTCAGATATAAATTATATAGATTTGAAAGTCACATTTAATTTCGATTTCTTAAATTTTCTTAAAAACGGCCATTTTCTTAATTTTAAGAAATTTGTAAACAAACAAAAACTCATCGATTTTAAAAATATTTCAAAAGATTTCTGACACTTTATTTGAGTAAAATGAGAAAATTGAAAGTTAAATTAAGCTGATTTAAAAAATATATATTACTTATATTATAGTATAAAAAAGTAATATACAACAAATTATTAACGATTGGTCGTGTTCATCTGATCGAAGGTTTCACGGATTATTGACTAATTAAGCGATGACAGGTTCTACGCATGACTAAAGACGACAATTTTCATAAATCTAAGTGAAGGGACAAAGCTCTTAAATTATGTAACCTTTTCATAATAATGGAAATTTCAGTCTATCATACATGAAAATAAGGTAAAAATAAAATAAATTAAAAATTATTTTAAAAATAGGGAGGCATTTATTAATCTTTGCAATTTTGAACTCGCAAATTTCGTTTCCACTTAATTACTATATCACATTCAATAAATACCCAAATACAGAATTTTACACGATTTTAAACTATTATAAATTACTATAATTAAAATGTAAAAAAAAAAAAATTAAAAAAAAACTCTTGTAAAAATTCATTATTCGTCAGAAAAAAAATTATTTCTTCTGACAATAATGTCCTTAGTATTACTTATTTACAAAAACAACTAAAAGCTTTTCTAATTAAGTAATGTCATAGTTTTACTGGATTCATTATTTTTCAATTCCGAGCAGATTTTCAGTTAAATAGTTTAAATTAAAAAAAAAAATAGGTGATTTACGATCTCCAATGACTCCTACTTTTAACCAAAAATAATAAAAAAAAAATTCAAGAAATAAGGTTCTATGCGAAATTTAATGAAATTACTTAAGTGGGAGGAAAGACATTAAAAAAAAAGTTTTTACGAATATTTTCTAAAAAAAAACAGTTAAAATAATTTCATTCATTTGTGAATAAGTCCTAAAAATTTCATTAAAATCGGACAATTATTTTAATTGTACAAGAATTTTATAATTAGTGTGTTTTCAACGGGAAAAAGCGCAAAAAAAAATCAATGTTAAACTTTGTAGAAGGTCAGTACGTTAACAAAACAAGCATTGTAACTAAAATTTCGAACGTGTTAGAAAGGATTAAAAAATTAAAAAATAATTAAAAAATTCTTTGATTTTTCCTTTTAATAATGACATCAATATTTTGACGATGAAACTTTATTTTCGTTAAGTTTGTGGCCTTTTGCATTACACTATGCTGTTTTCCCTGCGAATTAGTGGAGGTACCTATAAAAATTTAATGTTTTGTTTTAGAGTAACTACGAGTTATCTCCCCTTGTACATTATTTTACATTAAAATCAATGTAATTAAACTTCTGTGTCGGGAGAGGAGAAATGTCCACGTGTCTTATAGGTCAGTTATAACTGAAGAGTGAGTCCGACCCTCATTGGGTGCTTTATGTCTGTCGCCTTGAGCCATATTTAATTTACACTTACTAAAAAAGTTTGTCGAGATAGGCAATTGAAATATGACACCGGTAGTGCCAGATTCCCGATTGCAGCTGTAGCAGCCACAGATCTATTTCCTTTAGCGAATCAATGCCCCCGACGGGAGATTCGGTCACTCACTGACCAATCAACGGGCGGAGCGCATTGATTCCTCTCTAGAACTATTTTTCCTAGTCCCTGTTAGGAGAACGGAGGAAAGGCAGAGAGCCATGAGCCCGCGGTAGTAATTGGACGTCTCTCTCACACCGCTGCCACTGATTCCCCATGGAATACTTTCTGAAGACGTGCTGCTAGCTTCACCATGGACACTTACATACTATCAATCTTGTACGTTTACTATGTAATAAACCATTCTTTGTTGTTGTTCTAAAAGCAAGTTTCGTCATCCTAAGGTGCCATTCGTGGTCACCAATTTATAGGGTTATGGGAAATGCTTGATTTCCCCAACACTATATTTTTTAGGCACACAAATGAATGACGAAACTTGATTTTAGAACAACAACAAAGAATGGTTTATTACATAGTAAACGTACAAGATTGATAGTATGTAAGTGTCCATGGTGAAGCTAGCAGCAGCGTCTTCAGCGAAAGTATTCCATGGGGAATCAGTGGCAGTGGTGTGAGAGAGACGTCCGTTACTGCCGCGGGCTCATGGCTATCTGCCTTTCCTCCACTGTTCGAAACTAGCCACGAAGAGCTTGCGAGCAGGTACAGAAATTTAAATACCTGGGAAGTGTTCTGACAGAGGACAGAAAGTGTGACACTGAAATCTGAAGGCTCATTGGGATGGCACTCTGAATATCACCCAGCAAAAACGCGGGAATCACTTCTAAAATCCAACTTCGACAAACATTTCTTTTTTCCCATCTGTTGACTGTTAGTATGTGCGTTGTGGTGCAGTGGATATCGGCTCGGAACAAAAAATCGGGGGTGCCGAGTACGAATTCCAGTTGAATTCATTGCATTCACTTACGCGCAAATACCCTTGGGAAAGGTATTAATCTGTCTCTTCCTTAAATAACAGGACAGATTGGGTTCTATAGCCTTGGTCGGCAACCAGTCTACTGCAGAAAGCAATGGCAACCTACTGCGGGATAATCTTCTGCCTAGTCAGTCATGTCTCTTTCGAGACATGATTGCCCAAGTCTGTATCACGTATGGCACTTAACTGACTGACTAAATGTAATCGTTGAAAACATGATTAAGGCTTCTACTGGGCATAAAGTGGGGGATCTGTTTTATATTGTTATGAAGTAATAAACTGATCCCCCAGTAAGTACTACTTAATAATATAATACATCTCTTCCTCTTCTACCTATGACCTGTTAAACTTTGTGTTTGATCATTTTTTACGGCAATCAGAAAGAACAGAATTCAGTCACTCTTATTTGCCAAGCTGTATTATCCGATAAACTTTACTTCATACCATTTATTGGAATATTCACAGAACTTTTCAATCCTAATTTCTGTCATTTACATTTTTGAAGATTCACACAAAAATCTTTAATTCATTTCACATGTCAGCAGAACATTTAAATATTGTCTAAGCGAGACAACTCTACTTTTGTTCATTACAATTTTTTACCTTGTCTCACATTGTAAAAACTTTTCAAATGGACATTTTCATTTTTTCAAACATTGCTTTCAACATTGATTTAATCTTCATCTACTTTTGATTTGCATATTTATTGAAAATACACGTTATTATTGTTATTGTAACAATTTGTTTGGTTCTTTCAATTGAATTTAATTTTAAATGTGCAGCCTTTATTTGAAAATAGACAGGCCTTAAATTTCATAATCAGTTTTATCAGCCTTGTAATTTGCGGATTAATTTAATTTCAATGCAGATATTTTCGTGTGGCGTTATACACGGTTTGTAACTCCGCCAAAGGCTTGCAATATTTCAGTTAATAAAACTGAAGATGAATGTAAATGCTAGCTAAAAATTAATAATAATGGTTGTCAATCTAAATAGAAAAGGAAGATAAATGAAAATGGTAGTCAAAGTTAATAATGGCTCACAATGCTTCATGTAATAAAAAATGAAGACGAACTTAGTGTAACTCAAACTCATGTCCTTTTAGCATCTGGAAAACTTTTCACTAATGTCCTGGAGAAATGTATGTATCCATTTTGCTCCTTTTCCCATGTATAGTTAAACTACCGAAGTAGGCTGGGTTCTCTTGCCTTGAGTGACGGCTAGTCTAGAAGGACAACTCCAGATTTAAAATCCTGGGAAATTACTGATATATTTCCTGAGAAATTATTTCAATTCATAGAAAATAAAGAAAAGGAATCGGTGGGAAGTCATCATCGTCTACGCTCCGATGAGAAAGAATATTAAAAAAAATAAAAAAGAAGACTAAACTAGTTTCGCCTATTCGAGAAAATGATGTAAGGGAGGTAATTCTAAAAACCAATATTCTAAATTCTGTTATTGACAAAGTTACAAAACAAAGCAAATTATATGCGAAAATATCTTTTTTTTTAAATCATATCACCCCGAGCAAGGCGGTAACGCCACTGATGTACAGGGGGCTACGTAAGAGTGAAAAAATTAGAAGAGAGAAAGCCAGAAACCACATCCTAAACAGGGAACAAGAGATGAGCCTCTACACCTGTTCAATAGTCGTGGGTGATGTGTGAACCGGGCGATAGTTTAGTCTATCTACTCCAATTGGAAAAAAAAAAAAAAAAAAAAAAAAGAAAAGTGAAAAGATTGGAAAAGAGAAAACCGGAAACCACATCCTAAACAAGGAACAAGGGATGAACCTCTTCACCTGTTCAATAGACGTGGGTGGCGTGTGAACCAGGCGATAGTTTAGTCTATCTACTACAATTGAAAAAAAAAAAAAAGAAGAAAAGAAAAGTGAAAAGATTGGAAGAGAGAAAACCGGAAACCACATCCTAAACAGGGAACAAGGGATGAGCCTCTACACCTGTTCAATAGACGTGGGTTTCGTGTGAACCGGGTGATAGTTTAGTCTATATCTGCATTGAAATTATAATAAACCGCAGATTACATGGCTGATAAAACTGATTATGAAATTTAAGGCCTGTTTATTTTCAAATTAAGGCTGCACAATTTGCATGCTGGTTTGCCTGAGATTAATATACTATTTTTTGTCACTTTTAAATGAAATGATTCCATCTGTAAAAAATCATTTGACATAATTCTAGATATCTTAATTTGCTGAGAAAAAACAGCATAGTACGAAGAAAAAAGACCCCAAATTTAATAAAAACAATCTTTTTCCATCAAAATGTTTATGTTATTAAGAGGAAAGATCAAAGTATTTTTAATTATTTTAAACTTTAAAAAAAATCTTTTCTAACAGATTCGAATTTTGGCAAAGAATCTTGTTTTGATTTGATTTTTGTCAGCTGGTAACCAAATCGTTATCATTATTTACAATGTATAAAGTAACTATTACGTAACTCAATTAATTTGGAAATTCTTGCAAAAATTAAATGATTGTCGGATTTTAATGAAACTTCTAGGACTTATTCCCAAATGAATGAAATTATTTTTGAAATGATAATTTTTAGAAAATCTTGGTAAAAAATAATTTTTTGACATCTGTTACCCCTCTCCACGTAAATTCATGAAATTTCAAAAAAATAAACTTTTATTTTCTTAGTTAAACGCAGGACTCCTTGGGGAATGTAAATCTTCTACTATTTCTTTTTTTAAACAGCTAGCCCCCTTTTTTTAAAAAATCTGCTCCGAATAGTAAAATAAAAAATGCAATAAAACAGTGACATTATTTAATTAGAAAAGCTTTTGGAAAATTATGCCTATTCTGGTCAATCATATTTAGCTGTCAGCAATCACTTCACACGTCATCTGGCCCTCATCATTCACTTACCATCTTGTCACTTCCGTGAATAAAAAATACTTTTATTCTAAATTTCATACTATAAACAAGTAATAGTTGTGTAAACCAGTTTAATTTAACTTTAAAATGGCTAATTTTAAAAAAATAACGTGTTACAGATGTATATTTTATTTTTGCAAGATTTTTAAAACCAAGAATTAACTTTTATTTACAAATGTGTCGATCGCTCAAAAATGGCCGAAAAATTGAAAAATTAAAAAAAAAATCTCAAAATCTTATATTTTAATCAATATAATCTCCTTTTGAAATACACCAGAGTATTTTGCTTACTGAAAATAGCAAATTTAATCTTTTATCTTTCAAGTAAAGCTAAAATTAGAGCTTCAAGAAAATTGTTTTATTTTTAAAAATTCAATTTAAAACTTATGTATAAAAATGATTGGAGGTACCTACTTATTTGAGACGTACCTGCATTCTTTTGTGGCAATAAGCAAATTCTTCGATTCTGTGTGAATAATCGAATTATTCATTTAAGGTTGGAAATAAATAATAAAATATGAACAATTATCCGGTACTGGTATAATATGTGATTTATATGCATGTTTCTAGTGTAGCTTGTGATCTACAACAAGGTCTGAAGTTTTCAAAACGCAAGCTTAGTACTAAGGTGCAATCCCCCCCTCTCTCTTTGATAATTTTAAATTTCAATTAAAGCCACCTTCTTTGAAGATTACTACCTGCGACTATAATTACTAGGAACTCCTCTCTCCCCACCAAAAAACAAACAAAAAAAAAACAACAAAAAAAAAAAAACGAATATTCAGAGGTCAGATTACTTGGAGGGCATAAGATATGTTCAGATTTTAATTAAAGTGGCCGTCTTTGAAGATTACCGCCTGAGTTTGTGTTAAAACTACACATTTTTACTCGAAACTCACTCTTCTAATCACGATCCCGATTTGGTAGCTCGACCTACGCGATGTAGCTTCCCTCTGTCTTTTGCCCCCTAAATACGAATTTGAACGAGATACTAGATTAGCAACTAGATCCCACCCTTTTACAGTGAAACCGATAAAATGCAGCCGTAACTTCTACTCCAACAGTTTCTTTCCTCGCACTTCCCGACTGTGGAATTCTCTTCCACACGATTGCTTCCCCGACGGCTACAATCTCCAGGAGTTTAAATGTAAGATCAATAGACACCTCCTAACACACTAACCTGCTCCCATTCTATCAAACACTCTTCCCATCTGCCCAACCCTCATCCTCGCTATCCTTACTCATCTGTCACCTTCCTCCTAACATTCCCTATGTCTAACCACTCCTTCTCTTTACCTTCTCCTATGTAACCCCATGCGCAATAGTGGCAGTGGAATGCCTTGCTTGGGGTGAGATGATTAAGAAAAATAAAATTTTTTTCGCAGCTTCCGCTCTAACGAACTTATCTTCCTGGTGCCCCCTCTACACGAATTTACTGGCAACTAAATCCCACCCCTTTACAGTTAAAACAGTCAAATTTAACTGTCACTTCTACTCCTAAGTTTCTTTTCTCGCACTTTCCGCCTGTGGAACTCCCTTCCGTATACTTGCTCCCCTGATAGCTAAAATCTCCAAAAGTTTAAGTGCAACGTCAATTGCCATTTTTCCCCCTTGATTCACATCTTTCTTTTATCTTTTCCCTGAACCCATTGTATCTTGATCTTCTCTCTTTTCGATTTTCTCTCTTGTAACCCCTTGCGCACCAGTGGCAGTACTGCTTTGCTTGGGGTGAATTAAATAAAAAAAAGTTGCACATTTATAACAAAATTTTAAATTTAGATCACAAGCCTGTCTAAATTTAAGCTGTAGATCATAATGGCGTGTAGATCGCATACTATACCTGCACCCATTATTCAGTGTTGACGATATGGGTGAGGGCTACGGATTTTTCTTCTTCTATGTTCCGTGTCCCTTCAAGGCGTTGGTGATCATGGCCATCCACATCTGCTCTACCGTCCATCTGCTCAAGTCCATCTGCTTTCCCTTGTCTCTCTTCCTCTTTATCCGTCTCGTGAGCATCAGGTTTTCCAAGCCCTCCTTCCTCATATAATGTCCCAAAAGCTTCAGCTGTCTTTTCCTGATATTAAGTTGTCAGTTTCCTTTTTGTGTCCATCCTCATCAAAACCTCGTAATTTCTCTCGTGTTCCGTCCAGGGTACCCTTAGCATACTTAAAAAAAAAATTTTTTTAATCATTTCACCCCAAGCAAGGCATTTCACTGCAACTGTTGCGCAGAAAGAGTGGTTCAGGGGTTACATAGGGGAATGTGATGAGAAAGAGTGGTTAGGGGGTTACAATTGAATTCCTTGCATTCACTTACGCGCAAATACCCTTGGGAAAGGTATTAATCCGTCTATTCCTTCCAGTTATGGGTTAAATAACAGGACAGATTGGGTTCTATAGCCTTGGTCGGCAACCTGTCTACAGCAGAAAGCAATGGCAACCTACTGCGGGATAATCTTCTGACCAGTCAATCATTTCTCTTTCGAGACATGATCGCCCAAAGTGTGTATCACGTATGGCACTTAACTGACTGACTAAATGTAATCGTTGAAAACATGATTAAGGCTTCTACTGGGCATAAAGTGGGGGGTCTGTTTTATATTGTTATGAAGTAATAAACTGATCCCCCAATAATTACTACTTAATAATATAATACATCTCTTCCCCTTCTACCTATGAGTCAAATAACAGGACAGATTGAGTTCTATAGCCTTGTTTGGCAACCAGTCTACCGCAGAAAGCAATGGTCACCTACTGCAGGATAATCTTCTGCCCAGTCAGTCATGTCTCTTTCGAGACATGATCGCCCAAGAGTGTATCACGTATGGCACTTAACTGACTGACTGAAAATAACAGTTGAGAACAATCAAAACTTATAGTGGACATAAAGTGGGGGGCCTGTTTTCTATTGGTATAAAGTAATAAACTGATCCCCCACTAATTATACTCAATATAAGAATGTAATATAATCTATCTCTTCTCCCTCTAGCTATGAATCAAATAACATTACAGACTGAGTACTGTAGCCTTGGCTGGTAAACAGGTCTACCGCAGAAAGCAATGGCAACCTACTGCGGGATAATCTTCTGCCCAGTCAGTCATGTCTCTTTCGAGACATGATTGCCCAAGCGTGTATCAAGTATGGCACTTAACTGACTGACTGACCACATCTTAGCGGCGCTTAGAAAATTAACTCTCGTCTTTCTAGTCTTTCGTAGCAGGCAGTAGAAGTGACAACGCCATTCTTCGGGTATGTGAATATCATTCCCCTTAATGACTGAACTTTATTCACACACAACAAAATTTTACTTGAAATTACTTATTTTACAAACATTTCTGTAGGCATTCAAATTAGCTGGCTAAATGAGCCAATTTTGTCTTCAGTCATTCTCTCATCGATGTGATGTGACGTCCCTCTGTCTTTTCTACAATGTTATGGTGCCCTTCTACGAGGAATGAACTCTTCCTCTTACTATATATAATTGCCTGACTTCCAGGCAGTTAAAGGCAGTTAGAGACGGCAGTTAAGGACAGCTAGTACGCAGTTAAAACCAGCTACTAGTCAGGCAATACCGTAAGGACTTACTTATTTTTAGTGACTTATTACTAACACTTTGTATCTATGTTCTTGTTATACTAATACACTGTTTGGAACCTAACTCCTGTGTTCCGTGTCTTAATTCCGGCCAAACCTGTCACTACAACTTTACCGCGAAGTTTCGCTATAACAACTCCGTAACAAACTAGCGACAAAGATCCACAACATAGAAATATTTTCATGACAATTGCTCTGATGAGAAAGTGATTGAAATTAGGGTCGATTATATGGCAGATCCTCTTTTGAATTTTGTCGAGAACTTCGGAATAAATAACACAAGTACCCAACCAAATGTGGCAACAGTATTCAATGCACGTACGAATAGTGAATTTATAAATATACAAGATGGATTCTGAAGAGAAAAACTTCCTGGCCCAGCCAAACCTTCTTAGCGGTCGATGTAGCTATTGATTCGATGTAGTCACTCTACTTGAGGTCGGTTGAGAGAGAGAGAGGCCGAGGAGGCACAGTGTGTCTATTTCTGACAGACGAGTGTCATCTATACTGATGGAAGGTAAAAAGGTTTCTCTATGGTGGTTAAAGAAGAGCAGCTTCGTTATGGAAGCATTAAAATTTACGAGTCATTTCTTACCCAATCCATTACAGACTGGAGGTTCTTTCCAAACGCAACAGCGATATTTACTTTGTCAGGCTTAGCATATTTCTTACTGAAACGAGAGTAAATGGTGGTGTTATTTACATAGATGCTTACTTGTAAACTGATTACATCAGGAAGATCATTGCTGATCAGGAAAAGAGTAGGACCCAGGATTGAACCTTGAAGAACACCTGCATTCGTATGAATAGATCTGGAAGCATGTCCGTTAAAAACGTCATTTATTGTACGATTTGATGAGAACGATTGAGTTAAATCGAACTATCGTTCACTTATAATGTAGCCCTGTAACTTGCACAGAGGCCCAGCTTGCCAAACCCTCTCAAACGCTTTTGATATACCAAAGGCAACAGCTCAAGCTTCGCCGTTTTTTATCAAAAGTCAGTTCCACAATGCAGGTAGAAGGCTGCAGAATAAGAGGCGCAGTTTATGCGGATATGTGTTGAAAATAACGGTTAACCCTAGAGTTGAACAGGTTAAGATTGTATTGATTGGTGAAGATGTCCTTTTGGAAGTCAGTTCCACAAAGCAGGTAGAGGGCTACAGAGTAAGAGGCGCAGTTTATGCGGATATGTAGAGAAGATAACGGTTAACCCTAGACTTGATCAGGTTAAGAAGATAACGGCTAACCCTAGACTTGATCAGGTTAAGAATGTGATTGGTGAAGATGTCCTTTTGGGAGTCAGTTCCACAAAGCAGGTAGAGGGTTACAGAGTAAGAGGCGCAGTTTATGCGGATATGTAGAGAAGATAACGGTTAACCCTAGACTTGATCAGGTTAAGAATGTTAAACCTAGACTTGATCAGGTTAAGAATGTGATTGGTGAAGATATCCTTTTGGGAGTCAGTTCCACAAAGCAGGTAGAGGGTTACAGAGTAAGAGGCGCAGTTTATGTGGATATGTAGGGAAGATAACGGTTAACCCTAGATTTGAGCAGGTTAAGAGTGTGGTGATTGGAGAAGCATCCTCTTGGGAGTTGGTTCCACAAAGTAGCGGTTGATGGCAAGTAGCCGCTCAAGTGGAACTTACATCTCACCAATAGGATACTAAGGGAATGAGGGTGGTTCGCCACAATGGAGGCGGCATGGCGAGTCTTAGCGGTGTAGGTTAGAACTGGTGAAACTAAGGAATGTAGTTCGTCTGAACACTTTCTATCGTAATAGAGATAGATCAGCGAGAGGCATGCAACGTTTCGTCGGTGATAAAAATGGTTCTAGGGGGAAAATAGTTCTTTATCCATAAGAGCGTAGAGTCGCTTTTGGACTCAACCGTGACTGGAAAGTGAAGACAGGGCAGCTCCTGTCGATATACGGCAGCAGTACTTCACTTTAGGTTAGATCTGACCTAGCTCTTGGAAAACTAGAGGATACCTGAAGGAGTTAGATACTTACTGGAACGATACAGGGAACCGACCGTTTACCAGTATCTTTAGTAATGTACATCTTTAGGTCTGAGTTGAGTTTAAGTCCCGATAGCTGTTCAAGGTACCGGGCATCCCCGAGAAAATCAACCATCTGTCCGTGTATAGACTATTGTTGTCATGTATGGTTAGGCACACCTGCTGTTCATCTCAGTGTTCTCGACAGGCTCCGAAGGAGAATCTGTAAGGTGATAAGGTTCGGACTTTATACCAGCCACTTTCTCACCGGCGGGATGTGGCTTCCTTCCGTCTATTTTATAAATATATTCATGGCTTCTGCTCTGACGAACTTAAGTCACTGGTACCCCCGCTACAATAATTTACTCGTGTAACCAGACTGGCAACAAGGCCCCATCCATTTACAGTTAGATCAACCAAATGCAGCCGACAATTCTACTCCTACAGCTTCTTCTCTCGCACTTCCCGCCTGTGGAATTCCCTTCCGTATACTTGCTTTTCTGACGGCTACAACCCTCAGGAATTTAAATGCAATGTCAATTCCCATCTCTTATCCACTTGACTCCAGTCCTTTCTACATCACTATATCTTGTTCTTTTCCTTTCTCTCTACCTTCGCAACTGTCTTCACACCTGTGTTCCCATCCTTCTCTTGCCCTTTCTCTGACGTCCCCTGTAACTGGTCTGTTTTTCTCTTCATTCTCCTCTTGTCTAAATTTTTACTCTTATGTAGCCCCCTGCACATCAGTGGCGGTACCGCCTTGTTTGGGGTGGAACGATTAAGAAAAACCCCAAAAACAAACAAACAAAAAAAAAAAAAAAAAAAAAAAAGACAAACGTTCATCGCAATTGGTGAAAGTTATGGGTCCGTTCGGTTATGATGGAATATCACTAGTTTGATTTTTCGAGGCATTGAATATGACCAACAGATCCCCCCCCCCAATGAGCTGTTAGAGCTAGTTTAAAGGAGAGATCAGCTTCCAAGCTCTGCTTATCTTGGGTTTTGGAGGTGCATCAATATGTCTATTGCTTCAATGGAAAATAAAAAAGAAATCACAAAAAATGTCGAATCAAGTGTGAGAGCAAAAAGAACTACATGCACTTATTCTGTTACCAAATTTGTGGAGCATTGGATATCGGTTCGGAACGAGAAATCGGGGGAGGCGAGTTCGAATTCCAGACGAATTCATTGCATTCACTTACGCGCAAATACCCTTGGGAAAGGTATTAATCCGTCTATTCCTTCCAGTTATGGGTTAAATAACAGGACAGATTGGCAACCTGTCTACAGCAGAAAGCAATGCCAACCTACTGCGGGATAATCTTCTGACCAGTCAATCATTTCTCTTTCGAGACATGATCGCCCAAAGTGTGTATCACGTATGGCTCTTAACTGACTGACTAAATGTAATCGTTGAAAACATGATTAAGGCTTCTACTGGGCATAAAGTGGGGGATCTGTTTTATATTGTTATGAAGTAATAAACTGATCCCCCAATAATTACTACTTAATAATATAATACATCTCTTCCCCTTCTACCTATGAGTCAAATAACAGGACAGATTGAGTTCTATAGCCTTGTTTGGCAACCAGTCTACCACAGAAAGCAATGGCAACCTACTGCAGGATAATCTTCTGCCTAGTCAGTCATGTCTCTTTCGAGACATGATCGCCCAAGCGTGTATCACGTATGGCACTTAATTGATTGAATATGCATAAAACAAATGCATATGCATTAAAACATGATCTAAAAATAACAATCAAGTATTGTACGTATGGAGACTTAAAAGAAGTTTTTCCTGCGACGAAATCGGAAAAGAGAAATGTTACCTCTCTTATTCAGATTATAAAAAAAGACGCTTATAAAAACCAACAAAATTCAAAACTGCTATGTAAATTTAAAAGGAATATTTATTCTTCTACTTCTATGTGCCCTGCCCTTCAGGACGTAGGCGATCACGGCTTTCCACGTTTCCCTATCCCTGGTGGCTCTGAGCACTCCTTCTCCTGTTACACCATGCAACCCTCGTTCCGTCATCCACCTGATTAGGTCCTTTAAATATGTTATCCGTTGCTTCCCCTGTCTCTTTTTCCCTCTATCTGGCCTGTTAGTATCAGGTTCTCCAGACCCTCCTTCCTCATTGCATGTCCCTGGAACTTCAGCTGTCTCTTTCTGATGCTCAGTATTAATTTCCTTTTTGTTTCCATCATTTCCAAGACGTCATCATTGCTCACATGCTCGATTCATGATATTCGCAGCATCCTTCTGTAGAACCACATTTCAGTTGCTTGAAGTTTTTCCTTCATATTTGATGGTATTGTCCAGTATTCACTGCCATATTGAAGGACGGACATCACGTAGCAATCCAGTACTCTTTTCCTAGTTTCTAGCGAAATTGTCCTGTTTCTTAATGGTTAGAGAAGGATGATAATACTGATGAGAGTGGAGTGGATGGAGAAAGGAGCATGAGAGAGAGAATGCAGGTTAGTGAGATAGGAGATGACTATTGACTTTGCATTTAAATTCTTGGAGATTGTAGCTGTTGGGGAAGCAAGTAAACGGAAGGGAATTCCACAGGCGGGAAGTGCGAGAAAAGAAGCTGATGGAGTAGAATTTGCGTTTTTATTTTATTGTAAAAGGGTGGGACGTAGTTGGTAATTTTGTGACTCGAGTAAATTTATATTAAGTTGTCCCAAAAGTTCGTAAACACTTGCGAAATGGGTCTAGCTGGTTCAGCATAATCGAGACAAGCGATGGGATCAGAAAGGGCAAGAGACACCGTCGGTTCCAAAACAAGATAGATTCGGCAAGAAAGTCATGTTGTGCGTTTGGTGGAACTTTGAAGGAATCGTGCATTTTGCGTTGGTTCCGAATGGTCGTGCCATCAGTGCCGAACTTTACTGTCAGCAACTTGAGCGGGTCTACGAAAAGTTGAAGCAACGTACCCGGCTCTGATCAACCGAAAGCGCGCTTTGATGCAGCAGGACAATGCCAATGTAACAAGGCAAGATAACGTACCAAAATAAGAATTATAGGCTCATAAAAAGATATTCAATTTAATTTTCAAATAATGGAAAAAAGAAACATTGATAAGTTAATATAAAAAATAGAGAATATTCCCAGTTTATATTTCCCCAATTATAGGCATTAATATATTCTCACAGAAGAAGCAAACAAAAAAAAAAAAAAAATAGAAAAGAAATCTGTCAATAGAGGTGTGTTCTAAATAAGAGAAAATTTGTTAAAAGTCCTAGTGACACAAGTAGATTTGCCAAAATTCTTCTGTTTAAATAAGGTTGAAAGATGAACAAACAAATATTCGGTTTGATATTTGATATTTGCTACGCATCACGTAAAAAGGAGCCGTTTCTTTTCTTATGGGTAGTAAACCAAAAGAATGTCGTAGAATGGGTCGACCGAATCATATCAGATCAAAGAAAACTTATTCCTCTCATACAAACGCACAACGAATACCACGTATACCAGAGTAACCGTTCTTGTGAAGAAGCCTTCTGAATAGAATTAGGATGATTCAACCATGTGGACGTAACAAGGTGGGTCTTGACTCATTTTCTTTCTTTCTAATATATATATATATATATATATATATATATATATATATATATATATATATTATAAATTATGTTTTAGAACATGTACATAATTTCTTGAGAAATTATGTACATGTTCTAAAACATAATTTATAATAAATATTCACTCCTCTATACATCATATATCGAGCACTGTTTTAAGTTAATGTTTTGGACGGAAAAATTTTTTTCTTTTTTCTCTCCTCATTCTATACTCACTCGGATATATATATATATATATATATATATATATATATAGTAGAGAGAGAGAGAGAGAGAGAGAGAGAGAGAGAGAGAGAGAGAGAGAGAGAGCTCCTCTGAACATTTTCCATAGTTGCAATAAGAAATTGAATAAAGTGTTAGCAATAACCAAAGAAGGTTACAGAGTACGACGACAGGCCCCTGGAGAAGGCTCAAGTGAATAACTGCCTAAACATTGCGAGTACAACACCCAAGATTAGTGATGTAATGAACATGTAATGAATATGCATACACCTCGTTTTCCACATACAGTAATGTGATTGGCTGGTGTCAGCCATAAATATAGACGAAGGCGAGGACGCAGAGCGATTACGTCTAGAGGTCTTCGACTAGAGATCTGCGTCTAAAGGTCTACGTCTATTGACTACGCCTACTTCTCAGGATACTGCATACGACGAGTATCGCCCATTACGTCTACTTACTAGATTGTCCTACTCGGTTACATTTGCCTAAACCGCTTAGTTACCTCGAATGATATATATATATATATATAGCGGACAATATATATATATATATATATATATATATAGCGGACAAGAAGTTAAACACAGATTTTATGTCTCCGGATATCTATAATCGGAGTGTGGGTGAATTCAGTAAAAGAGTGAAAGAAAAAATTGTTTCTTGGAACTATTTCTGCTACCTACCTACCTACCTACCTACCTACCTACCTACCTGTTTCGGCATTCACCCTCGTCAGGTTGAGTCGGCTTCCTCCCAAGCGATGGAGAAAGATTCGTTGGGATTTGTTTAAGGGTAGGGTCCCAAGTCCTACTCTGTATAGACCTCAGGCATTTTTAAACAGGTTGCCAATACCTGCCGCGGTAGACTGGTTGCCAAGTCTATAGAACCCAATCTGTCCTATTATTTAACCCATAGCTGTAGGGAAGGGACGGATTAATATATTTCCCAAGGGTATTAGCGCAGGCATTCGAACTAGAATTCGAACTCGGCTCCCCGATTTCTCTTTTCGAGCCGATATCCACTGCACCACAACGCACATCCACCAAGAAACGCTTACAACACCTGGTATTCCCAAGCGGTCACCCATCTAAGTACTGACCAGGCTCAGCGTTGCTTAGCTTCAGTGATCGGACGAAAACCGGTGTATTCAACGTGATATGACTGCTAACTACGCTGTACAAGCTTTGGAAAGACCTTCTCATTGATCTCACACATGGTAATATATATATATATATATATATATATATATATATATATATATATATATATATATAAACTTCGATTCCTTTGTCTTTTCTACAAATATTTTCATGGTAACTGCTCCGACGAGCCTTTTTTTCTAGTGTTCCTGTAGGGGCCTCGGTGATGCTTGGTAAACTGGCCTTGTGCTAAACACGTCCGAAGTTCCCACAATTTAAATATCAGAAGGTTGGAAGTTGGATATTGAAATGTGAAAGGATAAAATATTTCGTGTGTACATTAAAGCAAAGTTTTATCAACAGAATATTTTGTTAACTGAACACTATAACATATTTGTAAAAAGAAAAATGTTCTTGAGAAAATGCATGTAGCGTTGTTGTTAAAATTGTTCAAAGAGAAATGTAAGTATTTAAAATGTCCACAGAAGTTTAGAGTTCATAGCTGTGCAGTAGCAGAATGTAAAGTCTTCTTATGTTCCTTCCTCCTTTTGGTAGGTTGGCGACAGAGTGAAAGAGAAGGTAAAACAAATAAAGAAATTGTACTTAACGCGTCCTGTTGTTGTTGTTGTTGCTCTCTTTGGCGGCGTGGGGTAAAAAACGAAGAAAAGAAAGTTGGAAGAAGAGGTCGAATGAAACTGTGACGCGCCTCTACGTCCGGGTGGCGTGGAGTGATTTTTTTTTGTTACATTGCCACGAGGTCCGTCAGCTAACCGCTCTCATGTCGGACTGTCTTGACCGGGTCACGGACATGGTTAAGTAGTGGAATTCAGTCATGTGACCGGCTCCCAGAGTCATTTTCTTTTTTAGCTGTGAAAAAAGTTTGACTGACGTCGTAATATGAATTTTCTATTTACTATTCAATCAGGATCCAGAATTTTGCTCTTCACACTGACTTGTGAAATTTTTCTTAGTTGGGATTTTCCAAAATTCTTTTAGTCGTTTGGATCCGATTTTGCGGGTGTGAAATTTTACTTTGTGTGTTTTAGTTATTTTACTTTGTGTGTTTAGGATGATATAAGATTTGTATTTTTTACTTTTTATATATGAATTTAAAAGTGTTTTATGTGATTGGCATTTACGTCCCACCCGTTTACCGTTGAAATAGCTAAACACAACCACTACTTCTACTCCAACAATTTATTTTCTCGTACTTTCCGCCTGTGAAACCCCCTTCCGTTTACTTTCTTCCCTAATAAGTACAATCTTCCAAAAATTTAAATGCAACGTCAATTCCCATTTTCTATGTTCTGAAATCCTATTTATTTTTTATAATTTCCTCTATTCTCCCTGTACTCAGTCTGTTTTCCCATTTTCACTCTCTGTAATCCCCTGCGTATTAGTGGCATTCTCATTTGGGGTGAAATGATTAAAAAAACGTTCGATTTCAGCGTTCGAATAAACATTTTGTGAACAACTGAATATTTTGTGAAAAACCAAAACCAAAACCAAAACCAAAAACTCAATGGATTGCCATGGTTATATAATTTCCAGCAAAACAGAATTTGATCTTTCGTGACAAGAATCAATATCTAGATTATCAGACACAAGGAAGACAATCAGTGAAAACGCAGGAAACTTTGGTACTTCTTACGTAGACTAGTCAGTCAGTTAAATGCCATACGTGATACACACTTGGGCGATCATGTCTCGAAAGAGACATGACTGACTGGACAGAAAATTTTCCTGCAGTAGCTTTCTGCGGTAGACTGGTCGCTATAGAACCCACTCTGTTCTGTTATTTAACCTATAACTGGAAGGAATAGACGGATTAATACCTTTCCCAAGGGTATTTGCGTGTAAGTGAATGCAAGGAATTCAGCTGGAATTCGAACTCAGCTCTCCGATTTGTCGTTCTGAGCCGATATCCAATGCACCACAACGCACGTAGACTAGTCAGTCAGTTAAGTGCCATACGTGATACACGCTTGGGCGATCATGTCTCGAAAGAGACATGACTGACTGGACAGAAAATTTTCCTGCAGTAGCTTTCTGCGGTAGACTGGTCGCTATAGAACCCACTCTGTTATGTTATTTAACCTATAACTGGAAGGAATAGACGGATTAATACCTTTCCCAAGGGTATTTGCGTGTAAGTGAATGCAAGGAATTCAGCTGGAATTCGAACTCAGCTCCCCGATTTGTCGTTCTGAGCCGATATCCAATGCACCACAACGCACGTAGACTAGTCAGTCAGTTAAGTGCCATACGTGATATACGCTTGGGCGATCATGTCTCGAAAGAGACATGACTGACTGGGCAGAAGATTATCCCGCAGTAGGTTGCCATTGCTTTCTGCGGTAGACTGGTTGCCGACCAAGGCTATAGAACCCAATCTGTCCTGCTATTTAACCCATAACTGGAAGGAAGAGACGGATTAATACCTTTCCCAAGGGTATTTGCGCGTAAGTGAATAAAATGAATTCAACTAGAATTCGAACTCGGCTCCCCGGCTTCTCGTTCCAAGCCGATATCCACTGTAACACAACGCGTAGACTAGTACACTCGTTAAAAAAATAGAGAAAACATTTCTTTGAAATAGTTTTATGCAGATTATCATTCTTTAGATCATCCTGAACTTGTCAGAATCGATTTTTTTTTACTCATTTCACCACAATAAAGGCGATAATGCCACTATGATGCGTGGCGGGGAGTAAAAGAGAACAAGAAGAATTTGGTTCATACAAAGAATAATAAAAGAACATGGTTCAGGAAGACAGAAGGTGACCATTGGTGATTTATATGTTTAAAGACTGTGGGTGGAATCAAGAAACCGAAACGGAATTTCACGAGTGAGAAGTACGAGAAAAGGAACTATTAGAATAGAAGTTGCGGTTGCATCTAGCTACTTCAACAATAAAACGGTGAGACTTCGTTCCCAGTCTAGCAGTACGAATAAATTCATGCAGTCGAAGTACCAAGTAGGAGAGCAATATTTGTTTTGTATAATACAAAAATGTGGCACAAGGCCAAAAGAGTGGGGATAGGATAAAGCTGAACTTCAATCTATCTTATCTTAAACTTAGCTAACCACTGTTACTGACCCATGCAGACTGCAGTTTTCTTTACATCAAATTAACGACTTCTTACCATTCTTACTACAGCCACCATAATACCTCAGACTCTCTGTGTAGTCTTTACTAGTTCCCATATGTATAATTTGCTTCTGAAGCAGATGGGGAATAAAAATAACGATTTAAAAAATGAAAGCCAAAGAGGAAAGCAATATCTATTTTGTAATAATAAAAAATGTGGCACAAAACCAAAAAGTGGTTTGGGAAGGTTGATCTTCAATCTGGCATACATTGAACTTAGCTAGCCACGATTACTGACACAAACATACTGCAGTATTCCTTACACAAAACATTTTTACTTAACATTCTTTCTACAGCCACCGTGATACCTCAAAGTCTCTATGAAGTCTTAACTAGTTCCCATATGTACAATTTGTTTCTGGAGCGGGTGGGGAATAAAAATAACGATTAAAAAAAAAATGAAAGCCAACGAGGAAAGTTATATCTATTTAGTAATAATACAAAAATATAGCACAAAGTCAAAAGTGGGGTTGAGGAAGGCTGGTCTTCATTCTACCATACCTTAAACTTAGCTAGCCACAGTTACTGACCCAAACAGACCACAGTATTTCTTACATCAAAATAACACCTTCTTACTTACCATTCTTTCTACAGCCACCATAATACTTCAGAATTTATATGTAGTGCTAACTAATTCCTTTATGTACAATTTGTTTGGAGAAGGTAGATAAAATAGCAACATTATTAAAGTCTAGGTATCAGTAATATTTATTTGAGTATACGAAAATCTGGTACAAGGCTAAAAGGGATATAGGGGAAGGTTAGTCTTCAATTTGTCCTGTCTTAAACTTAGCAACAATTACTGACACAAACATATCACATTATTCTTTACTGCAAAAGAACTCATCCTCACCACGGCCACCATAATACCTCAAAGTGTCTATGTAATCCTAATTAGTTCTCAGTTACACAAATTGTTTGTGGGGATAAATAAAAATAACAATATCTTAAAAAAAGTGAAGACGTCATTAGAATAATTGCCATAAACATATTCATAAAAAAAGACAGACGGAATCCACGTCAGATTGATTGGAAAAAATCGAGATGTGAAAACTTTGATAGACCAACAGCCAATTCTGCTCTTTCCAGTATTGATGGGAGTTTTTTTTCCTAACCTTTTATTTGAAGTAGTGTGAAAGTAGTGTGCATCGTGGTGCAGTGGATATCGGCTCAGAACAAGAAATCGGGAAGCCGAGTTCGAATTCCAGTCGAATTCCTTGCATTCACTTACGCGCAAATACCATTGGGAAAGTTAATCTCTTCCTTCCAGTTATGGGTTAAATAATAGGACAGATTGGGTTCTGTAGCCTTGGTCGGCAACCAGTCTACCGCAAAAAGCAATGGCAACCTACAGTGGGATAATCTTCTGCCCAGTCAGTCATGTCTCTTTCGAGACATGATCGCCCAAGCGTGTATCACGTATGGCACTTAACTGACTGACTGAGTGTAAAACGATTCAGCAGATAGATAAAGATAGAAAGAGGCATAAGACAAGGATGCGTCTTTTCATCGGATCTGTTCAATTGTACAGCGAGACTATTTTGAGGACCTTAGATGTTATGCATGGATTTGTCAGCGTAGGCCACAATTTGAATAACTTAAGGTACGCATACAATACAGTGCTGATTGCAGACACGGAAAAGAAACTACAAGACCTCCTACAGAAGGTAGCTGAAGAAAGTGACAAAATGGACTAGAAATAAACTGCAAGAAAACCGAATGAATGGTCACCAGCAAAAAGAGCAGCCCAAATACAGGTGGGGGATACTAAAATCAAGCAGGTACAAAAATTTAAATACATGGGAAGTGTTATAACAGAAGACAGAAAGTGCGACACAGAGATTCGAAGGCGAATTGGCATGGCAAAGGATGCGTTCCAGAAGCTGAGTAAAGTATTAAGAGACAGGAAACTTTCACTAGAAACAAAAATGAGTACTGGATTGCTATGTGATGTCAGTTCTTCAATATGGCAGTGAATGTTGGACAATATCATCAAAGATGAAGGAAAAACTTGAAGCAACTGAAATGTTGATTTTACAGAAGGATGCTGCGGATATCGTGGACCTAAAATTTAAATATCGAAAATCGATAATCGAAAAAATCGGGTTATAGAAGGAGTGGTCCGATTTTAATCAAATTTGATACAATCATAGACAAAGACATAAGAAACGATATTCAGAAGCTTCAAGGTTTTAGTTCTTACAATAGTGCAGAAAATCGATAATATATATATATATATGTGTGTATGTATGTATGTATATGTATATATATATATATATATATATATATATATATAAAAGGCAAGATGTTTGTGTGTGTGTGTCTGTTTATCTGCCTGTATGTCTATTTTTTTCAGCCCTTTTATTTTAGTTTAGTGGCTCTAAGTAGGTATAATTATAGTTCTTAGTCTCAGCCATGATACCATTTACTCAGAGGACTTATTTAACCTTCAAAATTCAGTTTACGACGAAAAAACTTATTTGATATCGATACCAGAAAATCAAAGTTTCATTTACATCCATTCATTTTTCTTTCAGTCTACGGTTTCGCTTTAACTGGAAACAACTATTGCTTTTTAGTCTTTCGTTCCAACGTCCAAAGAGTCTGAGCTCCAGGATCATGGATTAGTTTCAAGGTTGCAGTTCTTGTAATAGTGCAGAAAATCCATAATTTATATATATATATAAAAGGCAAGCTTTTTGTGTGTGTGTCTGTTTATCTGTCTGTATGTCCTTTATACAAATCCACAATTTTTATCCGATTCTCACCAAATTTCACACAAATATTCTTTAGGCTGAGTCTGAGCTCCAGGACCATGGATTAGTTTTAAAGCTTTCATTACACCCGAGCAACGCCGGGCTATACTGCTAGTATAATGATAATATTAGAATATATTATGCGTAACGTATGTATATACAATACACTTGCATTTTCTATTTATGTGAGTGTGTGTATGTGTGCGTGTTAAGTTTTTCGCATAAGGGGAAAAAAAGAACAAGCTTGATTGTCGAATGTGATAATTATATTCGATATTAGTAAAAGCTCAAAAGAAAAATCTTTGGTGCTGAAAGACTAGTTTGAAATCAATTGGTGTAACTGCATTGTTAGTCATTGACCGATGTTGTGTTTGATCGCAGCTTTAGGTTTGAGGCAGCAATGCGGAAAGCTGAAACCAGCAACAAACATCCAAGGTAGCATAGAGCAGATGCAGACAGTAATCACAGCAGTGTAACGAATGAATCATAGATTCTGATTGGTTCACAGTAAGCATTGTAAGATATCAAATAACGAATCAGGTTAGACTTTTCTTTCCTAACTCTGACAATGACTTTCATAATTCTGTTTGTCCTTTAGGAAGAGAGTGTCGAACCTAGTGAGAAGAAAGAAAAAGGAAAAGTGGAGGAGGGAGGGAGAGAGAGAGAGAGAGAGAGAGAGAGAGAGCAATAGAAAGAAAGGGAGACACGGAATACTTTTTCTTTTCTTTTCTTTGTTCTTTTTTTTTTTTAGACATGTTACAAAGGAAATTAAAGAATAATGTTCAGTGTTTGACGTCATGGATTAGTGTCATATCATGAGATTTAAAGTCGCCATACTGAATAATTATAAACACACACACACACACACTCACACACACACACACACACACACACACACACACACACACACACACACACACACACTAATTATAATAGAACGCATTCACGCGTTTTTTTTAAAAAATCACCATCACAACGAAATGCAGATTTTATCACAGTTACAATAAGTTTGTCTTTATAATTCGCCTCCGAGGATGATCTCAGAGAAGATCGAAAGTACTTGGGTAGGAAAAAAAAAGAAGCTACGACGCCTCCCCTGATGAATGTCATCATAATATCAAGAAACTTATCAGAGCACTAGAAAGAAATATTAACAAAATATACAGTCATAATATTTCTATATTATTCAACGTTTGAATGAAGATATGCTGTTTCTCTGAAATTTTCGTTCTCCTCTGACGTAGTCAGGTATTGAATTTACGCTTTTACTCACTGGGTCATGTGGTCTTGAAGAGAGAGTTGAATTAACGGAAGATAACTGATATTGAAACATCTGGAAAATGCATGACCCAAGAAAATAGAACAATCGACCATGGTAAACGAAATAAAGGAAGCAGTTCGAAACTTTAATCACCTGAAGAAGGTCAGATCGTACAACGGCTGAAACGTCGTTAATATGGCAATAAAGCTGAGGACAACAGTCCGAACAATGTAAATAGTGTAAATAATTGCAATACTTCATTTCATAAATATAGACAGACCTTAAAGAAGGCCGAAGCGTACAATCTCCGAAACGTCGTGAATATGGCAACAAAGATGAGAACAACAGTTCGAACTATATAAATCGTGTAAATAATGACAATAACTCATTTCAGAAATATTAACAAAACCCTTTTCCTTTCTCTCTCTCTCTCTCTCTCTCTCTCTCTATATATATATATATATATATATATATATATATATATTTGATCCGATTAAATGTAGAACGGAGAAAGAATATTTACAACGTCCAAAACATTAATTTAAAACAGTGTTTGATATATAATATATAGAGCTTTGAATATTAATTATAAATTATATTTTAGAACATGTATATAATTTTTTATAAATATCTGTTACAAAGGTACATTTGTTTCGACATTGAAAGTTCAATGTCTCTTCAGACGGAACTTTCAATGTCGAAACAAATGTACCTTTGTAACGAATATTTATAACAAATTATGTCCATGTTCTAAAATATAATTTATAATTAATATATATATATATATATATATATATATATATATATATATATATATATATATATAATTTGTGTATTTAAACAGGAAATTCTCTTTTAGGCATGTCAGAATAAATAAATTGCAAACATTATGTTTGATTATTTTTAATAAAATCCATTCGTACTCACGGATAATCTTTCGCGTATTGTAATTGAAAGATGTAAGAAATGCGCTGTAAGTTGGACAGTTGATTTTATTATCCATTTCTCGATGTTCCCAAGTACTTTCAATCTTCTTCCGATATCATTTTCAGGGGCGTAAGTTGTGGTAACAATGAATGTAGCGGATGACAGATTGCCTAGCGTTCATTAGAACATAAAAATTATCCATAATGAAATTTTTTATGTTGTAATGTCATGGTCATGCACGTGTTAAAGCATAAAAAAACTATTCTTTTTATAAACATTTTAGGACATTACTACAGTATTCATAGCTGATTCTATTAATTGACGGCTTAAGTATTTTGATTAATACGGATGTTGTACCCTCTCACCTTCTTTTTAATGAATAATGCCCCGAGGATTTGTAGTTTGCTTTTGTTGTTTTCTTGGTGTAGGATAGTTGTGTTATCGATCATTATTTTTATATTGTAAAAGTAGAAAGGAATCTTGTTTTAGATGTCTGGAAATGGACGGATGGTCTGACATGTGTAATGTATACGTCTTGTTAATGTAGTTGTTGTAATTCCAATATGTATATATATATTTGCTTTTTATTGTCGAAGATGCACTTATCGTTCATTCAGTAATGAATTTGAACACTATCGGCGATTGGCGTGTGTTTACATTGTACATAGCACGATAAAGTCCGCCTGCCATAGCTCAGAGGTAGAATTGCCGACTGATGTCAATTCGTTCGGGTTTCAATCCTGGCTAGAAGCAATCGAATGTCTAACCGTACTGTGATACAGCGAAACAGATCCGTCTGCGGATGACTATATATATTATATAAATATATATATTATGCTCTCATTACAATTGAGCTTTCTAGAGAAGAAAATTTTAAAAATAGTTTCCAGTTCTGCGATGTATGCATTACTCTTCAGGAATGAATTGAGTTCTTTCGGTGACTGGCGTGTGTATACATTGCATATATACAACATGTTAAAATTTCCAATCTCTGATTCCTATGGCTTAGGGCGTAGAGACTCCGACTGACACAAAATCGGTCGATCCCGGCCAGAAGCAAGTGATCTAGCCACACTGATGAGCTGCAAGACAAGCTTGTATGTGGATGATTAATATATATATATATATATATATATATATATGTATATATATATATATATATATATATATATATATATATATATAGGTATTCGCAGACAGTCCTGTATCGCAGTTTTACTCACGATTCTGAATTTCATGCATTACAGCAATCTTCAAGTGATTAATATATCATACTGGGTTATTTACGATTTTCATGCATCACAATAATCTTGAAGTGTTTATCATATCATACAAGTTTACTATACAATTTTATAAAACCGTAAATAAGCCAGTGTGATATATCAATCACTTGAAAATTGCCGTGAGGCATAAAACTCAGAGTCGTGAGTAAAACATAGGATAATATGTATATATATTAATAAATATTTTTGGTCTTTTATGCAAAATTGAGCGCTGTACAATTCACACCTGATTAATATTTACATGTTGATGTGTACACACACACACACACACACACACACACACACACACACACACACACACACACACACACACACACACACTACTGGCCATAATTATTAGGCCACTCCAGTTTTTTAAAAGAAATGTTGTATTTCATACAATTTTTAGTATTTTTTGCCAAGTGGATAATTCTAAATGAAAATAGAATGGTTCTTTTGTTATTATTACTTTGCAAAATTTTACAATGCAAGGAAGCAAAGATGAAGTCGTCAGAATCCCCCTAAATTTTCTTAATTCTTCCATTGATGAAACTGCAATGTAGGTAATTACTAAATATTTATAAATTTATTTGATGCACATGTTATTGTGCAGTATTAGCAAAAGAACCATTTTATTCTCATTTACAATTATTCACTTGGCAATAAATACCAAAATATAGTATGAAATGCATCATTTATTTAAAACACTGGGGTGGCTTAATAATTATAGCCGGTAGTGTACATACTTTATATATATATTTACCTCCTTTTCTTTCTTTCTTTCTTTCTTTCTTTCTTTCTTTCTTTCTCGGCCCGTTCATATTTATCTATCTATCTATCTATCTATCTATCTATCTATCTATCTATCTATCTCGGTCCGTTCATATCTATCTATCTATCTATCTATCTATCTATCTATCTATCTATCTATCTATCTATCTATCTATCTATCACTGTCTCTTCATATCTATCTACCTACCTAATTTGGATCTATCTATCTATCTATCTATCTATCTATCTATCTATCTATCTATCTATCTATCTATCTATCATTGTCTCTTCATATCTATCTACCTACCTAATTTGGATCTATCTATCTATCTATCTATCTATCTATCTATCTATCTATCTATCTATCTATCTATCTATCTACCTAATTTGGATCTATCTATCTATCTATCTATCTATCTATCTATCACTGTCTCTTCATATCTATCTACCTACCTAATTTGGATCTATCTATCTATCTATCTATCTATCTATCTATCTATCTATCTATCTATCATTGTCTCTTCATATCTATCTACCTACCTAATTTGGATCTATCTATCTGTCTATCTGTCTATCTATCTATCTATCTATCTATCTATCTATCACTGTCTCTTCATATCTATCTACCTACCTAATTTGGATCTATCTATCTATCTATCTATCTATCTATCTATCTATCTATCTATCTATCTATCTATCATATCACTGTCTCCTTACCTAATTTATCTATCTATCCTACCTCTTTATCTATCTATCTATCTATCTATCTATCTATCTATCTACCTAATTTGGATCTATCTATCTATCTATCTATCTATCTATCTATCTATCTATCTATCTATCTGTCTATCATATCTGTCTCCTTCCAATTTATCTATCTACCTACCTAATTTCTATCTATCTATCTATCTATCTATCTATCTATCTACTACCTATCTACCTATCTATCTATCTATCTATCTATCTATCTATCTATCTATCTATCTATCTATCTATCTATCTATCTAATGAACTGGTCGTCTTCAGCATCTCAGTTCGTAGAATCGAACAGACCATCTGCTTACATAGATTGATTATATTGAAAACTTCTGCCAAAATACGGGTACCGGTGTACATAGTTTTCTACAATGTCTCCGAATGACTCTTTTCAGGTTTTGAATTGAAGTTTGTCATCCTCCTAGATTATTTGCCAACCAAGCTTAAGACATCAATCTGCTATCATATTTAACCCATAGTAAGTATTTATGACTTTCCCATATATATTACGCACAAGTGAATATCACCACCCTTGACTGGAATTCGAACTCGGCTGTTCAAGGGAGGTGGTTTTGCGTTAACCTTCCGGAACAAGCCATCAGCACTGTGAAACATGTGAATAAAAAGGTACAAATAATTTGCGGCCAATATTGCTCTCTTGCGGGTGGATGCTATGAAGACCTGGTGAAATATCAAGAAGAAGGCGTTAGGTAATTAACGTCTATTAGGGTTTATAAAAAATAAAAAAAAAGTAAATAATTTCCAGGTTTGAAGTCGAAACTTTGGGCATTTGTAAAAAAATTAGAAGCTCACGTGAGATTTTATTATTCTCTTTCTTTCAATTGTTCGTCATGTTTCTTTCCAAAGCAGAACTCTTCTTGGATGAAGAAAGGAAACATTACAAGAAAGGCCTTACGAATGAAAGCAATTAACAACTCCAGATGCCACAGTAATTCACTTACTATTTCATCTAACAACATTACTGAAATGTGCTAAGCTTATTAAATGAACGAATAATTTTTATTTGTTTTTCATTGCTTTAAAAACAAATAGGGAACACAACGGAATCTTCACGTCGTTCTTTTTAAATCAGTATTCTTTATGCTTCAGCTAAATAATAATAGAAAAAAAGATAACTTTAAAAAAAATTGCTGTCACCATTGAATGCAACAGAGTTTAATATCTTTATTATTCTTTGACTATTGGGTTCTGAAGCCTTGGTTGGAAACCAGTCTACCGGAAAAAGTAATGGCAACCTACTACGGGAAAATCTTCTGCCCACTCATTCATATTTCTTTCGAGACATGATCACCCAAGCAACCAGTCTATCGCGAAAAAGTAATAGCAACCTAGTGCGTTAAAAACTTCTGCCCATTCGGTCATGTTTCTTTCAAGACATGATCATCCAAGCGTGTAGCAAGTACGTCACTTAACTGGCTGATTGGGATAAAAGAATTGAATAGCAGGACAGATTGGGTTCTATAGCATTAATTAGCAACCAGTCTACCGCAAAAAAGTAATGGCAACCTTCTGCGGGAAAAACTTCTGCCCATTCGGTCATGTTTCTTTTGAGACGTGATCACCCAAGCGCGTATCACGGACGTCACTTTGACTGATTGGGATAAAAGGATTGAAAAGCAGGATAGATTGGGTTCTATAGCCTTGGTTGACAACCAGTCTACCGCGAAAAGTAATGGCAACCTACTGCGGGAAAATCTTCTGCCCAGTCAGCGTGTATCACATATGACACTAAAATGACTGATGTAAGAAGACGCCAGACGAGTCGAAAGAGTATGCCGGATATTGCATATGTTGGCGAGCGATCCTCAATCAAGCCGGCGTTGGCGTCAAGGTCAAGACACCGCAACAAATCAACTCCATCTCTTCGTATATGTGTTGTGTCCCGTCAGGACGCTAGCGATCATGGCTCTCCACAATTTGTTATTCTTTTTCAGATTTTAGTAATTTTTACTTATCTCTCCTAAACTGTTATTTTGTCAACCATTTCGGTTATGCACGGTCTTTCTCTATTCCTCTTTTCTTCAATGAGTGTCAAATTTTCCAAGCCTACTTTTCTCATTATGTGCCTTAGAAATTTCAACTGTTTCTTTCAAATGTTAAATATTCAAATGTCAGTGCACCCTTTTTTACCAGACTCTGTACAGGCACAATCGTATTATGAAAGCAATTGAAAATTCAAGCGCGTGCACACACACACACACACACACACACACACACACACACACACACACACACATATATATATATATTCATAAACAACATTATCTTTACATAATTTAATCTTGTTCATTGATCTTGAAATTTTGGTGTTATCTAGTAAAATTTGTATTATGTTAATAATATTTGTTATATGTTGATGTATATGCACGAGAATTGCATGAAATTCATAAGCTGGAATCATGTTGTGCGTTTGGTGGAACTTTGAAGGAATCGTGCATTTTGAGTTGCTATAATTTGAACGTGCCGAGTTCGAATTCCACTTGAATTCCTTGCATTCACTTATGCACAAATATAATTGGGAAAGGTATTAATCTGTCTCTTCCCTCCAGTTATAGGTTAAATAACATGACAGATTGGGTTCTATAGCCTTGGCTGGCAACCAGTCTACCGCAGAAAGTAATGACAACCTACTCCGGGATAATCTTCTGCCCCAGTCAGTCATGTCTCTTTCGAGACATGATCGCCCAAAGCGTGTATAACGTATGACACTTAACTGACTAGCCTACGTGTGACACGCTTTTGCTGTAATGATTATTACAAGAGGTAAAACTAATGCATTTCCTTTTTTACTTACCTCCCTTTATATAAATTTTTTACTTACCTCCCTTTATATAAATTTTTTACTTACCTCCCTTTATATAAATTTTGCTGTATTTCTGTATGACCGTCAGATAAAAGATAAACAGCGTAAACTTTATTTCATAGTTGCTATGGAAAATGATCAGAGCTTATAATTATGGACAACTGGTAATCAACTTCAGTTACTTACATACATTACTTTTGAAACCAGTGTTACCACATTAAACGAGTGCTCAACAATAGGAAATCCTCAATACCTCCTTTAATCCATGGATTTGAGGTTCTCACGTCATCTGCGGACAAAGCTGAGTGCTTTGCCCACAGATTCTCATCCAACTCCACATTCGACTCGTCCGGAGTACACCCACCCGACTTCCCTATTAGAACTGAGGCCAAATTGCACGACGTATATATTACCCCGACAGTAGTATCCAGAGTAATTTCAAAACTCGACCCCCATAAGGCGTGTGGAGACGATGGAATCCCGGTGATAGTCCTTAAGAGGTGTGCTCCTGAACTTTCCCCTGTTCTCTCTAAACTATTTAACTACTGCCTTTCTGCTTCCTGCTTTCCTGCATGCTGGAAGTTCTCTTCAGTCATTCCAGTATTTAAAAATTTTGGTGAACCCTCGGACCCATCCAACTATCGCCCTATCAGTCTTCTACCGATATTCGGGAAAGTATTCGAGACTATAATCAATGCTGAAATAGTTCATCATCTCACCGCCCACAAACTGTTCTCCGACAGGCAATATGGATTCCGCTTTGCCAGGTCCACGGCCGACCTGCTAACAACCGTAACGGAGTACATGCTACAGGCCCTTGATGAGTCTGACGAGGCTCGCGCGGTTGCTCTGGACATCTCCAAGGCTTTCGACAGGGTTTGGCACTCTGGCCTCCTATGCAAACTACGTGGTTATGGTATTACCGGTCGCCTGCTTGACCTAATCCAATCTTTCTTAAATAACCGCAAAATGAAGGTCGTTCTGAATGGGCGTGCCTCTTCGTCCTACAGCACGAATGCTGGTGTCCCACAGGGCTCTATCCTGGGCCCGACGCTCTTCCTTATTTCATCAACGACCTCGCAGATGAGATCAAGTCCCAAGTAGGCATCTACGCAGATGACACTACAATATACTCCCGCACCAGTAAGAAACCTGTCGTGGCGGACAGACATAATCTCGCTGCTGACCTTGAACGGGATCTACACTCTGTGGTGAACTGGGGCAAGAAGTGGCTTGTCAACTTCAATTCATCTAAGACCAAGCTGTTGTCTGTCAACCATTACAGGCAACATCTCCTGCCTCCTATAAGCATGGACCAAGCGATTCTCCCGGAGAGTAATACACTACACCTCCTCGGACTTACCTTGTCCTCAGACCTCAAATGGAACCACTATAGCGAATACATAGCAAAATCTACTGCTAAGAATGTTGGGTCACTATGTCGATCCAGGATGTTTTTTCCACCTGAATCCATCCTGCATATATACAAGTCAACCATCCGTCCGTGCATGGAGTGCTGCTGCCATTTATGGTCAGGTGCCTCTGCCTTTCTCCTCAGTATTCTTGACAGGCTCCAAAGGAGAGTCTGTAATGTGATAGGTACTGATCTGGCGGCTCGACTGCAGCCACTTCCCCATCGTCGAAATGTGGCCTCCCTTTGTCTGTTCTATAAATACTTTCATGGCTTCTGCTCAGACGAACTTAAGTCACTGATGCCTCCTCAACAGGTGTTTACTCGTGCAACCAGACTGGCAACTGGGTCCCACCCATTCACAGTCAGGTTAGCCAAATGCAGACGACAATTCTACTCCTGCAGCTTCTTCACTTGCATTTCCCGCCTGTGGAACTCGCTCCCGTATTCTTGCTTTCCTGACGGCTACAACCCCCAGAAATTTAAATGCAAAGTCTATACTCATCTACTAACCACTGGACTCTACCTCTCTCCCCACCCCCGTATAACCTTCCCTTTCACTCCACCTACGTATCTGTCATCGCACCTGCTTTCTCAGCTTTCTATTGTTCCTTTCTAACTAGTTTGTACTCCTCACTCTTTTCTTATTAATCTTTTTACATTTATGTAGCCCCCTGCACATCAGTGGCGTTTCCGCCTTGCTCGGGGTGAAATGATTTAAAAAAAAAAAAAAAGCAACTCTCAAGCTTCAGTTCCTAAATAGTTTTGCCCATTGTAATTATTTGTAACTGGGTTCAGCTAGTTGTTATTATTATTATTATTATGTCATTTTTCATCATATTTCGATTTCTGCATTGGTCTCACTACCAACCAAGTCTGCGGGGAGACCTAAGGCAGGTAGTGGCGTGTTGTTATGACTCCATTTCATGTTTTTCTATCCTCCCTATCATCCCCAGCATTACATAGATAACGTTTTCCTTAGTGTGTGGGCTGTACTTAATAATACAATTTTTTGTATATCTCTTAAGCTGGGGTTTCCAGGGATTCTTTCAATGTGTTGTTTTGTTCCATTTTTTATCATTCCAAGTGCACCTACTATCACTGGCACAACTCTTGTTTTCAATTTCCACATTTTTTCTATTTCAATTTCCAGGTCTTTATATTTTGACAGTTTTTCAAATTCCTTGATTGCTATGTTACAATCCGCTGGACAAGCCATATCAATTAATAGACAAGTTTTCTCCTTCTGGTTTTTAACAATAATGTCTGGCCTGTTTGCTTCAATTTTTCTGTCTGTGTAGATGGTGTAATCCCATAGAATGGTTACATCTTCTATTTCTGTAACCGGTGCTGGATGATGTTCATACCAGTGTTTGTTTACAGCTTTTCCATAATGTTTGCACATTGCCCAATGTAAATATTGCCCAACTCTATCGTGGCGATTTTTATATTCGTTTGGGGCAAGCACAGAACAGCCTGAGATTAGGTGGTCTATTGTTTCTTGGTGTTTATCACAAAACCTGCATTTTGGATCCATATTATTATGCATAATATTTGCCTGAAAGTTTCTCGTGAAAAGACTTTGGTCTTGTGCTGCAAGTATAAATCCTTCAGTTTCAGACTTTAATCCAGATGCACGTAACCATCGATGAGTATTAACTTTGTCAACATTGGATTTATTGGCACGTACTGGATATTGGCCATGCAGAGGTTTGTCTTGCCAGCGCTGTTTCATCTTTTCAAGAGCTTTATCTTTGGCTTTCATTTTCATATTTTTTGCCGCAATAGTTGGTTCTTGGCTACTGTTTTGCTTTTCTACAGAATCTACTAACTGTAATTCTTGTTTGTATTTACTGCCTTCTTTTATTATTGAATATTTTTTCTTTCTTTCTTCATGTTGCCTTACTAATTGTATCATCCAATCCTTTGTTGTTTCTATGTATGTTAGTAAGCCAATAGTTGTTGTCTTGTATGACAATTCCAGCTGAATAAGACCCCTTCCACCTTCTTTACGGGGTATATATAGACGGTCTACATCAGCCTTTGGGTGATGCATCCTATGCTTAGAAAGAAGCTTTCTTGTTTTAGCATCCATTCGCCTGATGTCGTTTAGAGTCCAGTTTAAGATGTTGAAGCTATATTGGACAACTGGGATTGCAAGGCTATTAATGGCCATAACTCTATTCTGTGAATTTAATTCAGTTTTTAATATCATTCGTAGCCTTCTATAGTACTCTTTACGCACTATTTCTTTCATTTTTTTATGGTGAATGTTTTCGCTCTCATTTACACCTAGGTATTTATAAGCTTCTTCTGGTTTCAATTCTTTTATTGTTACAGCAGGGTCTAGGCTAATTGAGGATGTTTCTTGTATTGATCCACGTAAAACTGTAGCTTTAGCACATTTATTCAAATTAAATTTCATTCCAATGTCTTCGCTGAAGCATTTTACAGTTTGCAGAAGACCTTCCAGCTCATTATCATTCTTAGCATATAACTTTAAGTCATCCATGTAAAATAGATGGCTTATTTTCTTTTGGCCTGTTTTATAACCACATTCTGTCTTATTAAGTTGACTGGTTAGTGCTATTAATGATATGCAGAATAGTAAGGGAGATAAAGAATCACCTTGAAATATACCTCTTTTGATGTTTATTTCATCAGACTTATAGGTTCCATTTATATGATTGAGGTAAAGGGTTGTTTTCCATATAGACATGCACTGTTTGATGAAATTGATGATGACGGGCGATATCTTGTATATATTTAAAGTCTTTAAAATCCATTCATGTGGCACACTATCGAATGCCTTTCGGTAGTCTATCCAGGCAGTACTAAGATTTTTCTTTGTCTTGTAGCAGTTTTCCAGGATCATTTTGTTAATTAGCAATTGGTCTTTACAGCCATAACAGCCACGTTTGCACCCTTTTTGTTCAAGCGGTATCATGTCATTTCTTTCTAAGAATAAATATGTTTGTTTTGTTAAAATAGATGTTAGTAGTTTATATGTTGTCGGAAGACATGTAATTGGTCTGTAGTTTTTCGGGTTGTTTGTGTCACCATTCTTGGGTAGAAGAAATGTAATTCCTTTTGTAAAGAAATGTAATTCCTTTTATTATTATTATTATTATTATTATTATTATTATTATTATTATTATTTCCTTTGATTGCTGTTTTACACAGTTTTTTCCGTGTCGCAATCAGAGACTTCAGGTGAGAAATACCTTAATGAGATTTATCACTGATCATTTTTGTAAAGAAGATCGCACAATTTTTACATAGATAAAAACTCTTCGTAAGTTGTGAGCTGTACTTGTGGGTGCATTTTTTGTGTTTCTTTAAGGCAAATACCTAGAACTGGAGGGAAGAGACAGATTAATACTTTTCCAGGAATTCTTTCAATGAGTCTATCACAATCTTTTCCAATCAATCCGAGGGCTCCAACTACGACTAGAACGTTCAATGTTCTCAGGTGCCACATTTTTGAGATCTCAACTTCAAGATTCTTGTATTTTGATAGTTTCCTGAAGATCTTCAAAGATACATTACAATATGCAGAGATTGCTATTGTTATTATTATTGTATTTCTGAAATAAATAAATAAATAAATAATAGATTTATATTTGTTATGACCCTAACAGTGAGTAATCACCAGAACGGAGGTTGGAAATAATAGTATATCAACAAATGCAAGACTCACATGCTGCGTGAAGTAGACACACTGCTAGTCAGTATAATCATTCTACTACAATTTGTCCACGTATTTAAGAAGATAGAAACATTCCTTGTATACAGGTATCGATACAACAATTTTAAAACATTTTCATGACATTAAGCCTGAAATGATCTAAATAATTTCTGTTCCCATTACAGTCAAAATAGGATTCTGTATCAGATCCGTTAGAAGTTAGAATATTGAAGTGAAGAAGAGAAATACGTTTATATTTATCCTCTCCGTTGTTATCAAGACTCTTGTGCATTTAGTTGTATATATATATATATATATATATATATAAAGTTATTTTGTACAACAAAATGCTAATATATGCTTATAGAAGAGGACCATGGTGAGAAATGACAAACTATAAAAACAAATAATTTAATGATATTTTTTTGATCATTTCATCCTAAGCAAGGCATTCCACTGCCACTATAGCGCAGGGGGTTACATAGGGGAAGGTGCTGAGAGAGCGATTGGATATAGGAAATGTCAGAAGGAGGGTGATAGACGAGTAAGGAGGTACATAGGAAGAGTGTTTGAGAGAATGGGTGCGAGTTAGTGTGTTAGGAAGAGTCTTTTGACCTTACATTTAAACTCCTGGAGGTTGTAGCCGTCGGGGAAGCAAGTATGCTTAAAAACAACCGTCGGGGAAGCAAGTATCACTTAAAAACAGAAAGAGGGTATATCAAAAGGATCAAAAGATCCGCTAAAAAATCAAACAAACAAGAAAACGAAAAAACAAAAACAGGCAAGCCTTTCGTCTTACAAAACTAATCATGGGTATATGTCGAAATATAATTAAAAGTAAGGAAAAATTAGGTAATGTTCAGAAAGACGTGGGTACAAAAAATCCCAATCATCATAAACCTTCACCAAGAGACCCAAAATAATTGCAATTGAAGCTTGAGATCTCTTTGTTTGCACGGAGAAGGAGGGTTTGATAATATCTTTAGAACATTACCTAATTTTAAAATTTTTTTTAAACGGATCTTTTGATCTTTTTGATCTTTCTTTTTTTTTTAAAGTTATATATATATATATATATATATATATATATATATATATATATATATATATTTCCTTCCTAGCCTTTCTTATGTCTTAATATAGATACTCAACAGTAGGTACATCAATATATACGTTGTTGTTATTTTACACGGCACATGGACATTAATATATTTGCCGTCATTTTTGACGGCACTGGTCCACTCGTATACAAATAAATACATACATAAATAGAAAGAAATACATACATAATATAGAAAGGTTTTTATTAAATCTAACTGATTAAGTCACTCTGTATAATGTTTTTTTTAAATATTTTTCCAGTTTACAAATGTTTCACATCAGGAATCAAATTTGTAGGAAAACTGTTCTAAGTTAATGTTATTGTTCGAGTACTTTCGACCATATGGATGTGCGTGGTGGTGCAGTGGATATCGGCTCGGAAGGAGATATCGGAGAGCCGAGTTCGAATTCCAATTGAATTATCGCAAATATTCTTGAAATATTAGGTTGTCCCAGAAGTTCGTAAATACTTGCAAAATGGATCTATCTGGTCCAGCACAATCGAAACAAGCGATGGGTTCAGAAAGGGCAAGAGACACCGTCGGTTCCAAAACAAGTTCGATTCGGCAAGAAAGTCATGTTGTGCGTTTGGTGGAACTTTGAAGGAATCGTGCATTTTGAGTTGGTTCCAACTGGTCGTGCCATCAGTGCCGAACTTTACTGTCAGCAACTTGAGCGCGTCTACGAAAAGTTGAAGCAAACGTACCCGGCTCTGATCAACCGAAAGCGCGTTTTGATGCAGCAGGACAATGCCAAGCCACACACCGCCAGGAAGACCAAAGACAAGTTTGAAGAGCTGGACGGCGTTGAGGTTCTGCCACATCCAGCCTACAGTCCTGACTGTGCGCCATCAGATTACGGCCTTTTCCGCTCAATGCAACACTTTCTGAAGGGCCGCCGATTCGACTCGTTTAATGAAGTCGAGGAAGCGTGTCAAGAATTCTTTGATTCGAAGCCGGCTGAATGGTACTTTGACCAGATCTGAAAGCTTGCAGATCGATGGCAGAAAGTCTTGGAAAATGATGGTCTTTATTTTGAGCAATAACTTTTATTGTTTTTGCGAGTAAAATTTCAATTTTTTGCAAGTGTTTTCTGATAACCTTAGATTACTTGGCGAGTAAAATTTCAATTTTTTGCAAGTGTTTGCGAACTTTTGGGACAACCTAATATATATCGATATTAATTCATCTTTCCCCTCTAGCTATGTGTCAAGTAACAGGACAGATTGGGTTTTATAGCCTTGGTTGGCAACTAGTCTACCGCAGAAAGTAATAGCAACCTACTGCGGGAAAATCTTCCCAGTTTGTCATGTCTCAAAAGAGAGATGATCGCCCAAGTATGGCACTTAACTGACCTTCGACCATATCTGGTTATTTCTGGAACGTTACTGGAAAAAGAATACGCTATTCATGATTAGAAGTGTTGTAGTGTGGCTGACATCCCTGCAGCACCCTCAATGATAAAATGGCCCATAGTCTAAATGGTCTATTTAAGTAAAGAATAGTAACATTCGAGGTGTAATATCCGGACTGATTACTTCGGTGACTATTGCGATCTAAATGCCTCCTCTCTGTGTTGTAAGTTCTGTCTTGTCTGTTATTTCAACTATCGTACTGTTCTGTGTATATCAGTTTAGCACTGGATATTGTGCTGAATAATACCACAAAACAACTTTCTCTGTGTATCGTAGCCACCTCAGCGATACAACAAGAATGCTATAAGAAAAAGCATCATAAATGTGTTGGATAGATTAGTGGCGTAAGGAGCTGGTTAAGGTTTCTTTGATTCGGCCTTGTGTCATACTTAACCGAACTCCCAACAGCTTACAAGTTTGTCCAGAATTATCATCAGCAAGTTTTCATCAGTATTATCAGAAGGTTCATTGTCAGTTGGAATGTGTGGATTAGTGTAGAAAAGTGGAATAATATACATTTTTGCATTTTAAAATAGAAATTTATTAAAAGGAGGAATAACAAGAATTCGTAGAAATTAATGTTCAATGAGAAAGTTAAGGTATCAAGAGTTCGTTCAAAATGTTCATGGTAGTAATTGTTGAAAGAGAAAGAGGACAATGTCCGAGTCGCTTGAAGTTGAAGCTACATTTTAGATGTTTGTCTCGCGGCTCCCAATGACTCTCTGTGATCGACGCTGACCGGAGCCTTTTTATAGTATTCAGATTTTCGCACTTGCTCGCGAAATCCTTAAGTCTTGCCAGTCGCTCCCATTCGTCAAAAATCATTTTAACACCTACTTGCGAAATCTGGTTTCGCCTTTTTCTTTAAGCTGATGGTTAATCCTTTTTCTATTTGGGAAAACCAGGATTTCACACATCGTTGTGAAGTTTTGTAAAAGTGAAGAAGGTTGATTTTAATTAATTCTTATCCGCTACAGATTATGTAAAAATTATTTGACAAGATATCGCTTAAGGATTTATTTAAACTACCCAGAAAATTATATCTATTTGAAAAAGATTTTAGAATAATCCAGAACTTATACTGGGAACAAACCTCCTACATACGGAGTAAGACAAAAATGTGTCTTCTCTACAGATTTATTTAGACGTCACAGCGACGCTATCCTAACGGTGACAACTCAACACCGGGACAACTCAGCACCAGATTTTTTTTTTTATAGCCGAATAAAAGTAATTTATTAAGGATTAAAACCTTACTTAGTAAATATTTTTCTTTAAATAAGACACTGAAAAGGCATTATGTAAGCTATGAACCGGTTGGATACTCGTAGAATTGCATATAAACTCAAACAATGTTTACATATTTTACTTTTGTGCAAAACCTGAACTCAGTCTACATTTTTAATTCTGACTCAAAATCGAACCTGAGTAAAGTTCCTGAACCCCGACTGTAAAATGGACACAAATCTAACTTTTTATTATTTTAGTCAAGTGTAAAATAAACCTGAATATACCTTTTTGAGTCAAGTCTAAAACGGGGCCCTGTCTACCTTTTTGAAAATGATATAACCGTAACCTTTGTCTACCATTTGTCTCTCACATAAACATGATCTGTTTATGTTTTTGACTGTATCTTAAATTAAATATATGTCTATCTTTGTTACTATCGTGTAAACCGAACCTATGTCTACTTTTTTGACTACATTGTAAGCCGGACCTATGTCTACCTTTTTGATTGTGGCGTAAACCGGATCTATGTTTACCTTTTTGACTATGATATAAATAGGACTCATGTCTACCCTTTTGCCTATGGTTCAAACAGGACCTATGTTTATTCTTTTTGCCAATAGTATAAACAGGACATATGTCTACCTTTTTTGGCTATTTTATAAACAGTACTGATGTTTACCTTTTTGCCTACGGTCTATACAGGAACGATGTCCTCCTTTTTGAATATGCTGTAAGTTCTTAAGTCCGACATTGAGTGAATCTTGGCAGCTTTCCAGATTAACCACTAATTCAGTTCTCAACTAAATTTCAAAGAGTTTAAAGAGTTAGGTAAGACACCTCCTTAGCTACATTTTGAAAAAAAGTTTTTGAATTTTGGTTCAGCAGAAAAAGTTACATCAAAATATGTGAAGTCCAAAAAGGGAGACTAACTACATATGGACATAAGTGAGTGACTGACGCTTCTAATAATAAATCTTATTCTTTATAACTTTTTTGGTTTAATATTTTTGCATGCGATTTTTACATTTAAATTCTGATGATATCTTTTATCATTTTTGTCAATCAAACTTTGCATATCACTTATAATTTTATCAGAATTGATTATCAGAATTAATTATAAATAATCAATTTTTTATTGTTTTATTTTAATCAATTGCATATAAATCTTTTTCTTTAGAATATTTTTGAACGCGGTTTTCAGTATTTAATTAATATTAAATTAATAGCAAATGCCTGGAAACATCAGGAAAATGCGCGCATGAAAAATAATATTTTTAACATTATATTCAACCTGGAAAAGAACAGGACAGGTTACTAAACCTGGAAAAGTAAAGGGACAAGATATTCTAGTGAAGTAAAAAGTAAGAAATTTTAACTTAAAATATTGCATCTAAAAATAAAATTTAAATGCAATATTTTAAGTAAGAAAATGCTTATTTTTTACTTCATTAGAATATTGTGTCCTTTACTTTACCAGGTTTAATAACTTGTCCTGGTTTTTTCCAGGTTTAATATAATCTTAAGAATATTACTTTTCATGCGGACATTTTTTCATGTAAAGTATCTTTGCTGAGCACGAAACACCTGTAAGTAATTCACGAAACGAAGGTGTTGCTATGACGATCGCTAATAAAAAAAAAAAAACATGGCGCCAACGTAGGCGACGTAGCTGGGCTGGGGAATCCCCACCAAGGTTAGATGAGATCCCTTACAACAGCTGCACATCACCTAGAAATATTCGCAGGGCATTATGAAATTTTCCATTTGTGGCAAGTCATGTCAGTGCCTGAAAAACTTTCGGATTTTGGAGATTTTCGGATTTGGGAGTATCGGATAAAGGATACTCAACCTGCAATGACAATAACAATGCTTCTTATATTCGTTGTGGTGCAGTGGATATCGACTCGGAACAAGAAATCGGAGAGCTGAGTTCGAATTCCATTTGAATCCGATGCATTCACTTATGTGCAAATACCTTTAGAAAAGGTATTAATCCGCCCCTTCTCCTTCCAGCTATGGGTTAAACAGCAGGAAAGATTGGGTTCTGTAGCTTTGGTTGTCAACCAGTCGAAAGCAATGACCACCTACTGCGGAAAAATCTTCTACCCAGTCAGTCATGTCTCTTTCGTGACATGATTGACCAAGCGTATCACGTATAGCACAACTGACTGACTGATATTAGATGACGGTTCGTTTATTTCGACACATAGATATAATTATACTAAAACCACTGCCATATCAAAAACCACACAACCAAAACAGAATCATTTATAATTTATGAGATATTGGCAGGGTGTAAAGGTCGTGCGAACTAACGAAGTGAGGAATAAGCACAGTTAAAATGGGAGAATAATAATACTGGTTGAGAATCCTTTATCCGAAATTCTTGGGGCCGGAAGTTCTTCGGTTTTCAGATTTTGGAATACAGTCTATTTAATTTGTATATAGCCACGATAAAATAGAGCATCTTGGGAATGGAATCCAAACATAAACACCAGACGTTAACCACATCAGAGCGATATCCCGTACCAAGTGCATTGATGACCGCATTTTAATGATCATTCTCGGCCTTTTGATTGGGATCAAAGTTATTGAGAATTTCCCAATTTTAATAATATTTAACAATATTGTGACGCCGGCAAGAAGAAAGGAGCACAAACACAGATGAAAATGTTATAAACTTGTATTTACAGGAAAAGAGAGAAAAGAAGAAAGGACAGTCTCTTGCAAACAGTCGGGTTTGCGGAACTTATCTGAAAGATTCGTCCTTTTAACAGTTTATATTTCCTGTGTCGTTATGGCTGGGTTGAAGAAATAGAGCCATGACTTCTGTGCTTCAATTGCTGTCAAATCCCCTCGCGTATCCTGGGTCTAGATGACGGAGAACAGACGGAGACGTCTTGTCTGTAAGGTCGCAAAAGCAAAAGAGGAAGGGAGTTTGTAAAACCCGCTCACGTGGGGAGTCTGTTGAAAATCTAAAAAGGTAGCCCTTGATTGGTTGTTTTTCATCCAATCACGGGGCACCCAGTTGGCGACTCCGTAATGATTTCTATAAAATGCGGACAAAGCTGAACTGAAAATATTATTGAGTGGTACCCGGTCTCTGGGAAACAGTTACCCGTGGCAGTACCCCTTTATTGCTTAAAAAAGCCTTATATCTTAATTGCATAATTAAAAAAAAATCATGTTTAATTACATATTTATTTTTGTTGCGTTTATTTGAAGCGTTCGTCTTCAACAGTTTTACAATGTTCGATTTTTCATTTTCAAAGCAGTTTTCAGTGGAATCGACGTTTTTTTTCTTCTTCGTCACAAAAATAGTTCTACACAATAGAGATTGAATAGAATTAATAAACACTTTCCCCCACGATTTTTTTTTTGTATTTTAAGATATATTTTTTCCTTCCCTTCCATGGTCATATCTTCTTTTCTTTAGTTGACTTCGTTATCACCTTCTTCATATTTGCACTTTGGGGCGATGAGAGATACAATAGAAAGAGGAAAATACGAGAACAATGGTCAGCACGTGACATGCGTACACATGACACAACGACGTTGTTCGGAGACAGACTGAGAAGCGAGCCGGAGCACACATATGGCTTTTTCATCCGCTTTCGTCTGTGAACAAATTAGTTCCTTGGTTCTGACGGTATCATGCGGTAGGAATCAATGGATAGAATTTAAAAAAGGCTTATTGCTTATAGTCATTCGTTCATATCGATAGGAAGCATTAATTTATAGATTACTCATACTGTACGCGTTGAAAATCTGACAAATGACACTCCTGATAGTGTTACTGTAGAGTATTTCCAAATATTTATATATTAATGAACTGCTATGTAATATATTGATTTGCTAAAAGTCCTAAGATGTGACACTAAAATTTAGGCAATCATATAGAGAGAGAAAGCGTAGAATTTTATCCTAGTTTCAGGGGTTGTGTCTTTTATGACCAATGATAATGTCTCTGAGATATGGTCTTTAAAACCGTTTGTTTTTAACAAAAAACAAAAACAAAAAAAAAAAACGAAACGAAAAAATGTAATAATATATATAAAATTTTACGAAACATTTAAAAATATATGATGCAATAAAATAAAAAAAAACTTTGAAATATAAAAAGGAGAATATATATATATATATATATATATATATATATATATATATATATATATATATACGTGATTTAGATTTAGTATACTGTATATACTAGAAGTATAGCCCGGTGTTGCTCGGGTGTAATGAAAGCTTTAAAATTAATCCATGTTCCTGGAGTTCAGACTCTTTGGACGTTGGCACGAAAGACTAAAAAGCAATAGTTGTTTCCAGTTAAAGCGAAAACGTAGACTGAAAGAAAAATGAATGGATGTAAGTCAAATTTTGATTTCCTGGTATCGATATCAAATAAGTTTTTTCGTCGTAAACTGAATTTTGAAGGCTAAATAAGTCCTCTGAGTAAATGGTATTATGGCTGAGACTAAGAATTAAAATTATACCTACTTAGAGCCAAACCCGAAGCAAAAAGTAAAATAAAAGGGCTGAAAAAATACAGACATACAGGCAGATAAACTGATACAGACACAAACATTATGCCTTTTATATATATATATATATATATATATATATATATATATATAATCGATTTTCTGCACTATTGTAAGAACTGCAACCTTGAAACTTCTGAATATCGTTTCTTATGTCTTTGTCTATGAGTGTATCAAATTTGATTAAAATCGGACCACTCCTTTTATAACCCGATTTTTTCGATTATCGATTTTCGATATTTATCGGGGGTGAGGTACCTCGACACAAATTCTAGCTAAGAGCACTCGCAGACGCTTATAGTACAACTGTGTATATTTTCAAGAAAATCGGTTCAGCCGTTTCGGAATCTATAGGTAACGGACACATACACACATACACACACACACGCATACAAACACAGAGACAAAGTTCCATTTATAAATAAGTTTATATATATATATATATATATATATATATCAGTCAGTTAATCGCCATACGTGATACACGCTTGGGCAATCATGTCTCGAAAGAGGAATGACTAAGTAGAATATTTTCCCGCAGTAGGTTGCCATTACTTTCTGCTGTTGACTGGTTGCCAACCAAGGCTACAAAGCCCAATCTATCTTGATATTTGACCCATAGCAGGAGGGAGAAACCATGGATTCATACCTTTCGCAAGGGTATTGTGCATAAGCGAATGAAACGAATTCGACTGAAACTTGAATTCGGCCCTCCGATTTCTCATTTCATGGGGATATCCATTATATTGCATAGCGCGTGCGCGCGTGCGCGCGTGCACACACACACACACACACACACACACACACACACACACACACACACAGATATATATATATATATATATGCAAATCAATTGTAAATGTTTATATGTATTGTGTTTGAATTTATTGGTTCCATAAATAGGGGAGGAATTAGGAGAAATGAAAATGGGTGCAATCATCCATTTGATTGAGGGTGAGTGTTGGTTCCAGTTTGGCCATGAATGACTGCAAAAACATTTCCCCTCCCAAATTTAAAGGCAGAATCCCCCAAATACATGCTGAGATTACTTCTTAGCCAATAAGACAGGACAGTTCTCGGCTTCATCTGACTCAGTCCCAGTCTGTCTTGTTCTGAAATGAGAACGCTATCCGAATTCGCTCTTGTGGCAATAAAAAAGAGGGAAATATAAGTCTGGTTTATTTGTTATTAGCTATTTTTAAATTATTTGACTCCAAGCAAGGCAATAAACCACTAAACTGTATGGATGTGAAATAGAATGAGAAGACTTTAATGGAAAGAGAAGACAACAAAGAACACGTTCAAGAAGATAGAAGATAGCGATTGTCCACGTCTATTGAACCGGTGAAGAGGCTCGTCCCTTGTTTCCTGTTTAGGATGCGGTTTCCGGTTTTCTCTTTTCCAATCTTCTCTTTTTTTCAATTGGAGTAGAGAGACTAAACTATCGCCCGGTTCATACTCCACCCACGTCTACTGAACAGGAGAAGAGGCTCATCCCCTGTTCCCTGTTTAGGATGTGGCTTCCGGTTCTCGCTTTTCCAATTTTTCACTCTTATGTAGCCCCCTGCACATCAGTGGTGTTACCGTCTTGCTCGGGGTATGATTAAAAAATATATAAGACCTTGAAGATTGTGTGAGAGAATATGAGAAAAAGTTAAACAATTAAAGAGATAGAACAAGAATAAGATATTGTTTACAGGAGAAAAAATGCAAAGTTCTTAACACTGTCCGTCGTCTATGGTAGTGTAACACCCCAACGGTCTGTCCTAACAATTTTCTCCGACGGCCGTTCTCCACGCTGTGATGTTGCCGGAAATTTGTAGAAAATGTCGGACGAACAGCTGGCGGTACAAGATTGACTATAAGGAATGAACTTCCACAACTTGGATGAGTTGAAAAGGATGCTTTATTCGTTTAGAGTTAGCCTTGTCGGTTGGGGCAGGCGAATGTGACACACAGCTCTAACTCCAATTAATGGAGATCAACAAATCCGAACTGAACGAAACAAGACGAACGGAGATCCTTACTTCAAGCTCACAACCGGCTGAACTCCCTTCACTTAACTTGTCTTAACTCCTGACTCGGAAAAAATACCTGAATTTATTTAAAATTGACCGGAAACCCGGAAATCCGGAAATGCTTTAGACCACCGGTGACAAACACCGGTAACTGTAAGTCTGAAATTTCAGTTATCTTTTTTTTTTTTATCTTAATAAGGCTTCCGCCGGAAAAGGCTTAATGTGTGGTCAAGATACAGTAAAGGACAGCCTTTGACCGGGTCATCGAAAACCTACCTGCTGAACTTATCTCATTAAATCACTGAGTCAAACATTTACCGGAGGACAATTTTCCTCATAAAAGAAAAAGCGTTTATTTATTTATTTTTTTTCCTCTTTTTTTTCACTTTTGTTAGATATGTTTTTAAACTATTTTCTATTCTAATCTATTTTCTATTTTAATCTATCATAATAAAATACATATATGCCTAGTTATCGTGTCACAGTAGTACAAATTGGCCAGAAGGTGGCTAAGTGACGTGGCTCTGGGAAAAAAGGCCACACGAAAGACTCGGACATGCTGTACGGTTGGAATCAATATTATATTACAAAAGAGAACAGTGTACAAAGAAAATAGAGTATAATAGTACTTAGCGCCGGAACGGCGTACTAACAAATGAGTATCGTAGCTGCTGCTATTTACTACTACCCACAAGAGTAAATAACTCTCGGTATTTATGTAGTCCGCTAGAGTTCATATTAATGTGTAGGTAGTTTCCCACAACACTAAGCCTATAGTATAATATTGCCAACCTGAATTACATGCAGGGACACCTCGCCATGCGTGACATGACACTGCAAATACTCCGACATTATGCCCTTGTTGAGTTATCCTTATTTATATTGTATATATTTGAACAATTTTCTTCATCTTTATTCTTTTTAGCCCCGCCTTAAGGTAGAGATATTGTATCTGATCGCGTTTTTTTGTTTGTTTGCCGAGGTCAGTATATCTCAAGACCCGCTAGATAGATTCTTTCACTTTCAGGGATGATTAACCTCGTGACTGGCACTAACTGAGAAGATTGGGGTTCGATTCCGTACGGAATAAAGTTTCGGAGTTATTTTTTCGATGCCTTTTTTAACTAATATTTATTGGTACGTTTCACATGCCAAATACTGAATTACCTCCCCTAGATTGCTTTATGTCATTACATTTTTTGAACGCATTAACTTTTCCACAAAAATATCATTATTTACAATATTAAAAGTGTAAAAACGAACTTTTCCACAATTTTTGTAGCAACATTTTTATTTCACTTTACATTTTTCATTTTTGTTTGTATTTTCATCTTTGACGGTGGTCAAGTTCATTGTAGTTATTCTCATTTTAATAATCATCATTTGCTAATCGCTGAGATAATGTCGGTATTGCCTTGGCGGAGGTTTGCGGTCTTTGACTGCTCTTCTTATCATATCTTTTCATCCATTGTGTTCTTCGACCGTTTTTTGAATTCGGTTTTAAGTTTTTAAAACTGTCCTCTAGGAAATGGAAAAAAAAAGATTCATTTTTTTCACTGTTTAAAAGATGTGTGTTGTGGTGCAGTGGATATTGACTCGGAACGAACAATTGGGGATGTCGAGTTCGAATTCTAGTTGAATTCCCTGCATTTACCTAAGCACTAATACCCTGGGAAAGATATTAAACCGTCTTTTTCCGTCAGGTATGGGTTAAATAATAGAACAGATTGAGTTCTATAGCCTTGGCTGGAAACCAGTCTACCGCAGAAAGCAATGGCAACCTACTGCGGAATAACCTTCTGCCCAGTCAGCCATGTTTTCTTCGAGACATGATCGCCCAAGGCGTGTATCACGTGTGGCACTTAACTGACTGACTGATCAATTATCACGTCTTACATAAGCAATTTTTAACAATTCTCACATAACCCATTTTTATAAATTTTCACACAAGTAATTTTTATCAATTTTCAAAAAAGCAATTTCACACATGTAACATTATCCTTTGCTACTGTGATAGATCTATGACACAACAAACCGAAAGAAATGTTGGAATTAGATTAGAGTAATGCATAAGGAATTATTTTTTAATCATTTCACGTCAAGCAAGGCGGAGCTGCCGCAGGTGTGCAAGGGGTTACAGTGAGAGAAAAGACAGGATACAGGGAGTGTCGAAGAAAAAATATAAGATGGATGGGATTCAAGGAGACAGAAGATGACAGTTGGCACTGCATTTAAATTATTGGAGATTATAGCTATCAGAGAAACAAATAAATGGTTGGAAGTGCGAGAAAAAAAAACTATTAGAGTAGAAGAGTCAGTTACATTTAACAATTTCAACGGTAAAAGGATGGGAGCTAGATACCAGTCTAGCAGCATGTTTAAATTCATGTATTCGGCGCTCCAGGGAAAAAAGTTCGTCGGAGCAGTTTCCATGAAACTATTTGTAGAAAGGACAGAGGGAAGCCACATGAGGTCTGTGGGAAAGTGACTGAAGTCGAGATGCCAAGTCAGGATCGACTGCATTGCGGATTCTTCATTTGATTTTGTCGAGAACCTCCAGATGGATAACAGATGAACCCGACTAGTTATGGTAACAGTAATCAATGTCATCTCAATGGTGATTTTGTAGAGCTAAAGAAGCTGCAGGGATGAGTACTGGAAAAAAGCTATACAGGTCCGACGTAGGTTCGCGATTGGTTATGGTCGACTTGTCATAAATAGATCTGGTCCTATGTCGGCATGTAATCAATTTTGCCATCATTTTATCTTTCTTTTGGAATTGTTGTATTTTTAAAAAATATTTTTTTCGGTTTCTTTATTTTTAATACGATTTGTATCATCTTGGATGTGCATTTAGTGTAATGGATAACGAACTCGGAATGAGAAATCAGAAAGCTATGTTTCAGGTTCTATATATTCACTTACGCGCTAATATCCATAGGAAAGGAATGAACCCATCTCTTCTACCATGATATATTTTAATTAGTAAAAAAAAAAAAAAAAAGCTAAAAAGTTCTTAAACTCTAAAACAATTTCTAGCTGTAAATAAACTGCAAAAAGTTGATAAGCCGTAAAAGCAAATCTATCAGTTTATAGTCGGCACGAACATCGGACCTGTCTCACTACGCCCACACCCAGTCTCGGGTTTGCATGTATGTGTGTTGCGTGCGTTAACTGGCCGTAAGTTAGTCACATCTGAGTCTGCAGCTGTTCGCTTCCGTTCCGTCCCCAGGTGATTGAAGATGTCAGTCCGTCGAAATTCCAATATGATTTTTGATTTCAAGGCAAGTTAAGGCCTCGAGGGGGTGGCGGTCGTCTTCGTGCTGCATTCCTCGACAGCTGAAATCAAGAGACGGTTGGGTGCACAATGCAGAAATAAGGGAAACAGACAAGAAAAGTCTAAGTGGACTTATGATTATATTTGTAACTCATTGTACAGCAAGAGAGAGAGAGAGAGAGAGAGAGAGAGAGAGAGAGAGACAGACAGACAGACAGAGAGAGAGAGAGATAGAAAAGAATTAATAAGAAAAATACAATCCAACTTCTTTAAGTATCCACAAATTACTTGCTTCTACTATGTCTATTTGTTGTTAGCGGTAATAAGTCTTTATGCCCAACTTCCCTTGGGTTTCTGCTTGGGGCGATTGGACAGAGAAGCTAATGCGAGAGAGGGTTCTTGTCTTAACTGTCTGCTGAACCGCTTTCTAGCGTGGTGTCTCTTCTCGTTTTTCAAATCCGTTCTGCATTTTTGTTAAAAACGCTTCGATATGGCGCGGATCGGTAAGTGATCAGAATGTTTCTTCTTAAAAGTCTAATGTCAACTTCGTGTATCTGGCTGAAATCAACCGCTTACTATTTCGCGCTAATGTCTGCTAATCTAGAGGTTTGGTGACAAGATTCTGTTGACTTTGTACACTTACCTGCCAGTGTTAATGATAATTTCCATCCTTAAGCGGGTAGTCTTCTTCAGAATCGACCGACAATTCAATTCGCTCCTTATCGCTTCCCTGAGAGAGAAAAAGAGAGAAAGAAATAAACAAGGAAGAAAAAGAAAGAGTTCTCTCCCCTTCGTGAGGCAAGCTTTCCATCTGGTCTATGTTCGATCTTCGTCATATCGATTTTCATCATATCGGTCGATGTCAATTCGTGAATGCCTTGTGTTTCGCGTCTTTCTTATCTCTCCTGGCCACCCTCAGCTCCTATTCTTTTCTTCTTATCTTTCTTAGTTCTTCCCAAGAAAAAGAAAAATATACACAGAGATATTCTCCAAATATCTATTCCGGGGTTCGAATCCATGGTCCGTCGATACTGTTTTAACGTGTGCGCACAAGGAACACTTACAGTGTTACATCTCCTATTAAACGGCTTCTGCTCCCTATTTTCTATTCCTTTTCCTATTCACAGCTTTTGCTCCGACGAGCTTAGCACCCTGGTGCACCCTCTGCATGGATTTACTCGAGCTATTAGACTAGCGACTAGGTCACACTTTTTTACAGTGAAATCGATCAAATGTAACCGCAACTCCTACACAAGTAGCTTTTTTTCGCACTTTCCTCCTGTGAAATTCCCTCCTTTATACTTGTTTCCCTGACAGCTACAATATCCAAGAATCTAAGTGCAATGTCAATTACCATTTCTTATCTCCTTTTCCTGACAACCCTTGTATAATGTTCTTCTTCTTTTCCACTCAACTCTCACGCAGCTCTCTTCACACCATTCTTTTCATCCTTCTCTTACCCATTCGCTGACACCCCTTGTAACTTGTTTCTCTTTCTCATCATTCTCCTCCTATGTAACCCCTGCGCACCAGTGGCAGTACTGCCTTGCTTGGGGTGAAATGATTATGAAAAAATGTTTAGCGTATAATGGTAGGATCTATAAGTCTTCCATTAATATCTCTTACTAAGAAAAGAAGTGTAGAATAACATACCATTTGCCCAACTCCAGCTAGGTTTGTGGCCTGTGTCCAGAAGCACCTGTACATATAATCTTCTACGAGATTATATTCGCCGCTGGCTTCCTTAGCCGGTTGTATGTCTTAAAGCGCTTGGTGTTCTCTCGAGGTTACCCATCTAAGTAATGATCAGACTCAACGTTGTCTAACTTCCATGATACCAAAGAATAGTATTCATCATCTCTATGATTGTATGTAGGTGAGAAGATGGTTCTCTGTTCTGGATTTAAATAATCTACAAAAGGTTTATAAACCGCAACATTAAACAATCACAAGATTTCCTCAACCAAGAAAGAATTTAGAAGTAAGACCAAGCTGTTGTCTGTCAATCATCACAGGCAACCTCTCCTGCCTCCCATAAGCATGGACCAAGCGATTCTCCCTGAGAGCAATACACTGCGCCTCCTCGACCTTACCCTCTCTTCTGATCTCAAATGGAACCACTACATCGAGTCCATAGCTAAATCCACTGCTAAGAAGGTTGGGTTCACTGTGTCGGGCCAGGATGTTTTTTCCGCCTGAATCCATCCAGCATATATACAAATCAACCATTCGTCCGTGCATGGAATACTGCTGCCATATATGGTCAGGCGCCCCTGCCGTTCGTCTCAGTGTTCTCGACAGGCTCCAAAGGAGAATCAGTAATGTGATAGGTGCTGACTTGGCGGCTCGACTACAGCCACTTCCCCACCGACGAAATGTGGCCTCCCTTTGTTCTATAAATACTTTCATGTCTTCTTCTGGAACGAACTTAAGTCACTGGTGTTTCTTCAACAGGTGTTTACTCATGCAACCAGATTGGCAACTGGGTCCCACCCATTCACAGTTAGGTTAGCCAAATGCAGAGGACAATTCTACTCCTGCAGCTTCTTCTCTAGCACTTCCCCACTGTGGAACTCGCTCCCATATTCTTGCTTTCCTGACGGCTACAACCTCCAGGAAGTTAAATGCAAGGTCAATACTCATCTATTAACCACTTGACTCTAGTTCTTTCCCCACCCCGGGTATTCTTTCCTTTCTCTCCACCTTTGAAACTGTCATCACACCTGTATTCTCATCCTTCTACTGCTCCTTTCTAACTGGTTGGTCTTCCTCTTCACTCTCTTCTAATTAATCTTTTTACACTTATGTAGCCCCCTGCACATCAGTGGCATTATCGCCTTGCTCGGGGTGATACGATTAAAAAAAAAAAATTAAACGTAGTGACGCAATGCTGACGGTACAAAGTGTTGGAGAAGATGCAAACGAGAAGAGAACTTATGCTTAGCATCAGGAAGAGACAGCTGAGGTTTCTGTGACACGTAACGAGGAAGGAAGGATTGGAGAATTTAATGCTCATTGGACGGATACAGGGAAAGAGAGACATGGGAAAAACAGTGCGAGACATATTTGATGGGCTTGAGCAAATGGATGGCAGAACGAGATATGGGAGAGATACCAAGAAAAATATTAAGGGATAAAGATAAGTGGAGGTTCATGATCGCCTACGTTCTAAACAGACACTGCACATGAAGAAGAAGAAGAAGAAGATGGAGGTGGAATTAAATTATTTTTATATACAGATTTAAGGATTATGTGATTGGTTGCTGACATTTCTAAATAAATTTTCTGCGTCATGTGACACGAGAATGCCTTGGTTTGGTTTTGTAATTTTAAAGACTTTTAGAAATTAACAAGGAAGGAGGGATTGGAGAATTTAATGCTCACAGGACGGATACAGGGAAAGAGAGACATAGGAAAATCAGCGCGAGACATATTTGATGGGCTTGAGCAAATGGATGGCGGAACGAGGCTAGGGAGAGATACCAAGAGGAAAAATATTAAGAGCAACAATGGATAAAGATAAGTGGAGGGCCATGATCGACTAAGTTCTGAAGGTACATGACAGGTGAAGAAGAAGAACGTAAACCTAAATGTTGCACTTGCTGACGCTTGAATTATAAAAAATATTAGGTTGGGTGTGTGCACTTTACAAGAGTAGCAGAATACATTCTTCTGTGGAAATGTTTTCTTAAGGATTGCAATTGTAATTTCAGAAGTTCAATCACGTTGCCTGATGATCAATACATTGCATGGGAATTTTATTGGTTTTTTCTTAACTTTATTTAGTCAAAACTTCGTCTTTCATGTTGGATCACAAAACCAGCGTACAAGTCAAAACGAGGCTAAAAACAAAAAAGCATATAATGGCTTCTTTTTTTTTTTTTTAACGCACTTCCCTTTGGATAAAAAAGCAGATAAGTATTTTCATCAAAAGCAAAGAAAATTCGGAAACGGCAAGCCAGAAATGGGAAAACAATATAGAATTTTTTTTATATATCAAGAACAATTATCGAGAAAAATCTATGACAAAATGGAAAAAAAATTCGTGTGACGAGTTTCAATCTTCAGGACTTTATCCGACCGACTAAAGTGATACAGTATAACCCGAATATAAGAGACCCGTATATAAGATTAGAGCCTGTTGTAACATATAGACAAAACCCGGATATAAGAGAAACTCGCATATAAGATAACCCGTATCCGGACCCACAACTCTCTTATACCAGGGTTACACCGTACTATAATCCGGATATAAGATAAACCCTGATATAAGAGAGATTTAAAACAATCTATATGATGTCCAATTGTTGGGTCGCTCTCCACCTTTCCACGGAAATGGACAATTCGAATCAGTATATAAAATAGTAGTGATTATACCTCGGGGAAGGAAGTCGAGTAAGGAAGTCGAGTGAGCCAGTGAGTCGGGTATTTCCGGTATTGCACCGGAAGTGTTTTACTAGTCAATCTATCACGTCTCTACGACGATACTGTATACTAATTACCTTGGTCTGTATTCTCACTAATCCTCACCTCTTGTAAATACTTCTCTTTCCTGTCAATACACCGACTTTTATACTATTACGTTGTTTTGTATTATTTCACATAATTCTGTTATCCGACGTAACACCAATACATACGACGTAACACCAATACATACGACGTAACACCAATACATACGACGTAACGCCAATATTTGCAATCATTTGATGGAAGGCATTGGATTTATGATCCTCTCCATTATAATAAACACAGTTATATATATATATATATATATATATATATATATATATATATATATATATATATATATATCAGTCAGTTAACTGCCGTACGGGATACACGTTTAGGCGATCATGTCTCGGAGGAAACATAACTGGGCAGAATATTTTCCTGAAGTAGGTGGCCATTATTTTCTGTGATAGACTGGTTGGCAACCAAGGCTATTAAACCCAATCTATTTAACCCATAGCTAGAGGAAAGACAAGGATTCATACCTTGCCCAAGGGTATTTGAGCTTAAGTGAATGCAGCAAATTCATCTGGAATTTGAAGTCGACTGATTTCACGTTCAGAGCCGTTATCCAATGCAAGACAGCGCATATTTATATATATATATATACTAGCAGTATAGAACGGCGTTGCTCGGGTGTAATGAAAGCTTTAAAACTAATCCATGTTCCTGGAGCTCAGACTCTTTGGACGTTGGCACGAAAAACTAAAAAGCAATAGTTGTTTCCAGTTAAAGCGAAACCGTAGACTGAAAGAGAAATGAATTTTGATTTCCTGGTATCGATATCAAATAAGTTTTTTTCGTTGTAAACTGAATTTTGAAGGTTAAATAAGTCCTCTGGGTAAATGGTATCATGGCTGAGACTAAGAACTAAAATTATACCTACTTAGAGCCAAACCCGAAGATAAAACTAAAATAAAAGGCTGAAAAAAATACAGACATGCAGGCAGATAAACAAACACACACACAAACATCTTCCCTTTTATATATATATATATATATATATATATATATATATATATATATATATATATAATCAATTTTCTGCACTATTGTAAGAACTGCAACCTTGAAATTTCTGAATATCGTTTCTTATGTCTTTGTCTATGAGTGTATCAAATTTCATTAAAATCGGACCACTCCTTCTACAACCCGATTTTTTCGCTTATCGATTTTCGGTATTTATCGGGGGTACCTCGACACAAGATCTAGCTAAAACACTCGCAGACGCTTATAGTACAACTGTGTAAATTTTCAAGAAAATCGGTTCAGCCGTTTCGGAGTCTATAGGTAACAGACACACACACACACACACACACACACACACAAAGTTCCATTTATTATATAAGTTTATATATATATTATAGAAATTAACGAAATTTAACGAAACTTGGTTATAAGCAACCGACAATTTGTAATGAATTATTATCTGGGTAGCACACATTTTCGTCATAAAAATTTATCGTGAAATAAAAACAGAATATCTACTTAAATACGAGTATCGGTAAAAATAATGTTCAAAATAATTCATTACAAATTGTCGGTTGCTTATAACCAAGTTTCGTTAAATTTCGTTAATTTCCGTAACATGTTTACATTTGTTTGACATTACGATACATTACAGAGCAGATATGGTTTGTTTACGATAGATCGAAAATTGTGTTATATAAGCATGATAAAAACCTCGTCTGATCAAGAGGCTATTCATGGTCGAGTGGTTAAGACAGTACCAGATCAAATGGTAGCTTCCCCTATGTAAATAGGGGTCGCAGGTTCGAATCCTGCTGGATAGCACACATTTTCGTCATAAAAATTTATCGTGAAATAATCAGGCCGGTAGATATAAATATAAAATACTGTTTAATTAAAAGCAGAATATCTACTTAAATACGAGTATCGGTAAAAATAATGTTCAAAATAATTCATTACACACACACACACACACACACACACACATATATATATATATATATATATATATATATATAAGCATGACATTCGAGTTCAAAGATTAACATTATATATCCGACTCCTTATCCCAACAGCAAATTGTTTTCCTTCTTCCCCTTCTCCCCACTATTCCTCCCGTCTAGATAAAATCTAACCCATTCAATTTTGTAAAAAAAATTCGGTCTGTTGAGCTGAATATTTTCGTAAATATTCATGAAATAATTTACCCCCGATGGATTTATAGATTTCCCAATCTTCTGCCCAGTCAGTCATGTCTCTTTCGAGACATGATCGCCCAACCATGTATCACGCATGACTCTGACTTATGACGCTGACTTAAATTTAGCAATCCGCTATGCGACATTAAATGGTTTACGGCGACATCACAGTGAAACTCCGGTTTCCGTATGATTATCTAAGTTAAGCAACGTCGTGCCTGGTCAATACCTGGGTGGGTTCACTGTATTCTCTTACGCGCAAATATCCTTGGGAAAATCATGAATCCACTTCTCCTCCTCCAGGTATAGGTTAATTAGTAAGACTTTATCACAAAAACCATTATTATCCAAAAAATTGTAAAATATTTTGTTATAAATAACCTGCAAAAGGTTGGGTAAATGTTCGTTTTAGGTGCCGACGGCTTTTCCCCCTTCAAATTTATTCAAAATAGCATTATTTCTGTGCAAATGTATATGCTGAACTCAAATCAACAATTAGTTATTGAAGAAACTTAACTTTTTTGCTTTGAAAGTCCATAAAAAAACGAACTATATCTCGCACTTTTTCTCTCCCGTAACTCTCACGAAGTCATGTAATTAACTGCAGAATGACGTTCTACGTAGGCAGCAATTTTCTGTCGAATTTTGGTCAATTTTCTTCCTTTACTGAAGCTTCCGGCGATGTACTTCCTGTTACGAGAGTAATAAGCGTAGAAATGCAATAGCGCATTACTTTCATTACCGGAAGTACATCGCTGGAAATATCAGTAAATGAAGAAAAATCGCCCAAAAATCGGCCAAAATTCGTTCACATACGCAGTGCGTCATTTTGCAGTTAATTACATGACTTCGTGAAAGTTACGGGAGAGAAAAAGTGCGAGATATAGTTCGTTTTTTATGGACATTTAGATAAAAAAAGGTAAGTTTCCTCAATAACCAACAGTTGATTTGAGTTCAGCATATACATTTGCACAGAGATAATGCTATTTTGGATAAATTTGAAGGGAAAAAGCCGTCGGTACTTAAAACGAAAATTTACCAAAGGTTGATAAACCGTAGACAATGAATAAATAAATCAAAAACTATTTCTAAAGTTCTATCTTGTGTCCGCCATTTTGTAAAATTATAAAAAGAACTTTTGGTTTGGGAATTGCGAAAACCAACATTTTTTTTTCACTTTCCAAACACCCCACTACAAACTGCTATCGTTTTTATATTTTGTTCCCTTATTTTTGTCATCCTACGAGAACTTCATTAGAACGTCATTAAAACTTCATTAGAACGTCATTAAAACTTCATTAGAACGTCATTAAAACTTTATTAGAACTTCATTACCACTTAGAACAGAAAAAGCTTTTTTCTAAGAATACACACCTTTCCAGTTTTCCTGTTCTGATCTCTCAAGTTTAACAGTTTTATATGAAATAGATTGAAAGCAACATTTTCATATAAAAAGGATTTATTTTATTTCAAAATATGAACGTTTTCTTTCCGTCATTTCTCTCTGACGAGATATATGAAAAGATTAATTCCTATGCGAATATGCACATTCAACTGTTTCGATTTCTTTCTTTCATAAAACATTTGTCAAGAGCCAGTCTGTTACTAAGAGCATTAGACTGGAAATAAAAACAAACATTGGATAATTGCCTTTCCAATGTTTGCCCGCTTCCGCAGCTTTTCTCTGAGCTCAAATAAAAACGACAATGAAAAGATTCATTTCATATTAATATGCTAGATAAATTGGACCACACTGTTGTGCTAGACATTTTTTCTTTTCAGAATCTATCATACATATATACAGTGTAACCCTGATATAAGAGAGTTGTCGAGATCGGATAAGTGCTCTTATATCAGGGTTTCTCTTATACCAGGGTTTGGTCTATATTATATACATTACCACAGACTCTTCACCTGTTCAATAGATGTGGATGGAGTGTGAACCGGGTCCACGTCTATTAAACAGGTGAAGAGGCTCATCCCTTGTTCCCTGTTTAGGATGTGGTTTCCGGCTTTCTCTTCTCCAATCTTTTCACTCTTTTTGTTTTTCAATTGGAGTACATAGACTAAAGTATCGCTCGGTTTACACTCCACCCACGTCTATTGAACAGGTGAAGAGGCTCATCCCTTGTTCCCTGTTTAGGATGTGGCTTCCGGCTTTCTCTTCTCCAATCTTTTCACTCTTTTTTGTTTTTCAATTGGAGTACATAGACTAAAGTATCGCCCGGTTTACACTCCACCCACGTCTATTGAACAGGTGAAGAGGCTCATCCCTTGTTCTCTGTTTAGGATGTGGTTTCCGTCTTTCTTATAAATAATTTAATGTTAATTGTTCTGATGAACTTTACACTATGGTACCTAGACTTAGTGAATTTAAGTGCTGGACTAGCAATGCAACATATTTATCATTTACCAATTTATAAAAAAATAAATAGAAAAACATTTCTTTTAGTCATAGATTTAAAAACATTTACTAAATTAGTAAAATATGGGAAACAATTATAAGGAAATGCTTATTTACCATTTTTTAAAAGTTCGAATCAATTGGCAATTAGCCGATGTTTTGCCAACCATTCCAATAAACAACGCAATAAATAGTGTGAATAGACAATCTAATAAACAAATAAATTGTGTCTATTATTTTGTTTTTTCAATTCTTGAGAACAAAGAAAATATATAAATTCAGTCTTATGCATTTAGTTTTTAAAAAAAATTCTAAGTCAAGGAAGAAACTCTTTTTGACACGCCGTCTTTTTTGCAGGCTCGTGTCAAGTTTGCCTATCTTTTCAACCTGTGCAGTGAAGCAATTATGAGAGAAATAAAACCCTTGCCAGGATTTCTCATTGGCGGCCACAATCTCAACAATATCCGATACGCGGATGATACGGTGCTGACAGCAGACACAGAAAGGAAAATGCAGGACCTTCTACAGAAGTTAGCAAAAGAAAGCGAAAAGAAAGGACTGAGCATAAACCCCAAGAAAACTGAATGTATGGTCATCAGCAAAAAGAGGAAGCCAATATGCCAACTGCAAGTTGGAGACTCTAAAATAAAACAAGTAAAAAATTCAAATACCTGGGAAGCATTTTGACAGAGGATTAAAAATGTGACACAGAGATCCAAAGACGCATTCATTCAGTCAGTGAAGTGCCATACGTGATACACGCTTGGGCGATCATGTCTCGAAAGAGACATGACTGACTGGGCAGAAGATTATGTCGCAGTAGGTTGCCATTGCTTTCTGCGGTAGACTGGTTGCCGACCAAGGCTATAGAAACCAATCTGTCCTATTATTTAACCCATTACTGGAAGGAATAGGCGGATTAATACCTTTCCCAAGGATATTTGCGCGTAAGTGAATGCAAGGAATTGAACTGGAATTCGAACTCGGCTCCCCGATTTCTCGTTCCGAGCCGATATCCACTGCGCCACAAAGAAGTCCTTATACCGAAAAATTCACCTTATTTATTGAATGATCCTCGTAGGTCCACTAATCCGTAGTCATCAACCTCGTAGTCAACACATCTGCGCTATTGCATCAACTTTATTATATATATATATGACATAAACGAGTCTGTGCTGTTTTTTCTTATATTATAAAGCCAATGGCAAAGACTGGCAAACGTCCTCAGCCTTTATAAAAGTTCATTGGATTTCTTCTTTACGCATTCATTCATGCTTAGCGTGTCTTGGACAAGTAGATCTGACGGAGCCCATCCCTGTCCAGGTTAAACCGCAGCCGATGTCCACTAACTTTAAGGCTAGCTTGGATCTCGGTCATGTTTGTTCTTTTACGTGCTGTGTCTTCCATACCTTCCTGTCCCTTGTTGCTCTTAATATATTTTGTTCTGTTATTTCTCCTAATCCCTGCTCTGCCATCCATTTGCTTAAGCCCATCAAGTATGACACATGCTGTTTTTCCCTGTCTCTCTTTCCATCCATCCGCCCTGTGAATATCAGATTCTCCAAACCCTCCTTCCTCATTACGTGTCCCAGAAGCTTCAACTGTTTCTTCTTGATGTTAAGTATAAGATAAGTTTCCTTTTCGTTTTCATTCTCTCCAAAACCTCGTCGTTGCTCACATGATATCCTCAGTATCCTTCAGTAGAACCACATTTTGAAGCTAAAAAAAAGGCCAGTCAGACATACAACCAGTCTTTTTTTTTTGTAAATCTTGATATGATTTGTCATCCTCATCATCATCATCTCTCTGTAGCTTGGAAATGTTTCACGTTTCCAGTAGTCAGTCAGTTAAGTGCCATATGTGATACACGTTTTGGGCGATCATGTTTCGAAAGAGACATGACTGACTGGGCAGAAGATTATCCCGCAGTAGATTGCCATTATTTTCTGCGGTAGATTGGTTGCCAGCCAAGGCTATAGAACCCAATCTATCCTATTATTTAACCCATAACTGGAGGGAAGATACGGATTATTACCTTTCCCATGGGTATTTGTGCGTAAAGTGAATGCAAGGAATTCAACTGGAATTCGAACTCGGCAACGCGATTTGTCATTCCGAGTCGATAACCTCAGCACCACAATGCACATTCTAGTAGTAACGTTTTCAAAAGCTGAAGAAATCGTACAAAAGAATCATTTTCATTAACATTGAAGAAACAGCAAAATGTTTATAGCCTATGCGTCGTTGCATGTCACACCTCTTTCAACCGGCAAAAGCAATCTCGTTGCCTTTGACTCTCTTTTAAGTCCATATTGTCTTTTTCTTATTTGCCTTTGTCCGTCTCCCCCCCCCCCCCCCGCACCAACGATAGAGAAAAGTGCTTTTGTTCTTTCCTTGTCTGCTTGTATAAAGCTAAATTCTGTTTTGTATTCTTTGGTGCGAAAAAAAAAAAAAGAGTTCTTGCCGGGCATTCCCAAATAAATCTACTCAATTTGTGTCAGTTTTATTCTGTTAAAGTTGCTGAAAACTCCCATACCTCCTTGAGAAAAGACAACCAATCAATTTTATATATATATATATATATATATATATATATATATATAAAGAAACTTGAGTTAAAAAAATAAAGCGTGGCATGGACCGAATGTGACATGTTTTCTACTTTGTATTGACACCTCTCTAGTGAAAGAAGACGAAAAAGAAAGCCAAGAAGCGTTCTTTTCGCTACATCGTGAGAAAGTTTTACGCTACAAAACAATTTGATGCGTTCCAATCAAAATCTGACAAAGACGCACTAAGTTTGCAAGCAAATGTAACAAGGATTTTTTTCTCATATAAACTTTTGATCGTAAACTCTCGTGTCTGTTGCTTCTTTCTTTCTTTCCAGTTGTGCAAGGTTTGTTAATTTAACAAGAGTTTTTTTTCTAATATAAACTTGTGACCGTACACTCGTGTGTCTGTTTCTTCTTTCTTTACATTTGGGTAAGGTTGATTAATTTAACGAGACACCAACCCTTGTTGGATTATCTAATAAACCTTATAGACTAACAATCACAATGAATAGGAAGACATAAGTTCGGTTTTATGCAGAAACCAACCATCCTGATTTTTCTTCTTTAAGTGCCGGGTACTTACAGGACATAGACGATCATAGAGTTCCACTTGCCACGATTCCTTATAACTCTCAATACTTGTCCTCTTTGTATCTCTCCCAGACTCCACACTGACGTCTACTCGCTCAAGCCCATTCAAGTATGTCTCGCGCTGCCTACCCCTGTCTCTCTTTCCCCTCTATCCGTCCTGTGAGTATCAGATTCTCCAAACACTTCCACTCTCCAAACCCTTCCTCATTCAGTCAGTCAGTTAAATGCCATACGTGATACATTCTTTGGGCAATCATGTCTCTAAAGAGACATAACTGACTGGGCAGAAGATTATCCCGTAGTAGGTTGCCATTGCTTTCTACGGTAGACTGGTTGCCAGCCAAGGCTATAGAACCCAATCTGTCCTATTATTTAACCCATAACTGGAGTGAAGAGATGGATTAATACCTTTTCCAAGGGTATTTGTGCGTCAGTGAATGCAAGGAATTTAACTGGAATTCGAACTCGGCACCCCGATTTGTCATTCCGAGTCGATATCCACTGCACCACAAAGCACCCCCCTTCCTCATTCAGTCAGTCAGTTCAAAGAAATGGATTCAATATGTGGATAAATTTTAATTCAGCCAGTTAAGTGCCATACGCGATACACGCTTGAGCGATCATGTCTCGAAAGAGACATGACTGACTAGGCAGAAGATTATCCCGCAGTAAGTTGCCATTGCTTTCTGCGGTAGACTGGTTGCCAGCCAAGGCTATAGAACCCAATCTGTCCTGATATTTAACCCATAGCTGGAGGGAAGAGACGGATTACTTCCTCATTACGTATCCCAGAAACCTTAGCTGTCTCTTTCTGATGCTAAGTATAAGTTTCCTTTTCGTTTGCATCCTCTCCAAAACCTTGTTATTTCTCACATATTCGGTCCATATGGCCGTAGAATGAATCGGCTGAAATATTTATGGGAACAGATTCTACACAAAGAATAGACAAAATTTTAAAGGAATAAAATTGTAGAAAAACAAAACATGAAACACTCTACAAAATGCATATAAAATGAATAGGAATCGGTTTAACTCTCCTAACAGACCTCAAGTGGAATGACTATATAGAATCTATAGATAATCCGCTGCTAAGTGAATTTAACGAATATAACTGGGACTTGACAACGGCTCTCCGATTTACAATTCCGAGCCATTATGTTTTACATTATCCGCATATTCAATCTATTATCCGCATATTCAATCTAAATGCACCTGTTATTTCCAAACGGGTGTACACTTAGATACTAAGATCGACGTTGCTTAAATTTGGTAATTATACAGGAAACGTTTTTTCAAAGTCATATGACCGTAAGCCAACAATATCAGACCATCTCAAGAAAATTGGCAAGATGAAGGAACTCGATAAATGGGTTTCACATGAACTCAGTAAGTATAAAAGAGTTTGTTTAAAAGAATGTTCAATGCTGTATCCGTGAAATTTGACTTCTTGATCGAATCGGGACTTGTGGTGAGAAATGGAACCATTATGACAATCGTAAACGATCGGCTCAGTGGCTTGATTACGACGAAGCACAAACACTTTCCAAGATCGAAATTGCACTAACAGAAGATTATGGTTACTGTTTGGTAGTTTGCCATTGGCGTTATCCATGACAGCTTTCTGGAATCTAACCAGAGCACCACTGCCGGAGTTTACAGGCCAAGCAACTGGATGAGATGCACAGTCTTTGGAGCAAAATGCGACTGCCGGTAGTTAATCGACGAGGTTCAGTTCTGCTTTATGACAATGTTCGGTCACATGCTCCAGAAGCTCTCTCTGATATGAGACATTACCACATCCACTATATTCACATGAGCTCTCCTGACTCTCTACCGTGCCTTCGTTGGAGTAATGGATAGTGTCTTGGTGAGAGACACGATGGAGTAATGGATAGCTGCTCAGATTGAGGAATCGGAGAACCGAGTTCGAATTTCAGTCGAATTCATTACATTAATTTTAGAGAGTTCGTGGTGGTAACTGAAATTCTCAAACAGCAACAATAGTGTATTTGTATATACAGTGACGTGTTTCATGATAGTTGCATAAATGACGAAATAAAATTTAATATTTACCTTTTTAAATAAATAAATAAAACCAATTTTAAATTATGATTATTTTAGATTATGATTGTGATTTATACGATGATAAATCTTTTATCTATATCAACAAAAGTAAAAGGGAATCTATATGAACCGTGAAGTGTAGTATTTCTTTAAAAACGCAACACTTAGCAACTGGATTCCAACTTCCCAATGTAAGTGCTAATACCCCTGGGAAAGGTATAAATCCGTCTCTTCTCTTTCTTTCTAAACAGCAGGACAGATCGGGTTCTATAGCCTTGGTTGACAACCAGTCTACGGCAGTAAGAATGAGCAACCTACTGCGGGAAAAATCGTCACACCGCATGCGATTGGGACCATTTGTGGAGCCAGAAGAATCTCATAAAGCTTCTTGTGAAGAAACTGGCTCAATCCGCCTAGAGTGAAGGTCACCACAAGTAGCAGTGATTACACAGACTACCACTTTTTTCATCATCATGGCAATGTTTTTTTTTAAAACCAAACGACAGCCGTTTCAGAGAAGATGCATAAATTGTATTCCAAAATTCTAAACGCTAAGCAGAGTATCGAAAGAGAGGTACATTTTCGTTGGAAACAAAGAAAAGAGTATTGGATTGTTTCGTGATATCTGTCCTCCTATATGGTGGCAAATGTTAGACAATCTCTTCAAAGAAAAGGAAATGTCTAAGCACTCGCTGTTCGTAAGTTTTCCAGACCCAAACCCAAGAACCATTTCAAAGGTGTTGTTAAAAGACATTCTGAAAACTGGAAATTAATGTCAAAAAATGCGAAATATATGCAGAGAATATATCTTATTGGAGAAAGTTACTTTTTGATGGATGTAATCTTTTTGAAGGCGAGAAAGGAAATGTTTGTTCTGGTAGCAGACGGAAAGTCTGAGATCCGAAGGCGTATTGAGATGGCAAAGGACGCATTTCAAATTATCGAAGTAATCAAATTAAGTAAATAATAAACAAATTAACGAACTATAGCGGCACTTAAACACAATAAATATAATAATATTAATAACCAACAACAAAAAATTAAATAATAAACCCCGTGTAAATTATTTATAAACAATATTATAACATATCTGGAAATCACTTCAAAGCCGTCTACCAATAACCGTTAGGAAAATGCCCATAACACCTCATTGACCAGCATATATAAATAGTCCTATCAAAATACAAAACACTTGTTCTGAATGTCGCGTTCAACCATAAAACAGACTGTCGCTGTTTGGTGTTGACCTTAGTGTGCAATTTTATGTATTTGAACACCCATCCTCGAGAAACTGCAAATCCACAATCAACTGCTCTGTGTAGAATATCGTAAGAGAATGGAAGATGAGAGAATGTCTAAGCATCTGTTTTAAGGCGAGCTCGCTGTTGGTAAGCGTTCCAGACACAAACCCAAGAACGATTTTAAAGATGTCGTTAAAGACATTCTTAAAATTCTGGAAATTAGTGTCAAAGAATGCGAAATATATGCAGAGAATAGATCTTATTGGAGAAAGTTACTTTTTGATGGTTGCGATCGTTTTGAAGACAAGAAAGGAAAGACTTGTTCCAACAGTGAACGGAAAGTGAGACCCGGAGATCCGATGGCCAAGGACGCATTTCAGACACTAAGCAGAGTATTGAAAGTCAGGAAAGTTTGTTGGAAACAAAGAAAAGGGTATATCTGTCCTCCTATATGGCAATGAATGCTGGACAATCTCCTTAAAGATGAAGGCGAGACTCGAAGCAACAGAAGCAACAGAAATGTTGTTTTACAGAAGGATGCTGAGAGTTCCATGGATAGAACATATGAGCAACGACGGAGTTTTGGAGAGAATGAAAACGAAAAGGAAACTTATAATTAACATCATGAAATTTTCTGAAACGCATAATGAGGAAAGTCGGCTTGGACAATCTGAAACTCACAGGGCAGATAGGGGGAAAGAGACACGGGAAAACAGCGCATGACATACTTCAGGAGCTTAAACAAATGGTAGAGCAGGGTTTGGGAGAAATAGCAGGACAGCATACATTAAGATCAACAAGAGACGGGAAGAGGTGGGATCATGATCGCCTACGTCCTGAAGAAACACAGCACACGAAAGAAGATATTTCAACTTGTAACTCAGGGCTCCCATTTTAACTAATTTAAATTCTGTTTAATTTAGCAGAAAAAGTCGATTTTAAAATCGAATATTATTAGGTCGTTACAAAAATAATGGCCACTCGAAGTGTTGTGTTTTAAAAGGCCATTTGAACATAGTATTCATGGTATATATTAGGTGAATTTCGCTATACGTAATAATTGATATGTACTCTCTAATAATTTTTAGCTTATTTTCAAACAGAAATTTTCTTGACGTCCTGGGTATGACGGTAAACTGCATCCAGCAGCAACGCCTCTGTTTTAAAAAAATGATGTATTTCATACTATTTTTTAGTATTTATTGCCAAGTGAATAATTGTAAATGAAAATAGAATGGTTCTTTTGTTAATATTACTTTGCAAAATGTTATATAGCAAATAACGACAATTTACCCATCGCACCATGTAGATTTGATATATATATATATATATATATATATATATATATATATATATATATATACACTATCGGCCATAATTATTAGTGTTTAAAAAGATGACGTATTTCACTATTACTATTTTTTAGTATTTATTGCCAAGTGAATAATTGTAAATGAAAATAGAATGTTTTTTTTTGTTAATACTGCACAATAACATGTGCATCAAATGAATTTATAAATATTTAATAATTACCTATATTGCAGCTTCATCAATGAAATAATGTAGAAAATTTAGGGTGATTCGGACGAGTTCATCTTTGCTTCCTTGCCTTGTAAAATTTTGCAAAGTAATAATAACAAAATAATTTAGAATTATCCATGTGGCAATAAATATTAAAAATAGTATGAAATACATAATATCTTTTAAAAACTGGGTGGTCTAATAATTATGACCGGTAGTGTATATGCTAATATATATTCGTAATTGTGTGTGTATATTTAGCAGACATTATATTTAGTGTTTTTTTCGCATTTTGATTTGGGAACGAGTGATTGGTTGGTTGGAACCTCCAAGCCTGACGGTAAGCTAGGAAGACCATCCAATCATATCATGTCATGACTACACTGACTGCGCATGTACTTATGTAGCCAAGCTTCATCATTGTGCAAAATGACCGTTGTTCCTACTAGAATCTTCAAACCTTGTTTTTAATCTCGTCTGGTATCTAAGTATCCTTCGCTTCAGAAATGAGTCGTGGGGAAACTGGTTTAGTCGCCTATGACAAGAGCAAGACTCGTAGAGTTATCAGACATTTCATTAGGATCTACTCAAGCTTGGAGGCTCAAATTCAGTTTATTTGTGTATTTAACCCTGTAAAGTTTAAAGAAAGCTATAAAAACATGTAAAATGACTTTAGCTATACTAGAAACATTACTAATAAAAAGAACAGGCTAGCCGTACATTACAAAAATGATGTTAGTTGTATCAGGAAACAATCAGTCAGTTAAGTGCCATACGTGAAACACGCTTGGGCGATCATGTCTCGAAAGAGACATGACTGACTGGGCAGAAGATTATGTCGCAGTAGGTTGCCATTGCTTTCTGCGGTAGACTGGTTGCCGACCAAGGCTATAGAAACCAATCTGTCCTATTATTTAACCCATTACTGGAAGGAATAGGCGGATTAATACCTTTCCCAAGGATATTTGCGCGTACGTAAATGCAAGGAATTGAACTGGAATTCGAACTCGGCTCCCCGATTTCTCGTTCCGAGCCGATATCCACTGCACCACAACGCACATCCGCGGTACTGTATATAAAAAACAAGCTTTCATTACATTACAAAACATTGCAAAAATGATTTTAGATGTATCAGGAAACATCACTGTATATAAAAAGCAAGCCAGCAGTACATTTAAACTAGAGGAAATTATTATTATTTCTATTTTATTTTAAGGTAGAAAACTTATATATATATATAGTATGAAAAAACCGGAGACCTTGTTGAAATGATGTGTCTAAAAAAAAAAAAAAAAATAGACAGCCTCAGAGATTAACCAGCACTTAATTGGTAATCCCGTCTGTGTCAATATAATTCCATACGACAGACTCAACATTCTAAATGTGTCACGTTCCACTGTTCACTTAAGGATTTAAGTCAGTTTATTTCTAGACATCAATCATTTTTGTGCGAGGAAAAGGACTTTCTATATTCCTTGAAATTACCCGGCGCAGTTCAAGTTGGCCAAACATCTGTCACTATATTGTTTGCCTGACAGACTTCAATTGTTTTACATCATTTATGGTGATAATTTTGTTTTAAGGTTTAGTTTTTTAAAAATTATGAACAATCATTTGTGATAAGATTTCATGCAAAAATCGGTTACTTAAGAGGAATGATACTGTTTCTTTTGACAGTTAATTTCAATACGTCTTCGTTTATCAAGTTGCATTTAAGAAAAAAAAAAAAGAAAATGTGTTTGAAAATTAAAATATAAATTTCATAAAACAAAGTCTCTGTTCCAATCAATCAAATATATGAATTTATTAAAATGTGTTTTAAAATGAGATCAAAGTGTTCTATTGGCCAGATAGGATCATGCTTATTGGTAACGAGGGGAAATATTTTGATTATTAAATATATAAAGTAAGATCACAGAAGCATATGTTCTTTTTCTTCAGCTTCAAATGCGACAGATTCGTGTGCAACCTAATACAATTTAGAGATAGATTTTCACTCTCCCCACATGTATTTGAGGAGCTGGCAACTACCCTTGAAAAGGATCCCCATGGAATGCCACTATTCTGCTTTGAATGTCAACATGAACTACAACTGTGAGATGGAGAGGTGTGGTGACCCCAACTGCGAAAAATTCACTAACCGAATAAAATGAATATGACAGGCCTTCTTGCAGACTAATACAACGTAGATATTGATTCTCTCTCTCTTTCTCTCTCTTATATATATATATATATATATATATATATATATATATAACGTAAAATATTTGGTATTTAACTCAGGTAAATTCTGAAAGAGACGAACTCAAAAGAACTCAATGTTAAATTTTTTTTTAATTTAACAGCGTAATATAATTTAGAAATTTTTTTAGATATTCTACAATTTCATGGGTAATACGTATTTCGCAGAGAAACCTGCTGCTCGTCAGACCCAAATGATACAACAGTTAATATACAAAATAATCCAGAAAAGAAATCCCATACAGACACTAACGTGTCCATATATATATATATATATATATATATATATATATATATATATATATGGTTATATCTTGAAGGTTGTCACAATGCGTTGAGTAAAATAAAGGAAGGTAAAGAAGTTTTTGGGTATTACCTATTTATTAAACATTAATATTTCAAGATCAAAATCTCATCTTCAGAATGGCAAAGAAGCGTGTGTCTGTCCGAGTGTGTTCCCGGCCTTTTAAAGAATGGTCATTCCTGGCTGACTGTTAGCTGCTGCTGTCATTAATGTTTTTTTATTTTTTATTTTTTTACTGTGTTTATGTATGTGTGTATGTGTGTGTGTGTGTGTGTGTGTGTATGTGTGTGTGTGTGTGTGTGTGTGTATGTGTATTTATGGTATATATGTGTGATTTATAGTTGGGGCCTTTTTGGTTTGATGATATCAGTCTGCTTATATGTGTGGTTTATCTAAGTGTGACCTGACCGTCACACACACACACACACACACACACACACACACACACACACACACACACACGCGCGCACACACACACACACACACACACATACACACACACATATATATATGTGTGTGTGTGTATGAAAAGGTACTGAACGTTTTTCAGATATGCGAATTGAGTAAAATGAATGCATGTTGATTCTGCCGCTCTAAACATTTTTAGGTATGACCAAACCGCATTCATAAGAATAGAAAACGATTTGACCAAGTGCAAAATTAGAAAAAAAGAGTCCTTAAAAAGTGATTTATTCAACCTACAGAGCGAGTCAGTCTTAAGAGACTTAGAAGCTCTGCCAGGAGACACAGTAATGATGACTCACCTAGAATAGAAATTAGATGACGCAACTATTTGCTCCTGTCTTGGTAGTAAATCCGACAAACCCGAAAAAGTAAACCTAACATCTGCTTTTGAAAAGCACATTTAATCAGTGTTTAACTGCAGCAAGAAATAGCTTGTAAATTTTAACAAGTCCAAAACAAAACTGCTTTAATTTCATCGCTACAGAAAACCTTTTATTTTGCCTAGTAACCTAGACATATTTGTGAAAGACGTTAGAGTAATGAAGGACCTCTACTGCCTGCATACGGTCAGGAAACAAATTCAGCAGATTTATAAAGCTAGAAAAGGGTGTAGGACAAGGATGTGTCTTTTCACCGGATTTATTCGACTTGTAGGGCGAGACTATTCTGAGAGCCCTAGAAACCACGCCAGGGTTCATCATCGGCGGCGACTGTCTAAACAATATAAGATACGCTGATGATACAGTGTTACAAGACCTCCTACAGAAAACAGCCTAAGAAAGCGGAAAGAAAGGACTACAGATAAACTAGAAGAAAACCCAGTGCTTAATCATCAGTAAAAAGAGGAGCCCCAAATGCTCACTACAGGTCGGAATATTAAAATCAAGTAAGGACAGAAATTTAAATATCTGGAAAGTGTTCTAGCATAGCAATAAATGCTGGACAATCTCATCAAAGATGAAGGAGAGCAACCGAAATGTGGTTCTACAGAAGGATGCTGCAGATACCATGATGGGGTTTTAGTTGTGGAGTAGTTTTTTACACTGATAGTTATAAACGTGCTATGTCGGGTGCTAATCGACTTAACGCACCCAAAATGTTAGGAACTTGGTAATCTTCCATTGAAAGCTTACTCCTTAGTATTCGGCTAACTGCCGACTAATATCAACTGCCTAGTACTTCTACTGAACTCCAATAGAACTCTAAAGAACTCTCTAGAACTTCTATGAACTTCTCGAGTTAACTTTCTGTTAACTCTTATTAATATAGGAGGGAGAATTCATTATCTGAGGAATAGGTGTGTTTCACCATAACAATTTTGGAAATGAAAAGGAAAGTAATACTTAGCATCAGGAAAAGACAGCTGAACTTCCTGGGACATGTAATGAGGAAGGAGGGCTTGAAGAATCTGATACCCACAGGTCAGAGAAAGGGAAAGAGAGATGAAGGGACAGCAGCACGTAACATGCTTGACGGGCTTCAGCAAGTGGATGGCAGAGCGGGGTAACAGGAGAAAGCATGGTAAGAACCACTAGGGATAGGAAAATGGGGAAGGTCATGATCGCCTGCGTTATGAAAGGACATGGAAGAGAAGATCAGTATGTCTGATGCTAAACTTTAGGAGAGCAACACTTTCCACTGACCTGAAGAAAACTGATTTTATTGAATCAATTGCTAGGTCTACTGCTTGGAAATTTGATTCACTGTGTCATGCCAAGAACTTTCTTCTCGTCAGAATCCATCTTATTTATAAATCTACCATTAGTCAATGCACTATTGCCATATCTGGTCATTAGTCAATGCACTATTGCCATATCTCCAGATTATTGGCAACATTCAAAGAAAGATCTGCAATGTTATCAGCCTTGGCTGGTATCTCAACTTCAGTCGCTTTCTCACCTATGTAATGTGTCTTCCGTTTGTCTTTTCCACAATTATTAAGGTAATTATTATGATGAACTTTTCCTGACTGAGTGAATTTAAATCTGCTTTTAGATTAGCAACTTGGCCTCACCGTTGAAACTGTTGAACTATAGGACCGCCTGTTCTACTCTAATAGTTTCTTTTCTCGCACTTCTCACCCGCGAGATTCTCACATGATGACTTGCTTCTTTGCCACCTCAATTAAAAAAAAAAATTAATTGCAAAGCCAATCGCCATCTTCTCATTGTATTTCACTCGCTGTAACCCCTCGTGTCCTAGTGGCATTAACGCCTTGCTTGGGGCAAAATGATTAAAGAAATGAAAGATTTCGTAAAATTTTGTCAAACGGTATCTTTTTCGAGAATATTTACCAGCAAAACAACTTTAATAAACCCCATTCTTGTTCCTGGGCATGACGCTAAACTGCATTCGGCAACAAGGAGGCTGTGAGGAGAATGGAACCACTTTTCAATTGCTGTTGTTCTCAGGTCTACCCTGACTCGGAGTGGTAGCAACCGCTAGGGTCCCAGCTATGGGGAAACTCCCAAACTGGAGTCAAAACACCATGAAAGTATAAAAATACACTTTTATAGAAATGTATACACCAATAGACTTTTATGTGCGTTGTGGTACAGTGGATATCGGCTCGGAACGGGAAACCGGGTAGCCGAGTTCGAATTCCAGTTGAATCCATTGTATTCACTTACGCGCAAATACCCTTGGGAAAGGTATTAATCCGTCTCTTCCTTCCAGTTATGGGTTAAATAGCAGGACAGATTGGCTTCTATAGCCTTGGTCGGCAACCAGTCTACCGCAGAAAACAATGGCAACCTACTGCGGGATAATATTCTGCCCAGACATGATCGCCCAAGCGTGTATCACGTATGGCACTTAACTGACTGATACACCAATAGACTTTTATAGAAAAATATACATTTTTGAAGAAAAAATTATTACTATAACATATTTTTGAAGGAAAAAATATTTTCAACAAAACATTTTTGAATACAAAATTGGAAGACATCTTCAGTTTTCTAAAATAAAATAAAAATTTCATTAAAATCTGACTAAATCAACCTTCTCACTATAATTAGGCATTAAAGTCCTAACTTTTTGTCATTAAATAACCCACAGAGGTTGATATACCGTTAAACAAAACTCAAATTCAAATTAAAACCCCATTCTTGTCACAGTGGCGTTTTTTTTGCAGTTCTAAACTAAATATCAGACTGTTTTAATTTCGAAGACAAATTTCAAAGGAGACAGGCCCTACTAACATGTTAAAATTGGTGCAACACAGTCTTCTTAATGTTAATGTTTGCGAATGTCTAGTATTGCTAAGATACAGTCTTCCTCTTACCTATTTCTGTGAATTTCGCTTTGCGTTATTCTAAGCTATTTATCTAGAAAGCAAGATTTCGGATGTTCATTTGCAAAGCTGATAAACACTTGTATTTTGTAATATTGGAGCAATTGAGTCTTCCTCTCATCCATTTTTGCGAATTTCGCTTCGTGCTCTTCTAAACTAAATATAAAGAAAACAAGATTTCTGGTGTTCATTGGCAAACATTTCTAATTTGTAATATTGATGCAGTACAGTCTTTCTCATAACCATTTCCAAAAAATTTCGCTTTGTGCTCTTCTAAGCTAAATATCAAGAAAGAATTAAATGTTCAATTGCAAGGCTGGGAAACATTTCTAATACTGAAGCAATACAGTATTTCTCATCTATTTGTGTGTATGTAGCTTGTGCTCTTCTAAGCTAATAGGCTCTTCTAAGATACTAGCATTTTGAATGCAAGGTAGACAAAAACTTCCAACTTTTGATATTGGCGCACTACAATCTTTCTTATATTCAGTTCTGCTAATGTTGGCTTGTCCTCTTTCAAGCCAAATAAGAAACTGGGTTTTCGAATGCTGATTTTCGAATCTGACAAACTGTTTCATGATCTAATATTGGCGCAATACAATCTTTATTTTCATCTGTGAATGTGGTTTTGTGTTTTACTAAGCTAATGACAAGAATTCATGATTTATAATGCTGGCAGACAAAACAGGCAGTCACTCTTGAATTCTAAGATTAGTACCAAATACTTTTTCCGATCTGGAAAGCTGCCTTTCTTCACTGGTGTGAAATTTAAGGCTGTTTTTTTTCAAAAGTCAAACTAACGGTCAGGTCACACATACTTAGATAAACCACATATTAAAACAGACTGATATCATCAGAGCAGAAAAAGGTCCCAACAATCAATCACACACACACACACACACACACACACACACACACACACACACACACACACACACACACACACACACACACATATATACCATAAACACACACAGACATACATGCTCTAACACACACACACACACACACATACACACACGCACACACACAAGCACTCGCTACAATTAATGACAGCAGCAGCAGCAGCAGTAGCAGTAGCAGCAGCCAGGAATGACCAATCGTTGAAAGGCACGGGCTCACTCGGACGGACGCAAGCTCTTCTACCATTCTGAAGATGAGATTTTGATCTCGAAATATTAATGTATAATAAATAAGTGAGACCCAACAACTTCTTTACGTTCCTTTATTTTACTATATACATTGTGACAGCCTTCAAGACCCAACCATACACCTCTTTTTTTTTCTTTTTTCCAGTTGATTCACAACAAATGAATTGGAAAACTAGCTATCATTGTCTTCAAATGGGTGGACAGCTGGCAAGATAAGTGTTTATTGGCGACATATTCACTTATTCTTCATTGTTAAACAACATCAACAATAAAAAAAATTACTTGTTAGTTGCACCCCCGGGAAAATACGGAACAGAAAAGTGAGCAAAAAATAAAAAAAACTAATCTTCGACTTTCATAAAGATGGGAAAAACACATAAATTTCCTTTTTTTTGTGATAAACTTTCTTGATGTAACGTGTCCCCTTGGGATGTAGGCGATCATAGCTCTTCACATTTTCCCGTTCTTTAAAGATTATAAGTCTTGTTCTTTTGTTATTTCTTCCAAAACCTGTTCCGCCGTCTACTTAGTTAAGCTCACCAAGTATATCATGCGTAGTTTTCCGCTGTCCCTTCATCCTTTCAATATGTCCTGTGAGTATCATATTTACCAAGCCCTCTTTCCTTATTAAGTGATTTAGAAATTTCAACTGCCTTTTCTCGATGTTAACTATAAGTTTCTCTTTTCTTTCCATTTTCTCTAGAATCTGTTTGCATATTCCACTTATAGTATCCTCAACATCCTTCTGTTAGAACCACATTTATGTTGCTTCAAGTTTCTTCTTTATCTTTGAGGAGATTGACCAGTACCCACTAATATATAGGAAGAAAAATATCATGTAACTGTTCAGTATCATTTTCTTTATTTCTAAAAATGTTTTTTTTTCTTAGTACTCTGCTTAGCTTTTTAAAGACATCTTCGCTATCCCGATGCACCTTCGAATTTCCGTGTTGCACTTTCCGTCCTCTGTTATAAAACTTTACAGATATTTAAATTTTCCTGTTTCTTAATACTCTGCTTAGCTTTTTGAAGGCAAGTTTCGCTATCCCGATGAGCCTTCAAATTTCAGTGTCACACTTTCTGTCCTCTGTTAAAACACTTCCCAAATATTTAATTATTTTTATTTGCATGATTTTGGTATTTCTGATTTTTAAATTTCATTTTAGACATATTCTTTTGCTAACTACCATACATTCAGTCTCCTGGTATTTAGTTCTTTCTTGTCGCTTTCTTTCACTATCTTCAATAGGAAGTATTGTTGTTTTCTTTGTCGTGTCTGCCATCAACACAGGGTCATCTGCACATCTTATGTTGGTAAGATTTCGCCACTAATAAAGAATAAGGGTAGCACTTCTAATTCCCTTAGAAATGGCTCGCTGTAAAGATTGAATAAATCCGATGAGGGGACACATCCTTGTCTTACACTTGATTCTATTTTTGCATAAATGCTGAACACATTTTTATCCGTACGAAGGCAATTTGCTGTCAGTATATAGCAAATGACCAGATAATAACTAACACTTTATTCCGAGAGCACCCAAGAAGACTGTGGATATGGAGGAGTCCAGGAGGAGAAATTAGGAACCAAATCAACAAGATATTCAGAAACGCAGTCCTTCACTGCAAAGCCTACCCAGGTGCTAACTGCGGAAGTGACCACATACCAGTTTTATGCAAAATAAGGATAAAACTAAAGTGATTAAAGAAACCCAACACATCTCAAAGACGGCAGTCTAATAAACTCGTGAATGACCCGAACCTGGACAGTGTGAAAACGAAATACGAAGAACAATTTGGAAACAGAATCCTAAAATGGGACGCACTAAGAGAGGCTCTAGTGACATCGGCGAACGACCGCATTTCAAAGAAAATAAGCACGCCGGGAGAAAAATAAGTGGATTACTGAAGAGATTCTTGACCTGATGCAAAAGAGGCAAAAAACAATGCCAAGATATGGAACGGAATACGAGAAAATACACAAGAAATAATAATAAAGCGCAGATAAAAAGGAAAGAACAACAAATGTGCCGAAGTAGAGAATCAGATAAATAATAGGGATATGCATAAAATATTAAAGGAACCAACAGAACAAAAGACCTACTCAGCAACATAATGAATAAAAGCAAAGGACGGTACACTCATACTAGAAAAAGAAAGAATACTTCAGAAATGGGATGAGTATATTGCTGATCTTTTCCACGACAAGAGAAAGCAACTAACAATACAAAAAATATGGATGGGACAGAAATATTAAAAACCGAAATGGAATGGCCAAATTGAACAGAAATAAAGCAGCAGGACCCGATGAAATTGTAATAGAGATGCTGACGCCCTTAGAAGACTTTGGCATAGACAGGCTCACAGAAATAATAAACGAAATCTACAACAGCAGCAATATACCGGAGGACCTAAGCAGATCGATTTTTCTAGCACTACCTAAGAAGCCAGGTGCAAAGGAATGGGAACTCCACCGAACGATCAGCTTAATGAGCCACATAACAAAACTCATCATCCGGATTCTGATGGACAGAGCACGCAACAGAACTGGCCCAGAGATAGAACAAGAACAGTATGGCTTTGTTAAAGATACCGGAACAAGGAATGCGATATTCCTCCTCATAATGTGATCTGAAAAAGCAATAGAAATGCAGAAGGAATTATATCTCTGCTTTATAGATTATGCAAAGGCATTTGACAAAGTACGGCACAAAGATTTGAAAGAGCTGCTCGACAACCTCGACATTTTCGGAAAAGACGTTAGGATAATCAAGAATTTGTATTGGCAGCAAACTGCTTGCGTACGGATAGAAATTGAATTCAGCAGGTATACAAAAATAGAAAGGGGCGCAAGACAAGGGTGTGTTTTTTCACCGGAGCTATTCAACTTATACAGTGAAACAATTTCTCCTTCACTGCCTAGTAGTTCTACTGAACTCAAATAGAAGTCTAAAGAACTCCTATGAACTTCCCAAGAACTTCCTGTTAACTCTTATTAATATAGGATGGAGAGTCCATTATCTGAGGCAATAGGTGTGTTTCCCCATAACACTTACTCGAACACTACATTCGTAACTCTTCAAGTCTAGGGCCAGTCGTTATCTGACCACCATATATTCACTTCTTACTCCCTCCTCTTGCATTACCTTATTCAATAACTGTCTACCTTGAGCCGTGTACTTCATGAATTTTAACACAAAGTATACATATATCGAGGATGTGCGTTGTGGCGCAGTGGATATCGGCTCGGAACGAGAAATCAGGGAGCTGAGTTCGAATTCCAGTTGGATTCATTGCATTCACTTACGCACAAATACCCTTGGAAAAGGTATTAATCCGTCTCTTCCCTCCAGTTATGGGTTAAATAATAGGACAGATTGGGTTCTATAGCCTTGGTAGCCTTCAGCCGAATTCATTGCATTCACTTACGCGCAAATACCCTTGGGAAAGGTATTAATCCGTCTATTCCTTCCAGTTATGGGCTAAATAACAGGACAGATTGGGTTCTATAGCCTTAGTCGGCAACCAGTCTACCGCAGAAAGCAATGGCAACCTACTGCGGGATAATCTTCTGCCCAGTCAGTCATGTCTCTTTCGAGACATGATCGCCCAAAGCGTGTATCACGTATGGGACTTGACTGACTGAATACAATAGTTGAAAACATGATAAGGCTTCTACTGGGTATAAAGTGGGGGATCGGTTTTATACAGCTATGAAGTAATAAACTGATCCCCCACTTATTACTACTTCATAATATAACACATCTCTTCCCCATCTAGCTATGAGTCAAATAACAGGACTGATTAGTAACCTGCTGTGGGATAATCTTCTGCCCAGTCAGTCATGTCTTTTTCGAGACATGATCGCCCAAGCGTGTATCACGTATGGCATTTAACTGACTGATAATATATCCTAACCATCGAGAACTGCTTTATCATTAGTTTAATACTGGTACCTCCAAAAATGCGATATCTAAGGTTAAAAATGCATTATAAAAATGAAAAATGTTTCTTTGAAGTGTCGTCTATTCTGAAAAACAACGATGACTCATCCTGATAGACAACGACGGTGACACCAGTGTAGAGTAATGGGTATCCGGAGTGATATCGAGCCCACACAGGAGCTGTAGGGGAGTCCTCTGTTCTCTGTGTCTTTGTTCTGGTTTCTTCTGTTTGTCTTTCGGCCAGAAAACCTAGACTTATATAATCCAAAACCTCCTATGCATTGTTGCCTTTTCGGGTTGTCGCTTAGTTGACGTTAATCATATCTTTGTCGGCTATTGCTTTTCAAACTTTTGTCGCTTTGTGTTTTTTTGCTTTTGATGTCAATCATATTTTTGTTGGTTAATGCCTGTGTTTTCTGCTTTTGATGTCAATCATATCTTTGTTGGTTAATGCCTGTGTTTTCTGCTTTTGATGTCAGTCATATCTTTGTTGGTTAATGCCTGTGTTTTCTGCTTTTGATGTCAGTCATATCTTTGTTGGTTAATGCCTGTGTTTTCTGCTTTTGATGTCAGTCATATCTTTGTTGGTTAATGCCTGTGTTTTCTGCTTTTGATGTCAGTCATATCTTTGTTGGTTAATGCCTGTGTTTTCTGCTTTTGATGTCAGTCATATCTTTGTTGGTTAATGCCTGTGTTTTCTGCTTTTGATGTCAGTCATATCTTTGTTGGTTAATGCCTGTGTTTTCTGCTTTTGATGTCAGTCATATCTTTGTGCCTTTCAAGCATTTGTTGTTACACTCCGCCGCCACCATCCACGGTCGGAATATATTTTGTCGGTCAAGGTAACAGAAGCTTTTGGTTTTTTATTCCAAGTCAATAAAATCAGTTTTCTGCAAATACTTCCAGGACATTTGCTTGTAACTAATATAAACATGAAGCTCTACAAAAAGAATTAATCAAAATTTAATAAACTAAACGTGGGAGATAACAAAATGTAAAAAAAGATTAATGATTTTCTATGAAGGAAACATTTTAAAAATAATTTTATCCATTTGTGAATAGTACCTGGAAGCTACATTAAAATTCAGCTATTATCTGACTTTTTTTAAAAAGAATTTCCAAATCAAAGGGTTTTATCACAAAAAGACGATCAACATTCTCGTACTAAGTTATGACACCACATTGACGCCAGAGACAATATTTTTCAACCAAAATTTCGAAGCTTCTAAAATAGATAAATAAACATAAAAATTCTTTGTTCTTTCCTTTTAATAATAACACAAAGATTTTGATGATAAGTTTTTGGCATTTTTCTTTTTTCCTTATGTAGGCACAATTTTTAGCGAATATTTCGAGCTACCTAGATTAGCATATGGAGAATCCAGGCACCATTACATTCATATGAAGTCTTTGAAAACTTATTTTGGCGACGGGGGTAAAACGTGATAATACATTGTCTTGTAAGAATGCACTCGTTAGCTTAAAGCCTCTTGACTGTAAAGCGTACAAGTTAAAAAACGAAATATATTTCTATTTTTAAGCTTTTTGCGTTGACGAAAATACATTAAACGAAGCAAAGCAGAACCAGGCAACCAGATTAAGAAATCTTTCAGAAGAACGAGGATCATCGAAAGATAATGTAGAGTATTAAATAACGAAAATACTTTTAATACATACCTACGGTAGGAATTATAAAAGTCTTATTCACGATAATTTGCTTACATGTAGTAACAGTAATATCATTTTTCGTTGTTAATGATGTCAAGGTAGCAAAATAATGATGGCACATATATATATATATATATATATATATATATATATATATATATATATAATGTTATGAAATGCAGAAGCGAAAGTAAAAATTTCTAAAGAAAATGGCGGTTCGGTTTTTTTCTCTTCATGCCTTTGTCGTTGTGCGTGTGCGACTGAACTTACATTTGGATCAGTGTAGAAAAGGTCATTCGAAAATAGTGTTGAGGGTGAGACGGAAATATCTCATACCCACTTCACCCTTCCCTGTTCAGCCATGTTTAACTCGGATTCTTTAATTAACTACCATTGTGTCTCAGGCTTGCATGACTTGGCGGGTATAGAACTAACAAGTAACCTGAACAGCTCATTATTTATGAGGTTGGACTTCATTCAATGAGTCACATGGATATCTTCATTTTTGTTTTTTTCATTTTTCTTTTACTTTTTCACCAACTTTCGACCACTTCATTCTCCAGCCTTCTTTGGGAGAATATCGCGTTTGGTAAGTTTCGGAGATTTTGTATATATCGACGTTACAACCAGTTAATTCATCGGTCTTTTTCAGAAGAATATCGCATCTGGTAAGTCTAAGAGTTTGTATTCAACAACATTTCGCTTTCATTGTCCTGCCTTCTTTGGGGGAATATCGCGTTTGGTAAGTATCAGAGATTTTTGTATATATTGACGTTACAACCATTTAATTCATCGGTCTTTTTCAGAAGAATATCGCATCTGGCAAGTCTAAGAGTTTGTATTCAACAACATTTCACTTTCATTGTCCTGCCTTCTTCAGCTGAATAACATGTGTGTTAAGTTTATATATATTCTTTATTTGTAAACGAGTTATTACGCGACCTAGGTTTCTACCATCTGGTGTTTTCATGTGATTTGCAATAACTGATTATACCGTTTTCTAAGAATGTAACGCGTAATAAATCGTTTACAAATGAAGATTATTCAAAAGTTCTACAATATAATTGTATTGAACACCGTTTAATACAACTGTGCGGACGATACAGTACTGATTGCGGACACGGAAAGGAAACTGCAAGATCTCATACAGAAAGTAGCAGTGGAGAGTGACAAGATGGGACTACAAATAAACTTTAAGAAAACTGAGTGCATGGTCATCAGCAAAAGATACAACCCAAAATGCCAAACACAGGTGGGGGATAACAGAATCAAACAAGTCCAAGAATTTAAGTACCTAGGAAGTGTTCTAACAGGAGATGGAAAGTGCGACACGGAGATCCGAAGGCGAATTGGCATGGCAAAGGACGCGTTCCAGAAGATGAGCAAAATACTAACACACAGGAAGATCTCAATAGAAACGAAGAAAAGAGTGCTAGACTGCTACGTGATGTCAGTTCTTCAGTACGGCTGTGAATGCTGGACAATATCATCGAAAATGAGGACAAAACTGGAAGCGGCCGAAATGTGGTTCTACAGAAGGATGCTACGGATATCGTGGACTGTGCATACAAGCAACGACGAAGTGTTAGAAAGAATGGCAACAAAAAGGAAATTGATGCTGAGCATCAGGAAGAGACAACTGAAGTTCCTGGGACATGCAATGAGGAAGGAAAGCCTGGAGAACCTGATACTGACTGGTCAGATAGAAGGAAGGAGAGACAGAGGAAGGCAGCGGATAACATATTTGCAGGGCCTGATCAGGTGGATGACGGAACGGGGGTTGCCAGGAGCAACAGGAGCAAACATACTAAGAGCCACAAGGGATAGGGAGACGTGGAGATCCATGATCGCCTACGTCCTGAAGGGACAGGGCACATAGAAGAAGAAGAAGTGTACTGGTCTAATTTTATTATGAGCAAAAACTAAGTCGTTAAATAATATATGTATATATTTTTATTTGTAAACGAGTTATTACGCGACCTAGGTTTCTACCATGTGATGTCTTCAAGCGAATTGCAATAAAAAAGTGTTATTGCAAATCGCCTGAAGACACCACATGGTGGAAACCTCGGTCGCGTAATAACATGTTTACAAATGAAAAATATTCAAAAGTTCTACAATATAACTGTATTGAACACTTTTTAATACAAATGTGTACTAGTCTAATTTTCTTATGACCAAAAACTAAGTAATTAAACAATCAATAAAAATTTGTCTCCTTCTACCGAGCGTCCATAGCTCAGAGGTAGAATCGCCGACTGACGCCAGTTTGGTCGAGTTACAATCCTGGGTAAAAGCAATCGGATGTCTAACCATACTGATGAGCTCTGATATAACGGAACAGATATGTCTGCGGACATTCACGCTCTCATACCCTGATTGAGCACTCTGGAAGATTGGTAGACTTTGATAAAGAGTAGCTACTCTAGCATCATGTTTTTGATTGTTGCTGATGAAGCGAGAATTTTCTCGCTGAAATAGCTATTCAACGAAATGTAGATTTCGGAATTCATTCATAAAACATACATATTTGGCTCTGTAAATAAGTAATACTATTTACATCGAGCCTTCCACCTTGATAATTTTTAATACTGATAAAAATATTATTAAGGTCTGGTTTTTGTGATTTTACCTATATACATTTCCTTTTTGGGATTTAATATATATATATATATATATATATATATATATATATATATATATATATATATATATAAATGATTTGTTTGAACATCATTTTTGATCGATACTCGTATTTAAGTAAATATTCTGTTTATAATCAAACAGTATTATATATTTATTTCTACCGGCTTGATTATTTGCGATAAATTTTTATTACGAAAATGTGTCATTCGGCAGGATTTTAACCTGCGACCCCTATCCACATAAGAGAAGCCACTAATTGACCTGGCGCGTCTTAGATCTCTCGACCACGAATAACCAACAGTCTAAACGAAGATAAATCAAGCCTATATAACACAATTTTCGATTCATCGTAATAGCCATATCTGCTTTGAAATGTATCATAATATCAACAAATGTAAACATGTTACGGAAATTAACGAAGATTAATTTGAAATGATTTGTTTGAACATTATTTTTGATCGATACTAGTATTTAAGTAGATATTCTGTTTATAATCAAACAGTATTATATACTTATTTCTACCGGGCTGATTATTTACGATAAATTTTTGTTACGAAAATTGGTCATAACATTTCGTCTTTATAATTTTTTTGATTTCGTCTTTATAATTCAGAATTGTTTTTAGTGATTTTGATTCAATTCTACTCTACGTTGCAGTGTTGTACTGATCATATTCTGTTCACTAACTACCGGGGACCGCGGATGATAACAGACAATCCTACTTCGGCCGGTTCGAGATCAAACAAACACAACGTGAGGCGATTGATCGAGGTTCAGGAAGATTTGGCATCGTATACGCCTGGAGATCGTGTTATATGATCACCCAACAACATCAAGCACGGACGATTACACCCAGAAGATGGATGCCTTGATCAGGGAAAACCTCGTATATGTTGCTTTACACGTGTACGATGAATCTTTTTCTTTTTCTATGTGCCCTGTTCATTCAGGACGTAGGCGATCATGGTTCTCCACGTCTCCCTATCCCTTGTGGCTCCCAGTATGCTTGATCCTGTTACTCCTGACAACCCCCGTTCCGTCATCCACCTGATCAGACCCTTCAAATATGTTATCCGCTGCTTTCCTCTGTCTCTTTTCCCTTCTATCTGGCCAGTTAGTATCAGGTTCTTCAAGCTCTTCTTCCTCACTGCACGCCCCTGGAACTTCAGTTGTCTCTTCCTGATGCTCAGTATTAATTTTCTTTTTGTTGCCATTCTTTCCAACACCTCATCGTTGCTTGCATGCTCAGTCCACGATATCCGCAGCATCCTTCTGTAGAACCACATTTCCGATGCTTCAAGTTTTGTCCTCATTTTCGATGATATTGTCCAGCATTCACTGCCGTATTGAAGATCACATAGCAATCCAGCACTCTTTTCTTTGTTTCTAGTGAAATTTTCCTGTGTGTTAGTACATTACTCAGCTTCTGGAACGCGTCCTTTGCCATGCCAGTTCACCTTCGGATCTCTGTGTCGCACTTCCCATCTCCTGTTAGAACACTTCCTAGGTATTTAAATTTTTGTACTTGCTTGATTCTGGTATCTCCCACCTGTATTTGGCATTTTGGGTTGCACCTTTTGCTGATGACCATGCATTCAGGTTTCTTAAAGTTTATTTGTAGTCCTTTTTTGTCACTCTCCACCGATACCTTCTGTAGGAGGTCTTGTAGTTTCCTTTCCTTGTCTACTATCAGCAGTGTATCATCTGTCTCCCGTAATTTCATTTTTTCGAATCGCTGTGATAAAAAGGACTAGGATCAGGATGGAACAGGTCAGCAAATAATAATTGTTGTTATTTAATAAAAAAAGACCATACTGTAGACGAAAGTTACACTTGTTTATAGTGTAGATTTATCATTATTATTATTTCATATTTCGATTTCTGCTATATATATGCGCGTTTGTTGTTTATTGATATACAACAGACTTTCATTTGGTGCCGTGACCAGGACTGATATACAACAGACTTTCATTTATATAAAAATATGAAGTTATATTTTTATTAATGACGATGAACCGTGTAGCCTAGGGAACAGAGAGTTGAGGGAGCGCGCTTCTAAGGGTTGACGGGAGTGTTGTGTCTCTTCACCGGCCGATCTCTGTCGCTCCTCTCTACTGCTACTCTCTACTGGTGAATCCGTGCGCCGAGGTCTTTTTATAATCTCCAGAACCGGGACTTTTTCTTCCGGTTTTGCCTCGCCCACGCACGCCCACGTAATTCTCAGAGACACCTGTTCTGTTTGCCTCTGTAGCCATTTCCGCTACTGCCGGAAATAAGGTCAAACAAACATCCGTTCCTTTCAACGACCGGAAACACCCCCGCTTGCATCAGCCTTCCTCGGGTGGAGCCAGATTGTTATATTACAATAAGACAATTTTTTATATATCTTTTAAGCTGGGGTTTCCAGGGATTCTTTCAATGTGTTGCTTCGTTTCATTTTTTTTTTTTACCATTCCAAGTGCACCTACTATCACTGGCACGACTCTTGTTTTCAATTTCTACTTTGTTTCTATTTCAATTTTCAGGTCTTTATATTTTGACAGTTTTTGAAATTCCTTGATTGCTATGTTACAATCCGCTGGACAAGCCATATCAATTAATAGACACGTTTTTTCTTTCTGGTTTTTAACAATAATGTCTGGCCTATTTGCTTCAATTTTTCTGTCTGTGTAGATGGTGTAATTAATCCCACAGAATGGTGACATCTTCTATTTCTGTAACCGGTGCTGGGTGATGTTTATTTACAAATTGTCCATAGTGTTTGCACATTGTCCAATGTAAATATTGCCCCACTCTATCGTGACGATTTTCATATTCATTTGGGGCAAGTACAGAACAACCTGAGATTAGATGATCTATTGTTTCTTGGTGTTTATCACAGAACCTGCATTTTGGATCCACATTATTATGTATAATATTTGCCTGAAAGTTTTTAGTGAAAAGACTTTGGTCTTGCGCTGCAAGAATAAAGCCTTCAGTCTCAGACTTTAATCTAGATGCACGTAACCATCGATGAGTATTAACTTAATCAACATTTATTATTATTATTATTATTATTTGCTTTTTTGTCCCCTACTCCCTAGCACGACGAATTCAGGATTTGAAATCTATTCAGCAACATAATCTCTTTCTTTCTTAATAATGGTACAGGGTTCGGTTAATGCCTGTTCTTAATTATACTGGAATTAATAGTAGAAGCACACGAAGCTTAACAAAATACGCAAAAAGTATTAGGTTTCCAAATCTAGTTCTCAACATAGTCTCCTTCCTTATCAATCATGGTACGGGGTTCAGTCAGAAAGTAATGCTTGTTCTTAACTATAATAGTAGTAGTAGGCTGGAGCATCGGCGTCTGTGACTGCAGAAGTCGATGCGTGAGTGACAGTCTTTGTTGCAGAGGCTGCATTTATGCTTTGTTTCTGGTTTGTCGGAGCTGTCATTTTGCTTTCTGCGAACCCGCCTCTCCATGGAGACTTGTGTCAGTTGCTCCGCCTTTGATTTGAGTTGTTGGGTCATGGTTCCTCTCCATTTGAACCGGTAGACTGCTACACTCTCCCATGACTCAGAATATTGATGACACAGGCGTTGTACACTGCCATCTTTGTCTTCACTGTCAGCTTGAAATTCATCCAAACACGTGTTGTGAGACGCGCAAGGGTTGTGTTTGCCTTCCCAATTCTCTTGTCGAGCTCTATGTCCAGGTAGAGGTTGCCAGTGATGGTAGAGCCAAGGTAGGTAAACTGATGGATCACATCCAGTTCATAGTCATTGATGGTGATGACCGGTGGTACTGCGGTATCTTGACACACGCTTGTTTTATTTTTCAAGCTAATGATCAACCCAAAGTCTGCATGCCTGAGAGAAATGATCTATCCGTGTTTGAAGTTCACGCTGGGTGTGGGATACTAATGCCGTATCATCAGCGAACAGCATGTCTCTGATAAGGACTTTTCGTACCTCAGTTTTGGCTCTGAGACGAGCGAGATTGAAAAGCCTGCCATCTTGTCTCGTATGAAGGTAAATCCCTTCCCCATGATGTGCCGAATGCCTGCTTCAGAAGTAGCGCGAAGAAGATTCCGAAGAGAGTGGGAGCGAGGGACACAACCCTGTTTAACTCCGCTGCAGATGTTGAAGGGCTCCGAGGTGTAGCCATTGAACGGCACAGTGCCTCGCATGTTATGCAGCTTGGGTGAGCAGCCAATCTTAGGCAGAATTCTGAAGCGGTCCTCCCTACTAACGAGGTCGAACGCCTTGGTCAGATCGATGAAAGCGACGTACAGGGGCATCTGCTGTTCTCTGCTCTTCTCATGGAGTTTACGGAGCGAGAAGATCATGTCTACTGTTGATCGCTCTGATCGAAAGCTGCAATGCGACTCTGAGTAAACATGTTCAGCAAGTTTCTGCAGACGGAACAAGATCACCCGAGCAAAGACTTTGTCCACGACGCCTTTGTTCTTGTAGAGAGTGATGGTCGTAGTGTCCTGTGGTACAGCCCTTTCTTTCAAGCACTGGCAAAGGACTTCGTGCAAAGAAAGCAGTAGCACAGTCTTGCAGTGCTTGATAAGATCAGGAGGAATTCCATCACTGTCTGGAGCATTCCCTGTGGTCAAGCTGTTGATGGCCTCGCTGAGTTCCTCTATCGTCGGTTCAGTGTCGAGCTCTTCCACTGCAATGCCATTCTTAACTATAATTGATTACAAACGACCAAAGCATACCGAAATAATGACAAAGGACTCAGGTTTTGCAAATCTTATTCTCAACATATTCTCTTTTCAATCAGAAAGTAACGCCTGTCCTTAATTATGATGGATGTCTCAAAATCTAGTTTTTAACATAGTCTTCTTACTTAGCCAGTCAGTGCCATACGTGTTACACGCTTGGGTGATCATGTCTCGAAAGAGACATGACTGACTGGGCAGAAGATTTTCCCGCAGTAGGTTGCCAATAATTTTTGTGGTAGACTGGTTGCCAAGCAAAGCTATAGAACCCAATATGTCTTGTTGTTTAGCCCATAGTTGGAGGGAAGAGACGGATTAACATCGTTCCCCAGGTTATCTGTGCGTAAATGAATGCAACAAATTCAAATGGAATTCGAATTCGGCTCTCCGATTTCTCATTCCGAGCTAATATGTACTGCACCACATCTTAGGAGGAGGATAAAGTAAGAAGGTATTCATATCTATCTATCTATCTATCTATCTATCTATCTATCTAATCTTTTCATTATCTATCTATCTATCTATCTATCTATCTATCTATCTTTTATCATTATCTATCTATCATTATCTATCTATCTATCTATCTATCTATCTATCTATCTATCTATCTAATCTTTTATCTATTCTATCTATCTAGCTATCTATCTATCTATCTATCTATCTTTTCATTATCTATCTATCTATCTATCTATCTATCTATCTATCTAATCTTTTATCTTATCTATCTAGTCTTTTCATTCTATCTATCTATCTATCTATCTATCTATCTATCTAAGTCTTTTCATTATCTATCTATCTATCTATCTATCTATCTATCTATCTATCTATCTATCTTTTGCTATCTATCTATCTATCTATCTAATCTTTTCATTATCTATCTATCTATCTATCTATCTATCTATCTAATCTTTTATCTTATCTATCTATCTATCTATCTATCTTTTCATTCTATCTATCTATCTATCTATCTATCTATCTATCTATCTATCTAATCTTTTATCATTATCTATCTTTTATTATCTATCTATCTATCTATCTATCTATCTATCTATCTATCTAAGTCTTTTCATTATCTATCTATCTATCTATCTATCTATCTATCTAATCTTTTATCTATCTATCTATCTAATCTTTTCATTCTATCTAAGTCTTTTCATTATCTATCTATCTATCTATCTATCTATCTATCTATCTATCTCAGTCTTTTCATTATCTATCTATCTATCTATCTATCTATCTATCTATCTATCTATCTAAGTCTTTTCATTATCTATCTATCTATCTATCTATCTATCTATCTATCTATCTATCTATCTATCTATCTATCTCAGTCTTGTTCTATCTATCTATCTATCTATCTATCTATCTATCTATCTATCTATCTCGGTCTAATTCTATCTATCTATCTATCTATCTATCTATCTATCTACCTATCTGTTCCGTTTTTATCTTAGTTTAAATCTATCTATCTATCTATCTATCTATCTATCTATCTATCTATCTATCTATCTCGGCCCGTTCATATCTATCTATCTATCTATCTATCTATCTATCTATCTATCTATCTATCTATCTAATTAGCTTCTTCTTAACTATCTCCCCATCTGTGTTTATTTCCTTCTCATCACATCACTATACATTACCCTTCTTCATACCACCATCTGTATTCTCACTCCAGCATTATTGATTTCTGTACTTTTATATTGTTAACTCAATTCTTCAATTCTTTGTCGACCTTATCTCACAAATTCACACCGACTTGACTTTGTTCCGTTTTCCATCTCGAAACTTTGGTTATGTCTTCGGGGGCGGTTTGTGTGTGTGTATGCCTGTATGCGGGTTAGGGTTAAACATTACTGGCCTCTCTCTATTGTTTTCTTCATTCACTTGCAATAACGCGGTATCTAAATCCTACAAGGAAATGTCCAAATTATATTTACTTAGCATTGGAAAATAATGATACCGCGAACTATATTTTATCTTCATCTTGGTTTTAGATTATTTTCTTATATATTTATATTTTTAATCGTTTCACACCAAGCAAGGCGGTACCGCCACTGATGCGAAGGAGGCTACATAAGAGAGTAAAAGTTTAAGCAGGAGGAGAGCAAAAAGGAATATGAACCAGTTACAGGGGGTGTCCGAAAAAGGGCAAGAGAAGGATGGGAATACAGGCGTGATGACAGTTGCGAAAGTAGAATGAGAAAGGAAAAGAACAAGATACCCGGGGGTGATGTAGAAAGGACGAGGGAAGGACTGGAGTTAAGTGGATAAGTGATGGGAATTGATATTGCATTTAAATACTTTCTAGGTTGCAGCCGTCAGGAAAGCAAGAATAAGGAAGGGAGCTCCACAGATGAGAAGTGCAAGAAAAGAAGCTGATGAAGTTGAAGTATCGGCTGCATTTGGTAGATTTAACTGTAAAAAGGTGTGACTTTATTGCCAGTCTGGTTGGTGGAGTAAATTCTTGTGGAGGGGACACCAGTGATCTATGCTCATCGGAGCAGAAGCCATGGAAATATTTGTAGAAGAGACAGAGGGAAGCCACATCCCGCCGGTGAGAAACTGGCTGGAGTCGAGCTGCTAGGTCGGGACCGATCACATTCTCCCTTTGGAGCCTGTCGAGAACCCCGAGATGAACAGCAGAGGCGCCCGACTAGATATGACAACAGTATTCCATGCACGGTCGGATGATTGATTGCATATGTGCAAGATGGACTCAAGTGGAAAAAACTTTCTAACCCGACACAGTGACACAATCTTCCGAGCAATGGATTTAGCTATTGATTCAATATAATTGTTCCACTTGAGGTCAGAAGTGAGTGTGGGACCGAGAAGGCGCAGTTTATTGCTTTCAAGGAGACTCGCTTGGTCCATGCTTATGGGGCGGGGGCAACAGAGACTGCCAGTGATGGTTGACAGATAGCAGCTTCATTGAAATTTACAAGTCAGTCTACCTCAGAGTAGAGGTCCTCCGTATTCCAGTTGTAAGGAGAAGTTCCATCCAGACAGCTTTTCCAGAGCAGAAGCCATGGAAATATTTGTAGAAGAGACAGGGTGAAGTCACATTCCACCGTTGAGAAAGTGGCTGGAGTCAAGCTGCCTGGTCGGAACCGATATATATTATTTATAAGATAATGGAAGTTGGTTCGTGCAGAAGCTATTCGTTGAACTCAAATGAAATTGGGACATTCTTCAAAGACACCCAACTTGGATTTGGATAAATGTGAGAACTGTACAATCGATGTCGGCTCGGAATGAGAACACAGTTATCTGATTCGGGTTTGTTACATTCAATTACGTGCAAATTCTTCTTCTTCACGTGTCGTGCTTCTTCAGAATGTAGGCGATCATGAACTTCCACTTACCCCTGTCCCTTGTCGGTCTTAATAATTTTATCTTGGTATCTCTCCCAAACTCCACTCCACCATCCGTTTCGCTCTAACCCACGCTGCCTCTTCCTGCCTCTCTTTCCCTCTATCCGTCATGTGAGTATCAGATTCTCCAAACCCTCCTTCCTTATTACGTGTCCGAGGAACCTCAGCTGTATGTTCCTGATGTTAAGTATGAGTTTTCTTCTCGTTTGCATCCTCTCTAACACCTCGTCGTTGCTCACGTGCTCGGTCTATAGTATCCTCAGCATCCCTCTGTAGAACCATATTTCTGCTACCTCACGCGACTTCTTCATTCTTGAAGAGATCATCCAACATGTTTAGGATGCAGTTTTCTCTTTTCCAATCTTTTCACTCTTTTCTTTATTTTTTTTCAATTGGACCGGTTTACACTCCACCCACCTCTATTGAACAGTCTTTTTACCCTTACGTTGCCCCCTGCGCATCAGTGGCGTTATCGCCTTGCTTGGGGTGATATGATTAAAAAAAAATAGCAGAAATCGTATCTGGAAAATTCTGTGTTATTCCAAAAATTATTAATGCCATTTTCATTCGCAAAAGCGAAATAATTTTTTCTGCAAACTAAAATATGTTCCGATTTTAAATAACCGAGAAAATTTTTATTAAGTTTAAGGTTATTATTTTTTGATTAATCATAAAAAAAACTTGAATACTTGGAGAATAACCAAATATTAAATGACTGTTTGGCCAGTAAAGCGTCTTCGCAAGGAATATGTTTGAAGCACTTTCAAATAAAGGAATGCAACATTTTCAAAATAAATTTCTTCAACTCATTCAACAGAAATGGATTCAATATGTGGATAAGTTTTAATTCAGTTAAGTGCCATACGTGATACACGCTTGGGCGATCATGTCTCGAAAGAGACATGACTGACTGGGCAGAAGATTATCCCGCAGTAGGTTGCCATTGCTTTCTGCGATAGACTGGTTGCCAGCCAAGGCTATAGAATCCAATATGTCCTGTTATTGAACCCATAACTGGAAGGAATAGACGGATTAATACCTTTCCCAAGGGTATTTGCGCGTAAGTGAATGCAATGAATTCAACTGGAATTCGAACCCAGCTCCCCGATTTCTCGTTCCGAGCCGATATCCACTGCACCACAACGCACATTTTAATTACTTAAGGTAAACTGTTACTGAATGAGGCGTGTGATTTGAATGTATAAGTAGGGAATGAAGGTTATGAGGATATAGAAGATAGGCAATACAGGGTGTTGCAGAAAAAATCCGAAACTTGACAAAAAAACAAAAAAACAAAAACAAAAACAAAAAAAACAAAAAACAAAACCACAACAACAAAAAAAAAAAACGAAATAGGCAATAAAAACAAAAGTTGTATATGCAGAGACCTGACAGTTTATCTAGCAACAGTTACAGTTACATACTACACTAGTTTTCAATGTAACCTTCGCCGGCGGTGACGACCATCTCAAGTCGGGCGCGAAATGAGTCACACACTTTGGTGACCATGTCCTTGTCCATAGCGGCGACCGCCTCCACGTTGGCAGCTTTCAGAGAGTCGACCGTGTTGTGGGCGTGCTTGTTGGTCTTAGCCTCGATCACACCCCAGAAGAAATAGTCAAGGCCGTTGCAGTCGGGTGAGGAGGGAGGCCATAAGTCCAGTGACCAGTGATCAGTGGTGAGGGACATTGTTGAGCAGCCACGTCTGGGTCGTCTTTGCCTTGTGTGCAGGAGCGGAGTCTTGCTGGAAGACGTAGGAACGTCCAGGGGCGATCTCATCCATCCAGAGCTTCACCACGCTCCTCAGCACCTACTAGTAGATCTCAGCGGTGACTCTCAGGCATTTTTGAAAGAAGAACGGATGTATGACGCCCCCTTCGCTGGGGATGACGGAAGAGGGAAACTTTGTATGCTTCAAGACGGGAATCTTTTCGATGTCGTTCTGCCTGTTGCTCGTCTGGTGCTGGATGAAATTCTTTTCATCAGAGAAGAACCTCAGCATTCTTTCAAAAGGGCCTTTGACTTCTTTGATTCTAGCGTTCAAGGAATCACTTACAAAGTTGTCTAGGAAATAAAGGTGATTCGAATTTGCAAAGGTTTCATGCTGTGACCTATCGATAAGGTTGTGAACTAGTGTAAATAAAGGATGGATCTCGTTTGAACATTTGCCATGGAAACGGCAACTGAATAGCAGAGACTTTTGTCGTTGAATATTTGGGAAAGAAGCTGCGGAATGGTAAATTCTTTAAAAAAATAACTGAGTGGAACTTTTGATTTACTAATGGAATACGGGTGTAGCTTGTCTGAGTGTAAAGATCTGAACTGATCGGACTAAAATATGGCAGTTATCTATAAATTTGACATGGAAACAGAGGTAATGTCACAACTTGTAGCGTTGTCTATAAGAAAACAAAAGTTACATAACGAAAAATGAATACAAGAAAGAGGAGCTGATTGAGGAACTCCGGATGCGGAGGCTTAACTCTATTTTTGATCTAATCTAATTCTTATGAAAAAGCATCGTATAAGGAATCAGGTACTTTCAGCTAAAATGCAAGATGCTAACCAGTTTTTTTTTAGAAATTGCTGACTTTGTTTAGCAGTATCCCAATCTCTATGGGTAATTTAATGTCGAAATCTAAAGCTGAACGAGCTCATGTTCATCCAGAAATCGAGGTTTCGAAGCATGAACAGTTTTTGATATCTTCACACAATAAAAATTAAATCAGGCAACTTTTATAATTTTTCTCTCCAGTAATCTCCATCTCCAGAAAGATGTTATTTTAAAAATCCCGTAACGGTCCTTCTTCCCCAAAAGCATAGCCTCTCTGCATCTGATTCTATAGACGTGTCATCGTAGGTTAGTTGCCGCTCTAATAGTGATCGGCTTGTGAGTAATATTTTCAACCTTTTAACCATGGCTCTGAAAAGTTTACAGGTAAAATGACACAGACTGAATCATCATTTCACATCATTTCACAGTCTACAGAAAGCACCTCTTAAATGCTGTTGTTACCCTGTTTCTCTAAAGGTGGTAACACATGTTAAAGACCCCGTAGTGAACCGCCAAACAGAAATCAACGGTACATTTTTATTGTAAAATTACTAGCAATACATTTTATAACAAAATGACCAACAATACATACCTATAGTAAAATTACCAACAATATCTAATATAAACTTAGTTATAAATGGTTTGTCTGTGTGTGTGTGTGTGTGTGTGTGTGTGTGTGTGTCTGTGGGTGTGTGTGTCCGTTACCTATAGACTCCAAAACGGCTGAATTTTCTTGAAAATTTACACAGTTGTACTATAAGCGTCTGAGAGTGTTCTTAGCTAGGTTTTGTGTCGAGGTACCTCCGATCGGTTATAGAAGGAGTGGTCCGATTTTAATCAAATTTGATACAGTCATAGACAAAGACAAAAGAAACGATATTCAGAAGTTTCAAAGTTACATTTCTTACAATAGTGCAGAAAATCAATAATATATATATATATATATATATATATAAGGCAAGATGTTTGTGTGTGTGTCTGTTTATCTGCCTGTATGTCTGTATTTTTTCAGCCCTTTTATTTTAGTTTTTGCTTCGGGTTTGGCTCTAAGTAGGTATAATTGTAGTTCTTAGTCTTAGCCATGATACCATTTACTCAGAGGACTTATTTAGCCTTCAAAATTCAGTTTACGATGAAAAAAACTTATTTGATATCGATATCAGGAAATCAAAATTTGACTTACATCCATTCATTTTTCTTTCAGTCTACGGTTTCGCTTTAACTGGAAACAACTATTGCTTTTAGTCTTTTGTGCCAACGTCCAAAGAGTCTGAGCTCCAGGACCATGGATTAGTTTTAAAGCTTTCATTACACCCGAGCAACGCCGGGCTATACTGCTAGTATTTTATAGCAAAATGACAAAGATTGCTTTTTCTATAGTAAATGTATGATAAATGTATGATACATTTTTATAGGAAAATGTCAAAGTAAATGTCAAAGTAAAATTCCCAACACTACATTTTTATAGTAAAATGACCAACGATACATTCCTATAGTAAAATGGTAATCGATACAAAGCTGTAACGTATAAAAATATATTTTATAGTAAAATTACCCGCAATACATTTTTATAAAAAATTACTGATAACACATTTTTGTAGTAATATTTTCAGGGATACATTTTTTTAAAAATTACCAACACTACATTTTATCGTTCTACAAATTATATATTGAACAAATATACGTTTACCTTGAACGTATAAAAATTGCGTACAAAATATTTAGATTTCGACATTCACCTTCTTCTAGGTGCCCTGTTCTTTCAGGACGTAGGCGATCATGGCTTTCCACGTCTCCCTATTCCTGGTGGCTCCTAGTACATTTTCTCCTGTTACACCACGCAACCCACGATCTGTCATCTACCTCAGGCCCTTCAAATATGTTATCCGCTGCCTTCCTCTGTCTCTTTTCCCCTCTATCTGGCCTGTCAGTATCAGGTTCTCCAAGCTGTACTTCCTCATTGCATGTCCCAGGAACTTCAGTTGTCTCTTCCTGATGCTAACTATTAATTTTCTTTTCGTTGCAATTCTCTCCAACACCTCATCATTGCTTGGTCCATGATATCCGCAGCATCCTTCCGATGCTTCAAGTTTTTCCTTCATCTTCAATGATATTGTCCAACATTCACTGCCATATTGAAGAGCTGACATTGTGGTGATACCGAGCGAAAGCGATGGACCGGATGTTTGCGCTTTCACGACCAAAAAGCAAATGACCAAAAGTCGTCGCTGCGCATCCGGGTTCGCGTAGATGTTACGGTTGAAAAATAAAAATTAATTAAATATTAAATTTCCAGTTCGCGAGCCTACGCGAATTTTATTTATCGGTCAATGGGAAGCCCAGAATCAAATATAAGTATGACATGCCAAATGAGCTGCTGTGATCCAAAAAGAAGATATAAAAAGCGGATACAGAAAGCATTGATAGGCAGACCGACGGAGACAGACGAGAGTGATTAGTATCTCCCTTGACCTAAGTCAAGCGGCTACTATGTTCGCTTCTCTTCAGCTCTCCTTACCTTCTTCCGTGTCTCAAAAACTACCTAGTGACCTAAGGAGCGAATACATCAAAGATATCCCTTATTTACACGCTCCCAAATTCCTAAGCATTTGGGAGCTCTTTCAGCATTTTATTGCCATGAACATTTTAACCTCCGTTGGACCTATACTACATGTATTACTTCAATTGTAAAAACATTAATTGATATGTGTTATATATAAAATGCTATTTTTCTACTCAAATTGCCTTTCTTGATTTGTAATCATTTTATGACTTATAGTGGGCTATCTACAACAAGGCCAAATTCCGTTAACCTGTAAAAGTATACAACTACCCTTCACTAGAACGGACTCTCCACTACTAACAGAAAAGAATAGATAAGCAGCTCACTATAAGATCACATAGCAATCTAGCACTCACTTCTTTGTTTCTAGTGAAATTTTCCTGTGTCTTAGTACCTTACCCAGCTTTTGGAACGCGTCCTTCGCCATGCCAATTCGCCTTTGGATCTCTGTTTTCGACATTAAATTACTCAAAGACGTTGAGATGCTGCTAAACAAAATCAACTATCAAATATAGTCGATATTTCTAAAAAACAAAACAAAACAAAAAACAAAAAACATTGGCATCTTGCATTGTGACTGAAAATACCCGACTGTTTCTACGATGCTTTATCTTAATATGAATCAGATTAGATTAAAAATGGAGTCATGTCTCCATATCCGGAGCTTCTCAATCAGCACTTTCCTGTATTCATAGAATTCAAAATCATTTAAGCGGTTTCGTGGAGGTTTACCTATTTTCCATTATGTAAACATTTTTTTTTCTACAGACAACGCTACAAGCTGTGTTATTACACTATCTCTGTTTCTTTGGCAAATGTCTAGATAACTGCCATGTTTTAGTTTGATCAATTCAGATCTTTACACGAAGACAAGCTACACCCGGATTTCAAGAGTAAATCGAAAGTTACAATCAGCTATTTTTTTCAAATGAATTTTCTATTCTGCAGATTCTTTTCCAAAAATTCAATGTTGAAAGTCTCTCGCGACCCAGTTATTGTTCAGATGAGCTTCATCCTTACACCAGTTCAAAACCTTATCGATAGGACACACCATGACACCTCTGAGAAGTGGAATCATCTTGCTCGCTGCCTTCACCTATCATTCTCGCCCTCAAATATAACATGTAGTTTTCCAACTCCTCCTTATTATGTGACCAAGGAATTTCAGCTGTCCCTTTCTGGTTCTGAGCGTAAGCGTTCTTTTGACAGCCATTTTATTTAAATTGCTTATTCACCTCGTCCATGAGAAGATGGACATCAGTAGGATGAATTAACTATGAAGAATTAAACTGACACGAGTTATCTTCCTTAGCAAGAAAGGCAGGAACGACAACAATCTATTCTTATGGATTGAATAATGGATTCCGTTTGAATTTATCGTCTCTCACAGACACAAAGAGAAGCCTGGAAGATACAAAAAGTAGAGATTTAAGAGGAAACGATAATTACGAATGAGATGTTTGATATGAAGCTAGAGGGAAATGAAGATTATGAAGATAAGGAAGAAGGAGACCAAGTGCCACTTGACTCTAAGTGGTCAAAGGGTCTTCTATCTATCTATCTATCTATCTATCTATCTATCTATCTATCTAAGTTTCGTAATCTTACTCGGATTAACAAAATAACGTCGTCAGTCCCCTATGACTTTTGACTTGAAGTTAGTTTAATAACTTCTTTAGTAAAGTCACTTTGTAAAGTCATAGACACAAGTATAATTACGTCTTCGAACAATAGTGCGCTAGACACTTATTTTTCTCCGACTCTACACACTCAAATCCCACTATATATATATATATATATATATATATATATATATATATATATATATATATATATATCACGTGATCCAAGAAACTCTGTGCCACTAATTACTTGAGAACGAGGTCGACCGTGTTTACTAACTCGCGATCCGTGTTCGAAGACAAGTGTCAGTAGTGACACATTTTTGCTATATGACATCCCACTTTGAGACGACTTCCTCCGGAGTGTATATTTATTGTTAATAATTTTGAGCACTCTTCGTCTACTTGTAGAGTCTCTGACAGCTCTAATTTAGAGAATAATTTTCCGCCATTTAACTTGGCAAAAATTTCTTCTAGGCTCGGTAACGGGTAGTTATGTTGTTTTAAACATTTTATTTAGTTCTGTAGAGCAATCAATACATACGTAAGTTTGTTTTTTTCTTCTAAACGTGGACTGTTCGTGATACCCATTCAGAATAGTCTATTTTTGAGATCGCACCTGATTTTTTCTAGCCTGTCTTTATTAATTGGTTTCAACGTTGCAAAAGGTACACTCGTTTTTGTCTTAAATGTTGGTGTTACGTTCTTCTTCTTCTTCTTCTTCTTCTTCTTCTTCTTCTTCTTCTTCTTCGTGCCTTGTCCTTTCAGGACATAGTCGATCATGGCCTTCCACGTCTTCCTATCCCTGGTGGCTCTTACAACGCTTTCTACTGTTACATCACCTAAACCCCACTCTGCCTTCCACTGACTCAAGCCCATAAATCTAGAATATAAATGTATAGAAACTAGCATGGTCACAAAATGAGGGATTAGTCTATATATTAATTATAATATAGAATTGCTCCCCCATTTTATATCCTCATTATAATTTCAGTTGGCATATATATTCTTCTATGTGCTCTGTCCTTTCAGGACGTAGGCTATCATGGACTTCCACGTCTCCCTATCCCTGGTGTCTCTTAGCACGCATTCTCCTGTAACGTCTCGCAGCCCCCGTTCTGTCGTCCACCTACTCAGCCCCTTCAAATATGTTATCCGCTGTTTTCCTCTGTCTCTTTTTCCTTCTATCTGGCCTGTTAGTGTCAGGTTCTCTAACCCCCACTTCCTCATTGCATGTCCCAGGAACTTCAGTTGTCTCTTCCTGATATTAATTTCCTTTTCGTTTCCATTCTTTCCAACACCTTGTCATTGCTTGCATGCTCGGTTCATGATAGTCGCAGCATCCTTCTGTAGAACCGCATTTCAGATGTTTCAAGTTTTCCCTTCATCTTTGTTGATATTGTCCAACATTCACTCCCCATAGCCTTTGTTTTTGTGCATGTTCTTAGACCTTAGAAGAAAAACCCTGGAAAAGATGTTTTCAATTCATTTTTTAATTCTTCAGTTGCTGTATTAGCACTGGAGTTAATATAATTTATTTTGTTAAGTAAAAGAGATAATTGGAAGGTCCCAAATATCAAATAATGTCATCGAATCTGTTCCAAATAAATTAGCTATATTTTTTATACAAACATTACCAATTTTTTCAACAGAAATCTTACAGGTGAATTATCTCCAAAAGTTCAATCTATTTCCTGAAGCTCCGTTCGCAAGTTTATTAGAAGTAAATAAATTTGGTTTACTCATTTTTCTCCATGTCTGTTCATTTATAATAGTAATATCAGATCCTGTATCCAGTTGTAATTCTATTTTTACACTATTCATCTCCATAAAAATAAATTTCCTCTTTTGAGATGTTTCGTTCGAGGTTTTATTAATTTTATGCTTTTTGTTTGTACTTCATGTATTTATCATGTTTACATGCGTTTTATTTTTCCTCCATTTTTTGTATCTACAACAAGTACTTTTGTGTACTAACCTCCAACATGCGTAGCATATTTTCTTCTTGAAAAAACACACCCTTAACTTGCTTACCTCCACAGCCGTGGCAAATATTAGGTACTGATGGAGATTTCTCTCCTTTTTTAATGTATAGTTAGGAGTTGAGGAACGCTTATAGTGTTTTTCCCTCAGATGGTCGGACGCTATGCACTTGTAAAGTGTCTCTCTCCTCAATCCGTCTGGTATCTAGCTTTAGGTTCATAATACGTTGATATTCTTCCGCTATTTTCTGGAGAGTTAATTTAGGATCCATTTCTAGTTTAGTAAGTATTCTGGATCTTATTTTCATGTCCTTATTAGCAATTAAACCATGTACGAATATGGAACATTTAGATAAATCTGGAGTTAATCCATTTAACTTGAACTTTTCGCATTCTTGATTCCCAACTCCTGCAGAAGTGACAAAATCTGCACCGTCACACTTTACCAAATTTAGACATTGCTATTGTATATTAAAGAATGAAGTCCTATCTCCAAAGGTTTTGATTGAGTTACTATTGTTTCATCAAAGCTTATTTCAACCGCTTTCTTTGGTAAAATGAAATTCCCATATTTTTCATGTTCAGCAGTTGGGGGCGGGAGTGACAATCTTCTTAATAATAACAGAACTTTCTTTCCATCATTCCGATGCGCACAATCCCTTTTGAAGATTCCTTCGTATCTTCTGTAATAGTCTAGATAAGTTATTCCTTCTTCCAGATTGTATATAAATTCACTTATTGAATTTGCAACTGCATCTGCAGCGCCAACATTTGCGTCATGACAGCTTTTATTTTCTCCATATTTGTTGTACTCTGCTGAAATCTTTTTGCAGATTAATTTCACTCTTTGATTGTATAAGCGCAATCGATTCTTTGTGTAAATTTAAACGATTCCTCGTCGCCATTTTTGTAATGTTACGTTTGTAAGTCGCATAACTTACGGATCCTCTTTCTATATTCGTAATCTTGCTAGGGCTAACAAAATCCCATCGTTAGTTGCCTTTGTAAACTTATTGGGTGCAACGAAACTTGACGTTAGTTTTATAACTTGAATTTTAGTAAAGCCACTTTGTAAAATCACAGATACAAGTATAATTACGCTTTCGAATTCGAACAATAGTGAATAAGATTCTTATTATTCTCCGACTTTACACTCTCTAATCATTCTATACCCATATATATATATATATATATATATATATATATATATATATATATATATATATATATATTCTACGTATCACGTGATCCAAACTGCCCAATGCCACTAATAACTTGAGAACGAGGTCGTCTGTGTGTACTGCCTGACGATCCGTTTTCGAACACAAGTGTCGGCAGTGACACACTCTTCCTATATGACACTAAATCTATCTATCTATCTATCTATCTATCTATCTATCTATCTATCTATCTATCTATCTAAGGCTACTCATTACTCTCTATCTATGCAAGTCTGTTCACATCTATCTATCTATCTATCTATCTATCTATCTATCTATCTATCTATCTATCTATCTATCTATTACCAGCATTGTAAAGTTTTGTGTCTCTATTTGTTATGTAAGATGATAGGTCTTTATCTCAGAACTTTGTAATACTTTTAATGAAACCATTAATTCTGAGTCTTGCCAGAAATGTTCTTCGTTAGCCCAGTTAATGGCGCCCGACTTCAAAAGATTCCTCCGGAAATTTTCAATCCATTACTGAAATTGTTTATGAGAAAATCTATTAAAATCCACTCTTTTGTGACCAGTGAAAGGAAAAAAATGTTAAAAATACTCCAATTCATTCTCCATAAAATTAGATTTTTTTCTGCTCCTTTTCAGTAGACGTTTTTAATTCATCAGGCTATCATCTGCTGCGAATTAACTAAAAGTCTGGCTTATGGCCCACATGCAACTGAAAAACGTTTTCCTTTTTGCCAAAAGTGATTTCAGTTACTACAATTGATGGAACATTTCTTCAAAGGTCACAATCTGAAAGGACGGTTGAACAGACCAACAACCAAAAATGTAATTGTTGCCTATTAAACAATTATAAAACTATTTTTTTCACCGCTTAGAATATCCTGTTTGTCTCAATTGAAGATATTTTGTCGAAATTTTTCAACGAATACATCGAATCAATTTTATGAAAAAGTCAGTGCGACGCAGATTCCCATAGAGAGAGAGAGAGAGAGAGAGAGAGAGAGAGAGTCGATTGTGTTCTGTTAATACACTGAATTTATGCCCCTAACTCAGTGAGGCTGTGTAGCATGCGGTGTGGTGCAATTGTAGCTCAGATGTCGTGAGAGGCAGACGGTCGAGGACTATCATTTTTGGAAATCCTAGGTGACTAACGCAGGGTTAACGTTGAAATATATATATATATATATATATATATATATACAGAAAATCTATGCAAGGACCAACAAACCTACCTAGGATTCACCCGGCTCGTCAGGTAGGTAGGTTTGTTGGCTCTTGCATAGATTTTCTGTCTTTGTTGCTGTACTCTCATATTGAGCGCTTTAGTGTTAGGGTTTTCGTCTTGGTTTTTTTCTTTCCTACGAGTATTTGACTTTTTGTTCATGTACTTCGTTTGTTTCTGTTTTTACTTCCCCTCCTTTCCCCCCCCGAGTTCGTCCTCGGTATTCAAGCCGATCTAAATTATAATATAACTATTACTAGTATTAGCAGAATTATTTCTGTTACTATTAATATTGTTATATATATATATATATATATATATATATATATATATATATATATATATATATATATTTGCATTTATAAGGGCTTACGGTCACATCACGTTGAAACACCGGATCCCGTATGATTACCGAAGTTAAGCAAGGTCTGGTCAGTACCTAAATGGCTGACCACTTGGGAATACCAATATCCAATGTAAGTTTGGATGTGTGAGTGGCTTAATGGATAATGGCTTCGAATTGTTAATAGAAGAACCGAGGTCCAATTCTATTCGGGTTAGTTGCATTCATTTACGCACAATTAACCTTGGGAAATGTATGAATCTATCTCTTCTCCGACAGCCATGAGTTAATTAGTAAGCGTTGTATCACTAAAACCATTATTATCTTCACAAAATTCTTACTTTTGAAATATATTTACTGACTTTAAATAACCTGCAATGGGCTGATAAGCCGTAAAAATCAAATCAATCAATTAATCAATTAGTCAATAAGCAATTGATAAGCAATTACGTAGTTCGGGGATAGGTAAATATTACAGTACTTACATTATTCGGACTATTATCCTCATCTTTGTTGCCATTTGTACGACGTTTCGGCTGTTGTACGCTCCAGCATTCTTCAGGTGCTAAGAATTTGGAATCGAATCCGATTACAATTACTGGAATATATCAGCCTTATTGCTTGCAAAAAGCCGAGATTGAAAGTCATGAGGCATCTTCCTCTAATCCTGCAATTTACTTGTTCACCACTGCTGTAGCCTGGTATTGAACTCACAACACTAAGCATTAAGTCAGGAACTAACCTATGTCTATATCCACTGGACATGTGTCCTTAAGAACACATGGCCCAACCGAGGCTTTACGCAAGGAATAAGGATGACATACCCCAGTGATTGTAATAAAGGGTTCGGTTCGAAATTCCTAGCACCTGAAGAAGGCCGGAGCGTAACAAGACCAAAACGTCGTACAAATGGCAACGAAGATGAGGACAATAGTCCGAATAATGAAAATACTGTAAATACTACATCATCTCAGAAATATAGACAGGTAAATATTAGTTGTTTATATTTGACTCTGTAAGAATTTACTTATTTTTGGAATAGGTAAATATTGGTCATATATATATATATATATATATATATATATATATATTTTCTAGACATATGCTATTAAATATAAGAGACAATGAATGTCTATTATGTTTAATCATGAGCCGTTTTAAACGTCGTATTTTTGCTTTAATTTCAGTTGAAAATAAAGACAAAAATTCTCCAACAATTTTCAACTGAAATTAAAGCAAAAATACGACGTTTAGAACGGCTCATGATTAAACATAATAGACATTCATTGTCTCTTATATTTAATAGCATATGTCTAGAAAATTACTTGCTGCCTCGATATACTAAATATATATATATATATATATATAGTGTATCGAGGCAGCAGATAATTTTCTAAACATATACTGTTAAATATAAGAGACAATGAATGTCTATTATGTTTAATCATGGGTCGTTCTAAACAGATTAAACATAATAGACATTCACTGTCTCTTATATTTAACAATATATATATATATATATATATATATATATATATGTGTGTGTGTGTGTGTGTGTGTGTGTGTGCTGTTTTCACTTTTTTTTTATTGTGGATTAACCAAACAGCTTGTATTAAATTTTGCGGTTGGAATCTTTCATTGAAGGTGGTTGTTGGTTGTTTTGTTTTTATGGCATGTCAACCTCGGCGGGTCATTTATTGCCAACTAAATTTATTGCTGGTCATACCTTTTTCTTTTCAACAATTTATTGTTGTTTTTTATATAAGTTTTGTGGCTAGTAATAATACTTTTTTCTTTTCGAGTATCAAGATTCATTGGGATTTGTTTTTAAGAGCAGGGTCCCCAAATACTACCTTGTTATTTAACCCATAACTGGAGGGAAGGGACGGATTAATACCTTTCCCAAGGGTAACAGTGCTTAAGTGAATGCAGGGTATTCAACTGGAATTCGAACACGGCTCACCGATTTCTCTTTCCGAGACGATATCCACTGCACCACAACGCACATCCGTCACTAAACGCTTACAGCACCTGGTATTCCCAAGCGGTCACCCATCTAAGTACTGACCTCATTGAAGGTGGAATTTGCTATTCATTTATTTCTATGCATTATTTTAATCTTTATGCATTATTTAGAATATTATATACTAGCAGTATAGCCCGGCGTTGCTCGGGTGTAATGAAAGCTTTAAAACTAATCCATGGTCCTGGAGCTCAGGCTCAGCCGAAATAATATTTGTGTGAAGTTTGGTGAGAATCGGATAAAAATGGTGGATTTGTATAAAGGACATACAGACAAACAGACACACACACAAAGATCTTGCCTTATATATATATATATATATATATATATATATATATATATATATATATATATATCGATTTTCTGCACTATTGTAAGAACTGCAACCTTGAAACTTCTGAATATCGTTTCTTATGTCTTTGTTTATGAGTGTATCAAATTTGATTAAAATCGGACCACTCCTTCTATAACCCGATTTTTTCGATTATCGATTTTCGATATTTATCGGGGATACCTCAACACAAAATCTGGCTCAGAACACTCACAGACGCTTATAGTACAACTGTGTAAATTTTCAAGAAAATCGGTTCAGCCATTTCGGAGTCTATAGGTAACGGAAACACACAGACACACACACAGAGACAAAGTTCTATTTATAAATAAGTTTAGATTTAGATTATTAATAATATTATGATTCTATTTTGTATTATTTAGAATATTATTAGGAAGAAGTATTATTTTATCTATTTTTCTGTATTGATAGACATAAGTAAGATTCATGAAGAATAGACCATTAGAAAGATGGTAATGTAATGTTTTAAGCGACTGTTTATAGTTGGCAGTAATGCTATTATTATGTTTTCAAAATACTTTCTTTTCAAAGGATGGTGTTTTTTTTTTCAGATTAAGCTGGAATTAGCTTAAAACATCTTTCTTTTTCATAAGTTACGCCCTATTTTATGAATGAGTGGCCAACCAGGAGTCCTGACTTCATAACTTGTGCCTTTTTCGTTTGGGGTTGGTTAAAGGAGCAAGTCCATTATACCAAAACAAAGACTTTGGAAGAACTTGAAGGGTAAATACAAGAAAATATTTTCTATAACACAAGACTTCCTGGTGAAATCAGTTGACGCGATTCGTGGGAGGATCAAAAAGCTGTTAGCAGAATCTGGTGCCAATATCGAATTTTAAATAAATCCTCATGCTAAACGATTTTCTCTCACATCCGTTTCTTGTAAAAATTATAGCTAATAAATAAATTATAAGTATTTTAAAATGGGGAGTTACTATGCAATCTTCTTGTACATGTCGCACCCGTCTCTGGTCTTTTGAACAGGAGTAGAGGTTTAGACTTTATTTTCATTTTACGATCGGTTTTCCAGTGTCTTCTGAAACTTGGGAAAGGTATTAACACGTGGGTTAAATAACAGGATAGATTGCGTTCTATAGCCTTTGCTGGCTAACAATCTACCTAGAAAGTAATGACAACCTATTGCGAGATAATATTCTAGCCAGTCAGTCATGCCTCTTACGACACATCATCGCTTAAAGCGTGTATCACGTATGGCACTTAACTGACTGACTGAATATAATAGTTGGAATCATGATTAAGGCTTCTGCTGGTTATATAGTGGGGGGTCGGTTTTCTATTGCTATGAAGTAATAAACTGCTCCACCACTAATTAATACTTAATAATATATAATACATTTCTTACCCGTCTAGCTATGTGCCAAATAATAGGACAGATTAGGCTCTATAGCCTTTGCTGGCAACCAGTCTACCGCAGAAAGCAATGGCAACCTACTGCAAGATAATCTTCTGCCCAGTCAGTCTTGTCTTTCTCGTGTATCCCGTATGGCACTTAAGTGACTGATATATGCTTATCTCATTATTCTGAAGTTGGGTTGCTCGTCTTGATTTCTGGTGAAAAATTTAATCTTATTATTTACCTTTGCTTTTTTTTATTAAGTATCTCATATTGTGATAATAGAAGACCTGTCCAGAAAGGGGAAATGTTGTAAATTTACTGTAGATGATCTAGCAATTAAAGCACTTTCTATATATTTTCGTTTTAGTAAATCACGTTTTGTTTTAAATCAGAATTAAGATCAGACTCATGAGGGTGATTGAGCGCATTGTTTTGTAAAACGCCAATTTTATGTTCATATAATATTCTTCTTTTATGCACCGTGTTCTTTCAGGACGTAGGCGATCATGGCCCTTCATATCTTCCTGCCCTTTGTTGCTGTTACTATATTTTGTCCTGATGTTTCTCCCAAACCCTGCTCTGCCATTCATTTGTTTAAGCCTATCATGTGTATCACGCGCCGTTTTTCCCTGTTTCTCTCTTCCTCTGTCCGCCCAGTAAATATCAGGTTCTCCAAGCCTTTATTCCGAATTAAGTGTCCGAGAAACTTTGACTGTCTTTTCCTGATGTTAAGTATAAGTTTCCTTTTTATTTCTATTCTCCCCAAAACGTAGTCGTTGCTTGCATGTTCGGGCCATATTCAAATTCCTTTGAGTTACTTCTATATATTACTTGTGGCACTTATTACAGGTGATAGTGTAAATTACTTCTTCAAGTGTTAGTTTATTATTATTTTGTTTTATATAAATTAACTAGCATCATAGCCCGGCGTTGCCCGTGCAACTCTAAATATTTTAGTAGTAGGAGAAGATGCCACTTTTTATTTTACATAATTCCAGCCGAATTCATTGCATTCACTTGCGCACAAATACCCTTGGGAAAGGTATTAATCCGTCTATTCCTTCCAGTTATGGGTTAAATAACAGGACAGATTGCCTTGGTCGGCAACCAGTCTACCGCAGAAAGAAATGGCAATCTACTGCGGGATAATCTTCAGTCCAGTCAGTCATGTCTCTTTCGAGACATGATCGTCCAAGCGTGTTTCACCTATGTCATTTAACTGAATGATTTTGTTTTTGTTTGAAAAAACACTTTTTTAAAAATATTTCTTTTGTTTCAAAATTACTTTTAAAAATATTCACATTTTGTTGTTGACAAAATGAATTTTTAAAACGTCGGAATAAAAATCAAATATAAGGCTCATTTTTTTTAATAAAAAAATATTTCAGTCGCGTTTGACACGTGTGATTTGATTTCTGTGACGTAATCTAGCAACCATCTCAGATCTTTGATGTTTTACGGAGCAAATGTAAACAGTCGTGTCCATTGGTCAAAAAGTGCGAAAGGGAAAATTGCTGAACTTAAACTCAAAAAGTATGTGTCGACCTGGCTTCCCTGTAGATATGTGTCCCTAGAAAGTTTGAATGGCGTAGCTTTAAAAATGTAGGCGTGCATAGGGAACAGTCACACACAGACTCACAGATTGCATTTTATATATATAGATTAAGCAAAAATGCGAGAGAGGAAACTGTTAGCATAAAACTTAGGTTACAGGTAGACATTTTAAATGTGGAATGAGAAGATCTGGCCGTCAATCTAGGCAGTCAATCAGTCAGTCAGTCAGTCAGTTAAGTATCATATGATACACGCTTGGGCGATCATGTCTTGAAGGAAACATGACTGACTGGGCAGAAGATTTAAGTTGCCATTACTTTAAGTAAGTTGCCATTACTTTCTGCAGTAGACTGGTTGCCGAACAAGGCTATAAAACTTAACCTGTTCTGCTATTTAACCAGTAGCTGGAGGGAGAAACGTCGGATTAAATTTTTCCCAAGGCTTAATTAAGTAAATGCAATAAATTCGACTAGAATCCGAACTCGGATCTCAGATTTTTCGTTCCGATTCGATATTCACTGCACCACACCGCACATCCTAGTCTTCTTCTTCTTCTTCTTCTTCTTCTTCTTCTTCTTCTTCTTCTTCTACATGCCTTGTCCTTTCAGGACGTAGGCGATCATGGTCTTCCACGTTTTCCTATCCCTGATGACTCTTAGTACGCTTTCTCCTGTAACATCTCGCAATCCTCGTTCTGTTAACCACCTGCTCAGGCCCTTCAGATACGTTATCCGCTGTTTTCCCGTCTCTCCTTCCCTCTATCTGGCCTGGTAGTATCAGGTCCTTCAAGCCTTCCTTCTTCATTGCATGTCCCAGGAACTTTAGCTGTCTCTTCTTGATGCTCAGTATTAATTTCCTTTTCGTTTCCATCCTTTCCAAAACCTCATAATTGCCAACATGCTTGATTCATGATATCCGCCTCATCCTTCTGTAGAACCACATTTCAGCTGTTTCAAGTTTTTCCTTTATCTTCGGATATATTGTCACTGCCATATTGAAGAACTGATATCACATAACAATCTAGTACTCTCTTCTTTGTTTTTAGTGAAAGTTTCCTGTCTCTTAATACTCGACTCAGCTTCTGGAACGCGTCCTTCTCCATGCCAATTTGCCTTCGGATCGCTGTGTCGCACTTTCCGTCTTCTGTTATAACACTTCCCAGGTAGTTAAATTTTTGTACCTGCTTGATTTTAATATCCCCCACCTGTATTTAGCATTTTGGGTTGCTCTTTTTCCTGATGACCATGAATTCGGTTTTCTTGCAGTTTATTTGTAGTTTCATTTTTTTCACTGTACTGCGCTTAAATTCATAAAATCTACGGACCAAAGAGGAAAACTCACTAGAAATGGAAATATTTATAGAAATGGCACAGATAAATCACGTTACTGACAGCAGTGGAAAAGCGAGATGCCGGAACAGGATTAATAATATTGCAGATTCTTCTTTTTATTTCATCAATAATCTCTAAATATATAGAAGAATTTATCTATTTATCTATCTGAAGCCATTAATTGGGATAGATTATCTTTTGGCAAGCATCACTGAGCATTTTTCGGCTTGAAGAAATCAAACAATAGATTCTGGCTGCTTTTGGTTGAAAGTTGCAGCCTTTTGACTCCATTTAAATGCCTGTTACCAGCAAGACATTTTATTTTGATCCCAGGCCAGCTTTGGAGATGAACATATTCGGATTAGTTTTGAGTCTGGACAGCTTCATTGTTTTAACCGGTGCAATGTAACAGTTGGTGGAATGATGGGTAGATAGGAAATTCTGAAACGAGGCATTATTACTAATGCACGGATGATTCGCAAACGTATTATTCTCTTTGCAGTTTGTATCATCAGGTCTCAGCAAAGGTTCTCCGGGTCGACTGACCGGCATTTTGAAATTATTCACGTTTTATTTGGATCAGAACTATAGTAAAATACTTTTATTTAAATTACCATTTGAGCCAGTTTATCTCAATTTGCCTTTGAAGTTGACGCTTTGCTCTTGGGTATTTCACCGTCTCCACCAGGGAATGACACACCGTTTTTATTACTCTCACCCTGGGCATTATTCAGTTATCCCACCTTCACCTCTAATTTTTATTGGAATGATTTTGCTTTGTGGTGCAAGGGATATAAACTCGGAATGAGAAATTGAGAGCCGAGTTCAAATTCCAGTAGATTTCGTTGTATTCACTTACGCGCAAATACCCTTGGAAAAGGTATTAATCCATTGCTTCTTCATCTAGCTATCGGTTAAGTAGCAAGACAGATTTGATTTTAAAGGCTTAGTTGGCAACCAGTCTACCGTAGAAAGAAATAGCAACCTACTCCGGGAATATCTTCTACCTAGTAAATCATGGACCAAAAGATACATGATCGCCAAAGTGAGTATCACGTATGACCCTTAACAAGGTGGGTGAGATAAAATATCGGGAATCCCCGGGAATATATAAAGTATGAAAATCGGTCTGTGCACATTTTAATTATATTGAATTCAAACCGCGTACATGAAAAACAAGAATAAAATAACAAAAATGCATAATACATTATAACAACATTCACTACACTACATTAAATTTTTTATAAACATATATTTCGGATGTTTGGTAAGTACCTGATAAGGGAAGATGCCATGCGGGTGTGTCAATTTAAAACGAAAGCTGCATTGTTTAACATAAATTGATGATAAATAAAGAAATAGGTGCATGCTGGTTTGCAGCCGTTGCGTATTTTGAAATAAATGTGAGGCAGAAACAAGTATGTGTAATAAAAATATAACTATTATTCGTTTATTATGAAGTATATGTTGAGTTGTACAGGTAATAACAACGAACAACAGAAATATAATAATAATAAAATGTATTAAGGAAGAAAAAGTATTTACAAAAGTGGTTAGTATAATACAGGAAAACAAGGTATTAATGAGTACGTCTCTGTACGTCGTAGAGTGCAATTATCACTTCCGGTTTACAACCGGAAATACACGACTGACTCGTAATCCGTAAGCTGTCGAACTCCCGACACTACCACCATTTATAGTGTCTGGAACAGTTCATTATACTTAAAAGGTGGAGAGGGCCCTAACAGTATAATACCTGGTTCTCTGAACTAACAACAAATAACTACAGAGTAACCCTGATATAAGAGAGTTGCCGGGACCGGATAAAAGTTATCTTATATCAGGGTTTATCTTATATCCGGGTTTGGTCTATTTTATATACATTACCACAGGCTTTAATTTTGAGACCAGATAAAATCACTCTTATATCAGGGTTTCTCTTATATTAGGGTATCTTATATCCGGGTTATACTGAAAAATATAAGCTTTATCTTTATTCTTCTTCAGCGACGGCTGTGTTGAATAATGGTCAGAAGGAATCACGCACATACGAAGGCGTTGTCGAGAGTTGTTGACTTGTAGGTGTTCTCTCTCTTCTGCGTTTTCTCAATCTTCTGGTGTTCTCATTTCGGCCAGGAAAAATAAAAGATATTATATAAGGTAAAATTTCCACGTATTTTTGCCTTCTCAAGTTTTCGCTTAATTATGTCATCTATGGTTAGGCACATCTGTCAATCATTTTCGCTGACTATTGCCATTTGTCAGTCTTGCTTTTAATGTCAATCATATTTCTATCGGGTCACAGAAATATGTTACAAATGTTGCGTTTGAAATATTGTATAATGTAAGTAATCATGATTATTACAATAACATGTATTGCAAACACAAATTAAAATATCTTAATTACTGATCAAATTGAAAATATTGCTACCTCATCATTTTATTTCATTAACTGCTTTAAAAAAACCTAAGGGGCTTATGTGTGAAGTTAGTTTATACTATTATTGTGTTTTCACTTTCTTCTGCAGCATTTCCTTCACTTCCAGTAGATACTTAGATGTTAATAGTTGCTTTGGGATAAATTGAATAATATATATATATATATATATATATATATATATATATATATATATATTATTCAATTTATCCCAATTGAATAATATATATATATATATATATATATATATATATATATATATATATATATATTATTCAATTTATCCCAAAGCAACTATTAACATCTAAGGATCTATATATATATATATATATATATATATCCTCCATGATTCGTAGTGATATGTTGCCATTTTTCATGAAACAAGTCACTGGAGTATCAGTCAGTTAAGTGCCATACATGATACACGCTTGGTCGATCATGTCTCGAAAGAGGCATGACTGACTGGGCAGAAGATTATCCCGCAGTACGTTGCCACAGTACTTTCTGCGGTAGACTGGTTGCCGACCAAGGCTATAGAACCCAATCTGTCCTTTTATTTTACCCATAACCGGAGGGAAGAGACGGATTAATACCTTTCCTAAGGGTATTTGCGCGTAAGTGAATTCAAGGAATTCAACTGGAATTTGAACTCGTCTCCCTGATTTTTTGTTCCGAGCCGATACCTACTGAACCACAACGCACATCCCATGAACCACAACACTCATCCTCACTGGAGTATATGCGTACCTTTAAGCTGCAAATTGAACAAACCATTGTCTCTTGGAGATAATAGAGCACGAATATTAGCGTGCTACTGAAATACCAGCCAACTTACTCATGATTTTGTATCTATTTGATATATATAAATATATATAAATGTACACCGTGACGTGGCAGTTTAAAATCTGGTTTTTCATTATATACCTTTCCTTTGCGTGTTCGGGATAATCTAGTCGAGTGATGACAAGTGATCCTGCTTTGGACGATCCGAGATTAACAACACAACGTGGGCGGAATCGACCGAAGTTCAGGATGGTTGGCTGGGCTCAGCCAGGGCACGTGTTATATTTGTGTTATATGTTATAATTATACATTTTAAACAAAACATTCTTTGGTAAATAGTCCGATAAGAAGAAGAAATTACTAAATATTGTTAATACAAACCTTGTTGGTTGTCTTCAATAAGACAAGTTATAATATTTTTTGCCAATAGCACTATGATTAAATCATACAAATCTAGTCACTATTACACTTGAATGCGTCTATTTTTACTTTGATGGCTGAGAGAGATTAATGTGTAATGATTTAAGTAACAAAATCTTCTATAAATTTCTAACTAGTGCAGGCAGCAGTAACAGAAAACAAAACACTCTTACCTCTGTTGTTAAACCTCACAGAGCCCAATGATAAGGCTTACGGCCTCATCACGTTGAAACACCGGTTCTTGTATGATCCCCAAAGTTAAGAAACGTCGAGCTTGGTTAGGGCATAGATGGCTAACAGTTTGGGAAAACAAAGTGATGTAAGCTTGGATGTGCAGGTGATGAAATGGATAACGACTAAGAATGGAAAATCGGAGAGACAAGTTCCAATTTCAATCGGGTTCATTTTATTCGCAACTCCTCTCGGAAAAAGCATGCACCTGTCTCTTCTCCCCATGTTATGGGTTAATTAGTTGGACTTGTATCAGTAAATCATTATTATATCCAAACTAAAATATCACGATTACAATCAATAATTCTGTGACTAATTAGTGGGGTAGAGGCACTAAGTGTATTGCAGCTGCGGTAGAAATAGTGCGTCTTGGGCAGGGTAGCCTGATGGAGCTCAACCATTGCTAGCTTGGTTTTGAATTTAGAGTTTTTCCTTCTCCTAGGCCGGTTGCCAACCAGGGCTATAAAACTCAGTATGTTCTGCTATTTACACTAAAAATACATTTCTGCTTTAAATAACCTGTAAAAGGCTGATAAGCCGTAAAAAATAAGACCAATCAATCCAATGAGAAATTGTAAAAGCGGTGTGTAGCATTTATACAGATGGTCTTGTTTTTTATTATCTTTCTATTTGAAGAAAAAAATATTTGTGGTTGACACAATACTGATATTAACAATTGAAATCAAATTCAGGATGTATTTTAGTCTGACGTTTTTCCTAACAAAATAGTTCTTCCTTCTGATTGGTTAGGCTAGTGTGTACCTGCCTGAAGCAAATATCAGTATATTATCCAGTAGACTGCCTTTCAAAGCAGTGTATTTCAAAGAACAAGATATGGACAAACAGAGAACATAAACAAAGATGTATAAAAAGAAAGTACAACTGACCAATCACAAATAAAAAAAACTGTCTGTTTAACAGGGTGGTAGACTCTAGCTACGTTCTGCATAACTCGATATATATATATATATATATATATATATATATATATATATATATATATATACCTGTAAGTTATTTAGAAGTATTTTAATAGTGAGTCAGTTAAGTGTTATACGTCATAATACACGCTTGGATGATAATGTCCCTTTCAATCCATGACAGAAGATTTTCTTGCAGTAGGTTTCTATTTCTTTCTGCGGTAGACTGGTTGCCAACCAAGGCTAAAGAACCTAGTCTATCCTGCTATTCAATAATTGTTATCCAGGTAAGTAAGTTAAGTGACATATGTGATAACACACGCTTGGGTGATTATGTCCATTTTAATCCATGCTTGCCTAGACAACAAGTTCAGCTGGAATTCGAACTCGGCTCTCTGATTTCTACATTCCGTGTAGATATCCTTTACACCACAACGCACATCCTTTTTAATATACGTAACCCATTTATTTCAAGACAACTATTGTTCTTTTTAGGACTGATGGAGGTTTCCTTTCCAACTTTTTACTTGAAGTAATGTGGAACATCAAAGTCTTGAATATGCCATTATTTTCGCTTTCAGCTACTGTTAAAAAAATGCCTCAAGAAAGGCATCGTTGTTCGAGAAGCGTAGGAATCAGTGTATCACCTTAGAAGGATACTATATTGATGAATAAATTCGAAATTAGCCTAAACGCTGTTGTTTTATCAGTTTTATTGAGTGACGTGTTTTAACTTAAAGTGTAGATATTTCTGAACGAGTTTGGCATAATGCATAATATCCAAATGAAAGTCTCGATCTAACGAGGTTGTTTAAGAACATGATTCGAGATTTTTATGTTTGGTTTTGGAACAACATGAAGTATTGTGCAAAACTAACCTTAGCAGAGAAAAATAAAAATGTAAAAAAAAAAAAATTTTTCTTCACCATATAAGATCTGTCCAGAAATTATTCAGTCATTTTGATATGCCTCCGAGAATTGGTTACGCTGTCTTTCTCAACAAAATCATTCTTGCCCATTTAAAGGCGTACAGTATCTTGGCCTTTTGAATACTGCTGCGAGAATTTGGTTTCTGCTATGTATTTAGAGATTCTTTAAAAAATATAAAAGAATCTGCAATGTAATCAGTCCTGTGCTAGCATCTCAGCTTCAATCACATTCTCACCGCCGTAATGTCGCCTCCTTGTTCCTTTTCTATGAATAATTTCATGACAATTGTTTTGTTTTTCCTCATCGGTAATTCCTGAATTTGAATTTAGCACTAGATTGGCAGCTAGGTCCCAACATTTTACTGTTGAAATTGATAAGTGTATTCCAGATAGTTTCTATTCCCGCGCTTTCTCACGGTCAAGTTCCACTGAAAACACCGTTTCTCGTTCGATTACCAAAGTTAAGCAGCACTTGGGGACACCGGGTACTGTAGTCAACCACTTAAAATCAGAAAAATGTTTTGACTTTATATAACCAAAAAGGGTTGATAAGCCGTAAAAAATTTAATCAATCAACAAATCTTGCACTTCTTACCAATGGAACTGCTTTCGGTTTTCGTGCTTTCCCAACCACTAAGGTAACGAAACTCATTGAATAGAGCGTGAAGCAGAATCAGGCCGGAGACAGAAGAAGAACAGTGAGGTTTTGTCAAGGACACTGAAACAAGGAATCCGATATTTATGCTTAGGATACTAACAGAAAGGGCGATACAAATGAAAAATGACGTCCACCTATGTTTTGTAGACTATGCCAAGGCGTTCGACAAAGTACGCCACAAAGAATTGATAGAAATGCTCAGCAACCTCAACATATTTAGGAAAGACATAAGAGTAATCAAGAACCTCTACTGGCAGCAAACCGCCTGCATACGGACAGGTAACGAATTCAGCAGGTATACCAGGACAGAAAGGAGCGTAAGACAAGGATGTGTCTTTTCACCGGATCTATTCAACTTGTACAGTGAAACTGTTCTGAGGACCCTAGAAGATATGTCAGGATTCGTCATCGGCGGTCGCAATGTGAACAACATAAGATACGCAGATGATACCGTGCTGATAGCCGACACGGAATGAAAACTACAAGATCTAAAAAAGGCAGACGAAGAAAGTCAAAAGAAAGGATTACAAATAAACTCCAAGAAAACCGAATGTATGGTCATCAGCAAACAGAGGAGCCCAAAATGCTAATTATAGATTAGGAACACTAAAATTAAAATCTAACGAAGATGGAAAGTGTAACACTGAGATCCGAAGGCGAATTGGCATGGCGAAGAACGCATCCCAGAAACTGAGTAGTGTTTTAAAAGACAGGTTAATCTCACTCGAAACAAAGAAGAGAGTACTGGATTGCTATGTGATGTCTGTCCTTCAGTATAGCAGCGAATGATGGAGAATCTCATTGAAGATGAAGGAAAAACTTGCAGCAACTGAAATGTGTTTCTACAGAAGGACGCTGAGGATATCATGGACCGAGCATGTGAGCAATGATGAGGTCTTGGAAATGATGGAAACGAAAAGGAAATTAATAATGAGCATCAGGAAGAGACAGCTGAAGTTCCTGGGACATGCAATGAGGAAGGAAGGCTTGGAGAACCTGATACTAACAGGCCAGATAGAGGGAAAAAGAGACAAGGGAAAGCAGCGGATAACATATTTGAAGCGCTTGAGCAGGTGGATGACAGAACGGGGGTTTGTGTGCTGTAACAGAAGAAAGCGTGCTCAGAGCCACCAGGGATAGGGAAACGTGGAAAGCCATGATTGCCTACGTCCTGAAAGAACAGGGCACATAGAAGAATAGACCACAGGAGTTAGAAGACTGTACTGCCGACTGACTGCCCTCGTATACAATTGTACCTGAGAAGTGTTCTAACAGAAGACGGAAAGTGCGACACAGAGAGCTGAAGGTGAAGTGGCATGGCAAAAGACGCGTTCCAGAAACTGAGTAGAGTATTAAAAGACAGGTTAATCTCACTCGAAACAAAGAAGAGAGTACTGGATTGCTATGTGATGTCAGTTCTTCAATATGACAATGAATGCTGGACAATAACATCGAAGATGAAGGAAAGACTTGAAACAACTGAAATGTGGTTCTACAGAAGGATGCTGAGGATATCATGGACCGAGCATGTGAGCAATGATGAGGTCATGGAAATGATGGAAACGAAAAGCAAATTAATAATGAGCATCAGGAAGAGACAGCTGAAGTTCCTGGGACATGCAATGAGGAAGGAAGGCTTGGAGAACCTGATACTAACAGGCCAGATAGAGGGAAAAAGAGACAAGGGAAAGCAGCGGATAACATATTTGAAGCGCTTGAGCAGGTGGATGACAGAACGGGGGTTTGTGTGATGTAACAGAAGGAAGCGTGCTCAGAGCCACCAGGGATAGGGAAACGTGGAAAGCCATGATTGCCTACGTCCTGAAAGAACAGGGCACATAGAAGAATAGACCACAGGAGTTAGAAGACTGTACTGCCGACTGACTGCCCTCGTATACAATTGTACCTGAGAAGTGTTCTAACAGAAGACGGGAAGTGTGACACAGAGAGCTGAAGGCGAAGTGGCATGGTAAAAGACGCGTTCCAGAAACTGAGTAGAGTATTAAAAGACAGGTTAATCTCACTCGAAACAAAGAAGAGAGTACTGGATTGCTATGTGATGTCAGTTCTTCAATATGACAATAAATGCTGGACAATATCATCGAAGATGAAGGAAAAATTTGAAACAACTGAAATGTGTTTCTACAGGAGGACATCATGGATTGAGCATGTGAGCAATGATGAGGTTCTGGAAAGGATGGAAACGAAAAGGAAATTATTACTGAGCATCAGGAAGAGACAGCTAAGGTTCCTGGGACATGTGATGAGGAAGGAAGGCTTGGAAAATCTGATGCTCATAGGTTAGGAACGAGAGACAGGGGAAAGCAGCGGATAACATATTTAACGGGCCTGAGCAGGTGGATGGCAGAGCGGGGTTTGGGTGGTGTAACAGGAGAACGTGTGCTAAGAGACACCAGGTATAGGGAGAAGTGGAATTCTATGATCACCTACGTCATGAAGAGATATGACACAAATAATAATAATAATAATAATAATAATAATAATAATAATAATAATAATAATGTCTTTAAATATTTAAATGCAATATCAGACTTCATCTTGTAACTCCTTGCAACTTCTTTTTATTGTACTTTTCTTTTTCAGTGTCTGTATCACCTTACTTGGGGTGTAACATTTTCTCAGTTGCTTTCACTCTCAGTAAATCTCTTACAGCCTAGGGGCTTTATCGCCTTACTTGGGATAAAATGTTTAAAAATCTTTTTGTGTTCTTGAATGCAGTTCGTTTTATTGTTCTTTATCTTCAGTAACATTTTCTCAGTTGCTTTCACTCTCAGTAAATCGCTTACAGTTTAGGGGCTTTATCGCCTTACTTGGGATAAAATATTTAAAAAAAAATTGTTTCCTTGAATGCAGTTCTTTTTATTGTTTTTTTATCTTCAGTAATATTTTCTAAGTTGCTTTCACTCTCAGTAAATCTCTTACAGCTTAGGGGCTTTATCACCTTACTTGGGATAAAATGTTTTAAATTTTTTTTGTTTCCTTGAATGCAGTTCTTTTTATTGTTCTTTATTTTCAGTAACATTTTCTCAATTTCCTTCAATGTCAGTAAATCTCTTTCATCTTAGTGGCTTTATCACCTTACTTGGGGTGAACTGTTAAAAAAATCTTCTGTCTCCTTAAATACTGTTCTTTTTGTTGTTCGTTCTTTTCGGTAACCTTTTCTCAGTTTCTTTCACTCTCAGTAAATTTCTTGCATCTTAGTGGCTTTATCACCTTAGTTAGGGTGAAATGTTTAAAAAAATTTTATGTCCTTGAATGTTTTTCTTTTGATTGTCCTTTCTCTTCAGTAAAGTTTGCACATTTCCTTCACTCTCAGATTTTTAGTGGCTGATAAATCCACTAAAATCTGAATGTGAAGGAAATGTGCCTTCCTTGAGTCAGTCAGTTAAATGCCATACGTAAAACACGATTGGGCGATCATGTCTCGAAAAAGACATGACTGACTGGGCAGAAGATTATCCCGCAGTAGGTTGCCATTGCTTTCTGCGGTAGATTGGTTACCAGCCAAGGCTATAGAACCCAATCTGTCCTGTTATTTAACCCATAACTGGAAGGAAGAGACGGATTAATGCCTTCCCCAAGGGTATTTGCGCGTAAGTGAATGCAATGAATTCAACTGGAATTTGAATTCGGCTCCTCGATTTCTCGTTCCGAGCCGATATCCACTGCATTACAACGCACATCCGCCTTCCTTGAGATTAAGTCATAAAAAACTGTTAAGTTAGGTGGAAGTTCGTTTTGTTACGTTCTCTAACAAAAAGTAAGATCGTACCCTGCTTTGATAAACGGAAGTGATCTTCGGGAGTTCCAGCCTTGAAATGACAAAATGCGTCGCTACGCAAGGGGCTCCACGCATTCTTTTGTCTACTTGATCACTGAGGCGTGACCGCCGAATCAATTTAGCGGCCAATCGCAAAATCTCCCGCGGGACAAAAGGGACTGGTCGTTGAGCCACTCCGAAGACATAAAAAGGGGAAGAAATGACAATAAGGCAGTCTTCCTCTTTCACCCGGTAAGGGAGATTCGTGCCGCTACTATCAACAGACTTTCGACGCCCTACCGCAACGCTTCAAACCTAAGTTAAGTGTATCGTTCAGTTGTTATATTACTATATAAATCCTTTGTATGAACCCTTTGAACTGCATTCTGTTGTTATATTGCTGTAATCTAATCACTTGTATGAACCCTTGAACTGCTTTCGTCTTCCACTTTATTACTGCCTTTGTTGTTCAAAACACCAAGAGAAATAAATGCCTCTTAATGTAACTGTAAAAACGGTTCGCCTCTTAATGAAAGTGGCTCTGTATGTCGCCAATCGGAAACATTTTCAAGACTTCGTACCGGGCCCAAACGTTATAAATTTTTCCAGTGTCTGAAAGCGCTTATTGAGGGTGGATCATCTTTGGTCGGGTCGACGCGGTGAGGGGGTATGATGTTGAAAGACCCGAAACCCCTAGTGATCCACGCAAAGACATCACTGACGACACCCTCTAGCGCCAATACTACGGTGCGTATGTTTGAATTATGTGTATATTTCTCGCAAAGAATTGTCATTATTCTTCATTGTCGAGTTGACTGAATCTGTTTTGCAACCATAAGTATTTTACTCTGTTTAGATATATAACAATGTCTTGAAAGAGACATGACTGAGTGGGCAGAAAACCCAAGTTAAGTGTATCGTTCTGTTGTTATATTACTACATAATCACTTGTATGAACTCTTGAACTGCTTTCGTCTTCCACTTTATTACTGCCTTCGTTGTTCAAAACACCAAAGAGAAATAAATATTTTATGTGTATATTTCCCGCATCAAGAATTGTCATTATTTTTCATTGTCGAGTTGTCCGAATCTGTTTTGCAACCATACGTATTTTACTTTGTTTAGATATATAACAGTTTCAATGATCGGCGTCGATTTTTAGACAGGATTTTTTAACTGACCCGTTGGGTACTGATTTCGATGATATACAGACGGTCTTCTGTGGCCTAATTGGTTAGGGTACGCTTGCCGAAAATCTTTATTGATTTAGCAATTTTGTCTTCTGTGGACATGGCAATCATTTTGGATTATTTGTCTCTCGCGAAGACAGATAATGTATTTTTCTTGATGACTGATTCTACGACGACCTATAGTCCTTAACCAAACGAATACACTGTCCGGCTTCGTGTACAAATTACCCGACATCGATTAATGATTATTATTCTGTGCACTTTGAGAAGAGCATTTACTTGTCGCTCTTTTCACTGTTACTACACTTTGATCATGTTGTTCCATTTTGATCTTTATCGTCTTTTCTTTATATACTTAACCCACTGATTCTCAACCACTTTACCGAGGCGCACTAACACTATGACACAATTTACATTAGCAGAAAATTAGAAACGGCATGTTGTACTGCCGGAAGCTTCAATAGGAACATTTCAGATTGTTTGGGTGTCATTCTGAGGACGGTGCAGAAAATTCGGATAAGAGCTGGAAAAGAGTTGGTGGTTACGAATCTCCGGTAGCTCGGATAAGAAAAGAACTCCCGAATTTGTTGGTGAATGTCCCAGATTCAACATGAACGCCTACATTGTGTCTTGACGAGGTAGTGCTGCCTTGGACCAAGAAGGTGGCTGCTGGAAGACCTGTATCTGGCAACAGGACTCTGCACGATAGCACACATGCAGGAGTACCAAGTCATGGCTCTCTGCGACCACATTACCCATTACATCTGCCCATTTAACTCCACTGACTGCAATTCACTTGATTATTATGTGTGGGATGTAGTTGAGCGAGAGACCAACAAAGACGAATGGAAAAGAAAGATTATAGCAGCATGCACCAACTTAAACAAGGAGACCGCCCAGAAGAGATGAAGGGGGTTCCAAAGTCGCCTTGAGACCGTGACTGAAAAAAGTGGTGATTTTGGTGAACAAATTTACTTTTTATTATTTCAAGATATTTTTGTGTAATTATTGGTAAATATATCCGTTAACTTGAAATGTCAGTGGTATTTTTTCCATAATTTAGATGATAATTTATCTATCACCCTTTATATATATATTGATGTAATGAATAGCTAATGAATATGTATACACCTTGGTTCCCCCTCACAGTAATGTGATTGGCTGGTGTCAGCCATAAATACAGACAAGTCGAAGACGCAGAGAGCTCTACCACTAGAGGTCTATTAGTCTTCCACTGGAGGTCTACGTCCATAGCTCTACTACGACTATTGATTACGCCGACGTCTCAGGATACTGCATACGACGAGTACCGTCTGTTACGTCAACGTACTAAATGGTCCTACCCGGTTACATTTGCCTTAACCACTTAACTACCCCGAATTATATATATATATTTATTTTTTATAAATTATGTTTTAGAACATGTACATTATTTTTTAATATATGTCCTCTACAATCATATGTTTGTTTCAACGTTGGGTGCCCAACGTTTCTTCGGGAGGTAAAAGCAAAATGTACATGTTCTAAAACATAATTTATAATAAATATTCACAGCTCATATCATATATCGAGCACTGTTTTAAATTAATGTTTTGGACGGAAAAAATTCTTTCTTCGTTCTGTACCCACTCGGATATATATATATATATATATATATATATATCCCTTTCCAGGACACACACACACACACACACACACACACACACACACACACACACACACACACACACACACATGTATATATAATTCATTAAGCTTTTTATTAGAATACAGAAAGCACTGGACGTCCGTTTCGTCCCATATTTCATCAGCAGTGCGCATGCATCCATGACCAGGAATTGAAACCTGCGTTATCAAGCAAACGTCATACCAACTGTAACACGAGCCCCGGTGACGAAGAGGTAACTAACTGGACTTGATATAGCGCCACTCGTTCACATATTCCTCGGAGGAACTCATCCAAGCTCCTTGAACCATAGGATTGTGCCTCCCAGAGCCACGACTACTCAAACCAAGTCGCTCACTCCGGAGCTTTATAACCTGGTTTAAGCAACGATATAAACTGAAATTGAAGGAGGATTTGAAATAATTAGATAATTCATCAAGCTTTTTTTTAGACCTCAGCAGAATGCAGAAAGCACTGAACAGCTGTTTCGTCCTACATTTGGGACTCATCAACAGTCAATATATATATATATATATATATATATATATATAATCGTTTTACTCCAAGCAAGGCGGTACGCTACTGATGCGCATGGGGCTACATAAGAGAAGAGTGAAAGTTTAAGCAGGAGAAGAGCGAAGAGAAAGACGAACCAGTTACAGGGTGTGTCAGAAAAAGGGCAAGATAAGGATAGGAATACCGTCGTGAAGACAGTTCCGAGGGTAGAGTGAGAAAGGAAAAGAACAAGATATACGAGGTGATGAGGAAAGAACGAGAGACGGAATAAAGTCAAGTGGACAAGAGATGGAAATTGACGTTGCATTTAAATTCTTCTGAAATTGTAGCCGTCAAGGAAGGAAGTATACGGAATGGGAGTTCCACAGGCGGGAAGTGCGAGAAAAGAAGCTGTTGGATTAGAAGTGGCGGCTGCATTTAGTTGATTTTACTGTAAAAGGGTGGGACCTTGTTGCCAGTCTGGTTGTTGGTTCTTCGTGTGGAGCATCAGTGAGCTAAGCTCGTCGGAGCAGAAATCATATGAATATAAAGTTAAATTGTGATGATGCTTCGTGCCAAAATTGCTGTTTCGTCAGTAGTTTACTGGTAGAAAGGCATTTTTGGCAAGTAGTTTTTTTTCATTAAGTGCTCAAGATAGAGTTTGGGCGTTAATAAAATTAATATTACAGTATCAGTTATATATATATATATATATATATATACACACACACACACACACATACACACACACACACACACATATATATATATATATATATATCTTAGGGATTTCATGTTGAAATGATCATTCAACAGTTTTGAACATTGAAATATATATATATATATATATATATATATATATTAGTACAGTTTCTTGTTTGGATGATAACTTTTCAGCATAATAATACTATATATATATATATATACACACACACCCAAACACACACACACATATACACATATATATGTTAGTACAGTTTCTTGTTTGGATGATAACTTTTCAGCATAATAATACTATATATATATATATATACACACACACACCCAAACACACACACACATATACACATATATATATATCGGAGTGAATAAGGAAAGTAGAAAAATGTTTTTACAACGTCAAAAACATTAATTTAAAACTGAGGAGACATTGTAGTTTCAATGTCGAAACAAATGTACGATTTGTAGTGGATATATAAAATTTTGTACATGTTCTAAAATATAATTTATATGTCTCCATATATATATATATATATATATATATATATATAATTATTTTTAAAAAGATAACTTTAATCCAAACGGAAAAGTAGGAAGGTAAATCCCAAAACCTGATCCTAATTAATATTAAAATTTTAATATTAAAAACATGATACAGGAGGAGAGCTCAATGTAATAAAAATTACACAGCTGATATAAAAAAAAGCTAGTTTAAAAAGCTAGTTTTGTTTGACACGTATCGAGCGTCTCTAAAATATGAAATTTTTCTTTTCTTTTCTTTTCTTTTCTTTTTCTTTACCTTTTTTAACCTTTATTTCCCTCCTGTTTTGTTTAACCCAATTCTCAATTTAACAGTGCTTCCTATTTCTTCCTTTAGCCCCTTTCCCTTGTAAAGCTAGACGGAGCCAAATTTTCCGATTTTTTCACTTACAACTCTATGCAAAAGTAAAATCTAAAGATAGACGCTACTTGCTAACCGAATTTTTTGTGACGTTAATTTCTTAATTCTTAACCGTCATTTTTTTTTTTAATTTCTTTTTCATTTTGAAATATGTGCTGGTTGCTGATGATATGTGAAATCTCTCTTAGGGAGTTCATGCTGAAAGGATCATTCAACAGTTTTGAACATTGAAAATTTACATATACCTATATATATATATATATATATATATATATATATATATATATATATATTAGTACAGTTTCTTGCTCTGGATGATAACTTTTCAGCATACTAATACTATTATTGCTACATCAGAATAATATTCCCTGCCATTGTTTTAGTCATAAGCATTATTCAGTGATATGGCGAGAAAAGCTTGCGAACGTGCGTGCGTGTACGTGAGCACATACGCAAACATACTTGCACACACTCGCTTCCTGTTTACATTTTATGGGATACGCTGTATTTTTATCCAAATAAAGTTTAGAAATTGACTTCTTATCTTTGAAACGCTTTGTTATTGATTAAAAACTTACATATTTTTTTGATTTTCCTTTTTACAATAAAAGCCGAAATAAACGGTCATTTGTTCGACATTGGCAACAAACAGCTATATTAAGTTCTGAAATATTTGCCATTCATTTTACAGTTTTAATCTGGGATATTTACATTCGTCGGCACGAATTCAAATTCACCTAATGTCGAACAAGAAATTATGGTTAAATAAAAAAACAAAACGTATCAAATGCATTCTGGGAATGTGAAAACGAAGAGCAGTATTCAAATGCCAGTTAATTTCATTGAATTTGTAGGGATAAGGAATTAAGAACTAAAAGCATTATGGAAAAACCCAACTAAGAAAAATTCACAAGTTAGTGTGAAAAACTAATTCTGAATGCTGATTGGATAAAAAACAGCAATGACATATTTTCACGCCTAGATGTGAAAAGCTTCGTTGAACTGGCATCATGAGATGTTTAACTGTTTAAACGACAACGCTAACTTGTCAAAAGTCAGTTTACATGGGGGCGGTTAGCTGGAACCTCGTGGCAATGTAACGAAAGAAAATTCAAGAAGCCGACTCGGACGCAGGGAACGTCGCAGTTTCATTCGACTTCATTCAATTTTCTTTTTTCTTTTTCACTCCACGCCGAGAACAAATGGAAACATTAAGTACAACTTCTTTATTTGTTTTGCCTTCTCTTTCTCTCAACCTTTCGTGACCTACTAAAAAGAGGAAGGAACAAAGACTTTATATTCCGCTACTACACAACCATGAACTATTGTAACACCTCACGGTCCCGTCCGAACAATTTCTCCGGCGGCCGTTCTCCACGCTGTGATGTTTGCCGGGAGTTTGTTGAAAATGTCGGAGCCTCAAGCTGGGGGTACAAGATTAAACTATAAGGAACGAACTTCCACAACTTGGATGAGTTGAAAGGATGCTTTATTTTGTTTAGACTAGAGCTAGCCTTTTCGGTTGGGGCAGGCGAATGTGACACACAGCTCTAACTCTAACTAATGGAGATCAACAAATCCGAACTGACCGAAACAAGACGAACGGAGATTCTTACTTCAAGCACACGCCCGGCGGAACTCACTTTAAATTCACTAACTAACTTCTATTTATTTAAAATAAATCCGGAAATCCCGAAATCCGGAAATCCGGAAATGCTTTAGACCACCGGTGATAAACATTGGCGACTGTAAGTCTGAAATTTCAGTTATCTTTTTTTTTCTTAATAAAGCTTCCGCCGGAAAATTCTTAATGTGTGGTCAAGATACAGTAAAAGACAATCTTTGACCTGGTCATTCGAAAACCCACCTCCTGAACTTTTATCTCCTGAACTTATCTCTTTATCACATTAAATCACTGAGTCAAATATTTACCGGAGGAGTGGTAGGATTTAAAACAGTAATCGGATACCCTTGTCTCTTCCACAATTTTCCTCATAAAAGAAAAAGCGTTTATTTATTTATTTTTTCCTTTTCTTTTTTCACTTTTGTTAAATATGTTTTTAAACTATTTTTCTATTCTTAACCATTTTCTATTTTAATCTATTATAATAAAATACATATATGCCTAGTTATCGTGTCACACTTTAAACTTCTGCGGATGTTTTAAATACCTACATTAATACTACGAATATTTTCTACAACTTGTGTTATTTTTTCCTTTTAATAAATTTCTATTTTAAAATGCAAAATGTATATATTATTATTACACTATTCCACACATTCCATCCTGCCGACAACCAACCTTCTGTTAACGATGAAAACCTTCTGATAATTCTGATGATGATAATTCTGGATAAAATCTGTAAGCAGCAGGGAGTTCGGTTAAGTCTGGCACAAGGCCGAAACAAAGAAGAATTAACCAGCTCCCTACACTACAAATTCACTGAAGTGGAATTACATTTAGCTAATATTAATATCTTAATAACTCGTGTAATGGAAAGACAATTCAGAATTCAAACCATTTAGACATAAGACTATCAAACGCCGTCCCTCAAAAGCCCATTACTGGCCATAGAAACCAGAGTAGTAATGCCTAAGAAGCTAAAAGTGGTGAACTCATACTTCTCAGCGCGTGATTCTACGTGATTTAAGTGTGAGTACATGACTAGGGTCTACGGCTATATCGTGTTGAATACACCAGTTCCCGTCCGATCACCGGAGTTAAGCAACATCGAGCCTGGTCAGTACTTAATAAGTGACCATTTGGCTAATACCAGGTTCTGTAAGCATAAGGACCGAAAATGGTTCACCGGTCCTCCAGGTTTGGGGGTTGGTGCAGGGCTAACAACCCTACCCCGTAAAAAAAAACAAAAAAACAAAAAACAGTTTGTTACAGAAACAGCAACAAAAAGTTGCTGCCCTATGCACCATCTGGTTGTGATAAATAAGGAGGAGGACATGACAGGGGTTTAAACGGAATTGATGTTCAAGTAGGAACTATTTTTACCACGATGAAATAAAATCTATAAAATCACAACCGCACTGTAGGATTTAGATAGGAAGATATTAAGTATGGTAGATAATAGAACCCGCATCTGGCAACCATTATTTTGCCTCTGTTTGAAGAGAACCCATTGCTACCTATTCCTTGGTGACAGCAAAAACAGAACAGCTTTTTAAAGAATGAAAGGAAACTACAGGACCTTCTACAGAAGATAGCTGAAGAAAGTGACAAGAAGGAACTACAAATAAACTGCAAGAAAACCGAATGCATGGTCATCAGTAAAAAGGGCAGCCCACTTATCCAAATTACAGGTGGGAGGTACTAAAATTAAGCAGGTGCAAAAATTTAAATACCTGGGAAGACAGAAAAGTAAGACACAGAGATCTGAAGGCGAATTGGCATGGCGAAGGACGCGTTCCAGAAGCTGAGTAGAGTATTAAGAGACAGGAAAATTTTGCTAGAAACACAGAAAAGAGTACTGGATTGCTATGGGATGTCAGTTCTTCAATATAGCAGTGAATGCTGGACAATATCATCGAAGATGAAGGAAAAACTTGAAGCAACTGAAATGTGGTTCGACAGAAGGATGCTGCGGATATCAGTGGATCGACCATGTGAGCAATGATGAGGTTTTGGAAAGGATGGAAACCAAAAGGACATAAATACTGAGCATCAGGAAGAAACAGCTGAAGTTCTTGGGACATACAATGAGGAAGGAAGGCTTGGAGAACCTGATACTAACAGACCAGATAGAGGGAAAAAGAGACAGGGGAAAGCAGCGGATAACATATTTGAAGGGCCTGAGCAGGTGGATGACAGAACGAGGGTTGTGTGGTGTAACAGAAGAAAGCGTGCTAAGAGCTACCAGGGATAGGGAGACGTGGAAAGCCATGATCGCCTACGTTCTGAAAAGACAGGGCACATAGAAGAACAGACCGCAGGAGTTAGAAGACTGTACTGCCGACTGACTGCCCTCGTATACAACTGTACGCTTAACTTCTGAAGAAATCCAGCGTAAAAAAAGAAAAAAAAAAAAGAAAAAAAAACACTGAAAGCAAACAGCACTGCTGTTCAGTTTTGGGGACCTAGGCGATTATGGTCCTCTAATTCTCTTTTACCTTGAAGCTCTTAACACCCCTTCTCTTGTTACCCATTCCAAACCCTGCTCTGCCATCTATATTTCCGTCAAGTCAAGTATGTCACGCGTTGTCCCCCTGTCTCGCCTTCCCTCTATCTGTCCTATGAGTATCAGATTCTCCAAGCCGACTTTCCTCATTACATGTCCCAGAAATTTCAGCTGTCTTTTCTCGATATTAACTATCAGTACTGATTCAAGAAAGGATTAAAACCTGCAAAGCGATAACATTGAAAAAAAAATTAACAAGCTCAAATTTGTTTCACTTCCAAAAAATTAACTTATTTGGTGATCAACAGACCTTATTTGGTTAATTAACTTATTTGGTGATCAAGAGAATTGGTGATCAACAGACCTTTATGAAAATACGAATTTTAACATTTCAATATATTAGACGGAACGAAGGGTGTGTATGTGTGTGTGTGTGGGGGGGTGCGGCTTCAATCCAAGAAATAAGAGCAAATAGTGGGACACTAGAATAAGGAAAAAACAAAGGCAGAAGTACATAAACTAAATGCTTTCAAACGAGAAACAAACACTACTGACAAATTAGAAAATAAAAATAATATATATATTAGTCATCCACATACAAGCCTGTTTCGCTGTATAACAGCTCATCAGTGTGGCTAGACATCCACTTGCTTCTGGCCGGGATAGAAACTGGACTGATTTGGTATCAGTGGGAGTCGCTACTCCTTAAGCCATAGGCGCAGGGAAATGTTACCGTGTTATATATAAGCGGTGTATACACACTCCAGCCATTGAAAGAACTCAATTAATTGCTAAAGAGTAATACATAAATCGCAGAAATGGTAACTGTTTTTAAAATTTCCTCCTCTAGAGAGCTCAATCGTAATGAGAGCATGATATATCTATATATATACGAAATTTTAAGAAATCTGTTCAGAAATGGATTTAATCAATCATATTTTTTAATCTATTTTGTTTAAACACTATTTTTAATGGATATTTGTATTTCAGTAGATACACTGTCTTTTTTTTTATAATCAAAGTATATTTATTTACATCTACCGGCCTAAATAATAAAAAATCTTGTTAAGAAAATATGCGTCCTCCGGCAATCCATTAAAAGTAATGTTTAAAAAAAATTATATATATATATATATATATATATATATATATATATATATATATATAATTTAAAATTTTATAATTTAACATTTTAAATTGAGATATAAACCCTATATATGTAATTAAAAATGAATTTTCTTTTGATAGATGCTTACCTTTCGTTTTTTCTTAATCACTGTAGACTTATTTACAACAACTATATAGATTAATCTCTTTTATCCCATACCTTTTCTGGTCCTATCATTTGACAAGAATCTGAGTCTAAATTCTAAATTTTTCTTTCTATTAATCCCTATTTACTTACTTTAATATAAAATTCAAATTTGTTTCCTCTTATTTGCCCTTTACCACTTAATACTTCCAGATTCTAATAGCTTATTTTACTATTGCCTTAAGCTTTCCTTTCCTAGGTCTTTCTTTATGAATTATTAATCAACTTATATGTCTGTTTCTATGTGTGTGTGCGCGATCGTGTGTGCGTGAATATATATGGGATTGTTTGAGTGCACATGTGTGTATGTACGTAGATATATATCTCCTTGTGTGCGTATATATATATATATATATATATATATATATATATATATAGATAGATAGATAGGTGTGAGTTTGTAACCCTGGGTTTCATGCTCTTGCGATCGTCAGACTAATTAATTTAAAAAAAAATTGGCTATAACAACAACAACAACAACAACAAAATAATCAGGTTGTCTGACGATCGCAAAAGTGTGAAACCCAGGGTTACAAACTCACGTCTGTCTATAAGAATATGTAAGCTCTATCACTGATATTGAGCACTTTCAAACAAATTGCATATATATATTGATGTTTATAAGTATATACATACACTTTTCACACACACACACACACACACACACACACACACACACACACACACACACACACACACACACACACATGTATATATAATATATTTCTAGATTTACACATCCGTTAAATTGTATATTAGCTTATTCCTATATTTATTTAATTATATTTTAGTTTTTAATCTTTTAAATTTAAATTTTAAGTTTCTGAGTCAAAGATCCTTTCCCTCTTATCAGCAATGTCTTAAGTTTGTCTTAAGTTGTTAATATATGCAATATTTCCACATTATTCTCGCTTATAAATAGAAAATATATCTTGAGGAAATTTAAATCGATACGAATGAAGAAAAGAAAGAAATCTGTGTCTGACAATATTGGTCTATTTTTCTTTCATTTTGTGCTGCTGACAAAAGATCGCTTAAAGACAAAATAAAAAAACAAACTGATCTTATTTGAATAAATGACTTGTAATGGCCGCAGTAAAAACAGTTAAAACAAAAAAAAAATTCGTTTTCCTCTTTCACTTTATTGTTTTTCAATTACCTCCTTTATGAGGACAAGTAAATCAACTGAAATTCCAATTGTCACATGTCGTGTCAGATTTTAATCTCTCTCCAGCTTTTGTAGACTTGGAATTATTTTACCGACTCAAATTAATTTGATTGGAATTCATTTTGTCTTCTCTTAAGAATTTGCTTCTTTTGTTTATGAATGACAATTGAGCCTCTTGATTGAATGCAAAAGCAGTTTGATAAAGAATTGAATTAGCTTTGCTGTTATCAGCGTCATGAAAATGGCCATAGCTTTTATGATCTTTTTTCTCTTATAATTTACATCTTCCTAAAAAGATTTTTTGTAGCACAAAGGGTATCCCAGTTGTCTGCTACAAACACGCGCACACGACGCATAAACACGCACATGCGCACGCACACATCCACACACACACACACAAAAGAAAATAAATTAATTTTACTTAACCTCAGTCTAGCTATGTTATAGAGTGAGCGACCATAATTTATAAATGGAACTTTGTCTGTGTGCGTGTGTATGCGCGTGTGTGTGTGTCCGTTACTTATAGTCTCCGAAACGGCTGAACCGTAAATTGAAAATTTACACAGTTGTACTATAAGCGTCTGCGAGTGTTCTTAGTTAGATTTTGTGTCGAGGTACCCCCTGATAAATATCGAAAATCGATATTCGAAAAAATCGGATTATAGAAGGAGTGGTCCGATTTTAATCAAATTTGATACACTCATAGACAAAGACATAAGAAACGATATTCAGAAGTTTCAAGGTTGCATTTCTTACAATAGTGCAGAAAATGTGATATCGATACCAGGAAATCAAAATTTGACTTACATCCATTCATTTTTCTTTCAGTCTACGGTTTCGCTTTAACTGGAAACAACTATTGCTTTTTAGTCTTTCGTGCCAACGTCCAAAGAGTCTGAGCTCCAGGACCATGGATTAGTTTTAAAGCTTCATTACACTCGAGCAATGCCGGGCTATAAGCAATAACAAAAAGAAGAAAAAAAAAGGCAAAAATAATATAGAGCAAGCAAACAATATATGCAAGGCAAATTAACAGTAATAAGGCAAAGCAGTAGTAATAGTGTAAAAAACACACACAAGAGTTAAATCGGTTAACGTAGCGTTCTGACTTCAAGACAGGACAGACCGGGACTGAGTCAGATGTAACCGTGAACTAACCCATTTTACTTGCTAGGAAGAAATCCCGGCATGCATTTGTGCGCTTCTTCTTATAAATTGACAACGGAAATGTATTTTTCAGTTATTCTCTAAGAATAATACTGTGGTGATACCGAGCAAAAGCGAGGGACCGGATGTTTGCTTTGTAACGACCAAAAAGGTAAATGATCAAAAGTCGTCTCTGCGCAAGTGGATACGCGCAGATGTTCCGGTTGAAAAATAAAAATTAATCAAATATTAAATTTCCATTTCGCGAGCCTACGCCAATTTTATTTACCAACCAATGAGAAGCCCAGAATCAAATTCAAGTGTGAAATCCCAAACGAGCTGCTTTTGATCCAAAAAGAAGATATAAAAAGCCGAGACAGAAAGCACCCAGCAGACAGAGACGAATGTAATTAGTATCTCCCTTGACCGAAGTCAAATGGCTTACTATGTTCGCCTCCCTTACCTCTTTACCTTCTCCACTGTCTCAAAAGTACTTACTGACCTAAGGAGCGACTACATCAAAGACATTCCTTACTCACGACGCTCCCACATTCCTAAGCCTAAATCACTTTCAGCCTTTTATTCAGCATGAACATTTTAACCTCCGTTGGACCTATATTCAAGTATTACTTTATTTGTAAAAACATTAATTGATATGTGTATATATAAATGTTATTTTCAACACAAATTGCTTTTCTTGATTTTATAATCATCTTATAACTTATAGTGGGCTATCTACCACAAGGCCAAATTCCGTTAACCTGCAACAATATACAACTACCCTTCACTAGACCGGACTCCAACTACAACTAGAAAAGGAATAGATAAGCAACCCGCTATAATACTAAATCCATTAAGTTAATTTTCTTTCAACGAAGCTTCGACAACCTACAATCCATTTTCTACGGACGAAACGTCACAATCCAATCGCTGTTCTATCGCTATTTTCATGGAAAGTGTTTAATGGCTAAAAACCGCAATGTCAGGCAAATTGTAGCAAACCCTCATTCGTTTCGTATTCCATTGGTGAGATGTAAGTTCCTAACTGTCGCTCGACTGCATTACAGAAAGATACTCCGTCTCTCCGGAGGTACTCGGTACTCGGGGAGCCGAGTTCGAATTCCAGTTGAATTTCTTGCATTCACTTACACACAAATACCCTTGAGAAAGGTATTAATCCGTCTCTTCCCTCCAGTTATGGGTTAAATAATAAGACAGACTAGGTTCTATGTCCTTGGTCGGCAACCAGTCTACCGCAGAAAGCAATGGCAACCTACTGCAGGATAAACTTCTGCCAAGTCAGTCATGTCTCTTTCGAGACATGATCGTCCAAAGCGTGTATCACGTATGGCACAATTGACTCCGGAGAACTATTTTCAAGAATGTTTCCATGGATTGGTAAATAGGATTTTAGCTATTTGCATGTTATGATGAAGAGATATAACTAAGAGATATATTATACTAAGAGACAAGCGAGAAGTTGACTACTGATCACGTATCATAGAGCAACACAGTACAATACAACAATATGACGTCGCCAATGGCATGTTTAAGTCGCTTGGATAAACCAGAATTTGTCGATACTTGGATCCGGCGTTCTGCAAGCCAGCCTAGGGCTAAAAAATACGACAACAAGGCAAGGCGGAGAGAAAATGAAATAACTGAGCTCTTTGTATCTTCGGCAGGTTGTGAAGCTATAATGAAAATTTCTGTTATGGCATAATCTAAGAAATGGTGAATTTGAATTTCATTGAAATTGCAAAAAATATAAAAATAATTTTACGACCTAAAAGGAGATCTGTTGTATCGAAAAGAAGCAAATTTAAACAGAAACAAAATAAATCAATTATGCAGTATCTTTCCTGATTAAAGAAAATAGAAGATTTTTTTGGATTTGAGAAACTTGAAGCTCACGATTTGACTAAAGAGGATGAACTGATTCACTTGCAGTTGACTGAAGGTATGGCTGATACATTTAATAAATAATGTTGTCTCTAACTGCATGTTTGAACGTTGACTAATGATCATGTGCCACTTCAACACTGACAGTTTCTTTTCTCGCACTTCCTTCCTGTGGAATTCCCTTTCGTCTACTTGTTTCCCTGTTAGCTACAACCTCCAAAAATTTAAATGCAGTTATCTTTTATCTTCTTGAATCCTGCTCATCTCTTGTCTTTTCCTCAATGTCTTGTGTATTCAATATTTTCTCTCATCGTATTTAATAGCAGTCACACCTTGTTTGGTGTGAAATTTAAATGCAAAGTCAATACTCATCTACTAACCACTGGACTCTAGCTCTCTCCCCACCCCCGTATAACCTTCCCTTCTCTCCACTTATGTATCTGTCATCGCACCTGCTTTCTCAGCTTTCTATTGCTCCTTTCTAACTAGTTTGTACTCCTCACTCTTTTCTAATTAATCTTTTTACAGTTATGTAGCCCCCTGCACATCAGTGGCATTTCCGCCTTGCTCGGGGTGAAATTATTAAAAAAAAGTCAATACTCATCTACTAACCACTGGACTCTAGCTCTCTCCCCACCCCTTTTTCTATTTCTTTTCTAATTAATCTTTTTACAGTTATGTATCCCCCAGCACATCAGTGGCATTTCCGCCATGCTCGGGGTGAAATTATTAAAAAAAAGTTAATACTCATCTACTAACCACTGGCCTCTAGCTCTTTCCCCTCCCCTGTATAACCTTCCCTTCTCTCCACTTATGTATCTGTCATCGCACCTGCTTTCTCAGCTTTCTATTGCTCCTTTCTAACTAGTTTGTACTCCTCACTCTTTTCTAATTAATCTTTTTACAGTTATGTAGCCCCCTGCACATCAGTGGCATTTCCGCCTTGCTCGGGGTGAAATTATTAAAAAAAAGTCAATACTCATCTACTAACCACTGGACTCTAGCTCTCTCCCCACCCCTTTTTCTATTTCTTTTCTAATTAATCTTTTTACAGTTATGTATCCCCCAGCACATCAGTGGCATTTCCGCCATGCTCGGGGTGAAATTATTAAAAAAAAGTTAATACTCATCTACTAACCACTGGCCTCTAGCTCTTTCCCCTCCCCTGTATAACCTTCCCTTCTCTCCACTTATGTATCTGTCATCGCACCTGCTTTCTCAGCTTTCTATTGCTCCTTTCTAACTAGTTTGTACTCCTCACTCTTTTCTAATTAATCTTTTTACAGTTATGTAGCCCCCTGCACATCAGTGGCATTTCCGCCTTGCTCGGGGTGAAATTATTAAAAAAAAGTCAATACTCATCTACTAACCACTGGACTCTAGCTCTCTCCCCACCCCTTTTTCTATTTCTTTTCTAATTAATCTTTTTACAGTTATGTATCCCCCAGCACATCAGTGGCATTTCCGCCATGCTCGGGGTGAAATTATTAAAAAAAAGTTAATACTCATCTACTAACCACTGGCCTCTAGCTCTTTCCCCTCCCCTGTATAACCTTCCCTTCTCTCCACTTATGTATCTGTCATCGCACCTGCTTTCTCAGCTTTCTATTGCTCCTTTCTAACTAGTTTGTACTCCTCACTCTTTTCTAATTAATCTTTTTACAGTTATGTAGCCCCCTGCACATCAGTGGCATTTCCGCCTTGCTCGGGGTGAAATTATTAAAAAAAAATGATTAAATTAAAATTTGAGAATTTTGAAACTGAAGATTTTACTATAGAGTTCAAATTGATTCAGTTACAGATGTTATATACCCCATCTACTTCTGATACTGCTACACAACAATCATCTTGGCGGGTAACGACAAACACGAATACATATATATAAAAATATAAACTTCTATTTTTTTTCTTCGTCGATGACGGTTGTGTGTTGTGGTACTCAGAGGGATTTGACTAACGGAAGTTTTCTTCTATTCTTTTCTTTTTCCTGCGCCCTCTCTGAGTCATCTCGGTGTTATCCCTTTGACCCGAAAAACCACAATCTCATATTAGCTGAAATTTCCTCGAATTCTGCTTAATTGCGTCATCTATGGTTAGGCACACCTATTAATCATTTTCACCGACGTCATCACATATTTGTTTGTCACTGTTTATATTTTCTGCCTTTTTCAGTTACTGCCTATGACGTCAATCATATTTCTGTGGGTCACAGAAATATATTACAGTTGATTGAATGTATGGCTGATATATCTCGTAAATATAAGATGTTGGGATAATTGCAATTTAATAATTTGTCTCTAACTGCAAGTGTGGAAGTTATACAACAGATGGAATTGATAAAATACATAATTCTACCGAGGACAATATTGAAACGTACAGTATAAAAAAAGAAGGCAAGAAATTAAACCAAGTTCTCCATGAAAAAGAACAGGACATAAACCTTAAGGAGGAGAAGAAGAATGAGGTTGTAGAAGAAGTTTGAGAACAACCAAAGGCATGAAACCTCTTCGGTTCAGAGAGCTGTAATGGATTGATAAATAGAATTGTACCTGTTTGCATATATTAACTAGAAGATAAATAAATGTGTGTAGTTAAGAAAGAGTCAAGCGAAAGTTGACTAGCATAGCCACACACACACAAACACACACACACACACACACACACACACACACACACACACACACACACACACACAAATAAAAAACACAAGGCCGGTTTAATACCCTGTGAATAATGATCCATAGCATCAAATGCTAGCCGTGGTTCTTGTTTTTCAAAAATCGTAGCCTTTTACATGTTGAAGTAACCAGCCTCTCGCTCAGTAACATATTTTTAATTCGGAGTCTTTCTCCTAGACTGGATGCCAACCCAAACTAGCAAGCTGAATCTGATCTACTTTTTAGCACATAACCAGTGGGGAGAAGAGGTGGATCAATAGCATCCTCAAATATTTTTGTGCGAAATTAAACGAAACGAAAGAGATATAGTAACCACAATGAACAACCGATATTGAATTTAAAGTCTTTCTCCTAGACTGGATGACAACCGAAAATAGAAATTTTTTTACCAAATAGCCAGTGGGAAGGAGAGATGGATCAATACCATTCCCAAAGATATTTGAATGCAAAGAATAGAGATAGTAACCACCGTGAACAATCGGTTTTGAGTTCAACGTCTTTCTCCTAGACTGGATGACAACCCAAACTAGAAAGCCCGGTCACGTGGTAGATGGGTGAAAGGAAAAGAGCTGGATTCATAACATTCCCAAGGATATTTGTTTTACAAGTAAATGTTACGAACTAGACTGGAATTCGAACTCTTGCGCATTTCGGTATTTAGAAAGTGACGGGAGGCAACAGTAAGCAAGATAAGCAAACTTTACTTTCAGAAATATATGATCAAAATGACATATATATATATATGATCAAAATGACAACGAAATTTTTGATGCCAAGCAAAAACTTGATATCTGAACAATCAACAGAGACAACATTTTTCAACCAATAAAATTAAAGAAAAAAATTGATTAAAAAAATAATCGCCTATAGAACCAACAGGAAAGTTATAACTGATGAATTCTGAACTGTGAAGAAATCTTTACAGTACGATAGACCGGAGTTGGAGTCTGAGGTGTTTTATAAAGCGATTTTCTTGAGAAAAGAAGAGTTAGAGTGTCCTTTCCTTTTCAGATGCTTTGATTCATAAATCGGATTCAATTTTTCCATAAAGTCTGTCTACCGTAAAGCGACTTTCATCAGTTTATTTCCACGTTGCCACTCTTTTGTCCGAAATAACAAAACTGAGAACTCATTAAGATTCTGGTCCATCGGGCCGTCATATTTTGCTCAAAGACAAAAATAGATTCTGAAATTGAATTTATTCTGAAAGTCCTGTTTGATAATGGCAGCCTTCTTGTTATCGTGCAATCTAGCATTTGGGCTAAAATGTCGCAGTATCATAAACCTAAACTCTGAATTTGTTAACCAGCATTTGAACCTGAAGAATATTCGATGTTACAGTACATAATTTCTTTTATCATAGAAATAAAACAAAAATATATTTGAATATTTTGTTCCTTGATGAACTTTAAAAAATACGTCCAATAACAGTATTTACATTATTCGGACTATTGTCCTCATTTTGGTTGCCATTTGTACGACGTTTCAACCATTGTACGCCCCGGCCTTCTTCAGGTACTAGGAATTTGGAACCGAACCCTTTATTACAATCACTGGGGAATATGAACTCCATTCCTTGCGGGAAGCCTCGATTGGATTGACTCTTAGAGTTGTGAGTTCAGTACCAGGCTACAGCAGTGGTGAACAAGTAACTTGCAGGGTTAGAGGGAGATAACTCCTGACTTCCAATCGATCCTTCCCGCAAGGAATGGAGTTCATATACCCCAGTGATTGTAATAAAGGGTTCGGTTCCAAATTTCTAGCACCGAAAGAAGGCCGGAGAGCACAACGGCCGAAACGTCGTACAAATGTCCAAATAATGTAAATACTGTAACTACTACCTCATCTCAGAAATATAGACAAATACATCCAATAAGTTAATCAGTAATTTTTTTTATTTCGCATGTTCAGTGATATGTAAACGCATATGGTGATTTTCTAAGCGTAGTTTAGATGTTGTACAAGGCCGAAAGATTCCAGCACTCAGTGAGTATTGAAATCACTATACAATCATAATTGTTCTTGCGAGACAAGCTTGTTAACCATTACACCACGTTGAAGTGCCCAGGAAAACGGAAAATCGGAAGGGGATTCCACACGATCAAAGAAAGTTTTAGAGTAGAACAGACGGTTGCATCTCGCTAGTTTAACTGTAGAACGGTGAAAACTAGTTGCTCATCTAGTAGCATATGTAATTCTATGCAATCAAGACACCAAAGAGGAAAATTCATCAGAAGAATTTTCATGAAAATATTTATGGAAAAGACAGAGGGAAGTCATGTCACGTCGGTGTGAAAGTGAATGAAATCGAGATACCAGGTCAGGATCGATAATATTACTGACTCTTTGGATTTTGTGAAGAATCTTGAAATATATAGTAGGATCACTGGACCAGATATGGTAGCAATATTTCATGCACAGATGAATTACATTTGTTTCACAGAGGGCTAAGACGTCTCGAGAAACAATTCTGCACTGTAGAAGTTGATACAAATGCCATAAATCTTGCAGAAAGAAATGTTGATGGGCTTAGGTGTTTTTGGTGGTGATACAGTTTCAAGGTAAAAAAGGCCAGAATAATAGTAACTGCCGGTTGTCAAAGACAAAATAAGCTAAGTGTAATTCGCACAGACTGCAGCAAAGTAGGGCTTCAGGTTGCCCAACGAAGTGCCTGCAAGGACACCCATCCAGGCACTACATGAACACTTATATTATGCAACTGTTGATTAAAGCAACCTGCCTAAACGCTACATAAGACCTCGGACTTCTTACAACCAGTCGGTGGAGTAATAGAGAGCGACTCGGATTGAGGAATTGGAGAGCTAAGTTTGGATTCCAGTCGAGTTCATTACAATCATCTACGTGCTATTACCCTTAGGAAATGTATTAATCCATCTCTTCTTCCCCCAGCTATGGGTAAATAACAGGACAAAACAGGTTTTATAACCGGTCTAAGAGAAGGTAAACTTTGAATTCAAAACCAGCCTCGCCCACAAAATAAAGCGGTTTGTGTTGGGTTAACTCACTTGCCTGTAAAAAGACAAGTTACAGAATCATAGACAACAACGAACCAGGGGTCGTCGATGGCCTATACTCCACTGGGAGCAATCGGCTGTGTGTGTGTGTGTGTGTGTGAGATATATATATATATATATATATATATATATATAGAGAGAGAGAGAGAGAGACTACGAGTCGAAATGCAGTAACCAGAGAAATGCCAACCCTATACACTCAATATGAACAGTGGTAGCTTCCAGCCGATCATCAAAATTTCATGACATCCACCCTTATCAAGGCCTCAGAAAGTGAATCCGAAACCCTATTCTAAACAGGGAACAAGGGATAAACGTTGTAAAAAGATGGAAGACCAGTATAGACCAGGCGATAAGCAAAGCCATTCTACTCTTATTGAATGAATGAATAAATCATTTTAAAGTTGAATTGTCTAGATGTAGCCGTACGTTCTATTTTAACAGTTTATTTTCTCACCCTTCTCGTTCCTGGTCATGACGATAAACTACAACTGACAGCAAGGCCTATGAACAGAAGATTCTTTGAGGAGCGTTGAACCACTTCTTAACTGCTGTTATTCCCAAGTAGCACCTGTAAGTGTCCCAGCTATGGGTAAATAATTAACCCCCAAACAATAATCAACAATTCCTTTTTATAGTAAAAATACTAAGATACCGAACAAATACCGTGCATAAAAAACTGATGTCATATCTAGTTGAGCCCCACTGCTGTTCATCTCAAGGTTCTCGACAGGCTCCAAAGGAGAATCTGTAAGGTGATCGGTCCCGACCTGGCAGCTCGACTCCAGTCACTTTCTCACCGGCAGGATGTGGTTTCCCACGGCTTTTCTACAAATATTTTCATGTCTTCTGCTCCGACGATCTTAGGTTACTGGTGCCCCCTCCACAAGAATTTACTCGAGCAACCAGAACGTCAACAAGGTCCCACCATTTTACAGTTAAATCTACCAAATGCAGCCGATACTTCAACTTCATCAGCTTCTTTTCTCGCACTTCCCGCCTGTAGAACTCCCTTCCATAGATATGCTTTCCTGACGGCTACAATTTAAATGCAATGTCAATTCCCATCTCTTATCCACTTGACTCCAGTGTCTTCCCTCGTCCTTTCTATATCACCGCCGTGTATCTTGTTCTTTTCATTTCTCACGTTACCTTCGCAACTGTCAGCACACCTGTATTCCCATCCTTTTCTTGCTCTTTCTCGGACACTCCCTGTAACTGGTTCGTTTTTCTCTTCGCTCTCCTCCTGCTTAAACTTTTACTCCCTTATGTATCCCCCTACCTATCAGGGGCGTACTGCCTTGCTTGTGGTGAAACGATTAAAAATAATAATAATACATTTTTATGGTAAAATGATCAGCAATACAAAACTAAAATATATTAAAAAATAAATAAAGTTAGCAACAATACATTTTTAAAATTACTAACAATATATTCTATCATCTACAAGCTATACGTTTACCCTGAAAGTATAAAATTATTTACAAAATATTTGTAGTTTAAAGTATAAAACTGCGTTCAAAATAATTAGATTTCGGCAGTAAATAAATAAGAGGTTGATATGCCGCTAAACAAAATCGACCAATCAACTTTTGAATTAGATATTAACAAATGATTTTTTTTTCTAGAAGTGATTATTGATTTTAACGGTCATAAATTCATCACCGCACTGTACAAGAAACCAACCAATTCTACTTTCCTTCTTGTAAACTATAAAAAGGAATGTTCTGAAATCTGTTAGCTTGTGTGCTACCAACAAATACAGAATGTTACAGCTGCCTGTCAGTTATAAAATCCGATTGTCTTTCTGCAATGTAGTGGAAGCCTTCGCATTGCTGACCAATTCTTAGTGATATCTTCAGAAGTTTTCATTTGAAATCAGGCGTAAGTATGGAATTATGCACTAAAATTTGTATTCAAAGAAACTTCTTTTATGGTTTGAGCAGAACAAGCAAAAGGTGATGAACCGGAAGACAAAACGGAAAATAAAATTAAACTGAGACAGATTAGATAATAATAGGGCCTTTGATAGGAGCAGTTAAACCTATTAACTCATTAAATGAAAATACAACTTATTCCTGAATAACAAATAAAGATGGAGAAAAAGTGGAACCATCATTCTATAGACGTGGTGTAGAATGATTGGCCCGTGTTAAGTGTAATTAGAAAAAATGCTCAACAAGCACAATGGACAAAGTTCTAAATAAACAATACGAAAAGGAAGAAGGAAAAAAGAAGAACAAGGCAAAATAATACCAAACAAAAAATATATTAGGTTGTTACAAAAAATAATGGCCGCTCTAAGTGTTGTACTTTGAAAAGCAATTTTAACATAATATTCAAGGTATATATTAGGTGAATTTCGGTATATATAATAACTAGCAGTATAGCCCAGAGTTGCTCGGGTGTAATGAAAGCTTTAAAACTAATTCATGGTCCTGGAGTTCAGGCTCAGTCTAAAGAATATTTGTATGAAGTTTGGTGAGAATCGGAAAAAATTGTGGGTTTGTATCAAGGACATACAGACAGATAAACAGACACACACACAAACAACTTGCCTTATATATATATATATATATATATATATATATATATATATTATTATCGATTTTCTGCACTGTTGTAAGAACTGTAACCTTGAAACTTCTGAATATCGTTTCTTATTTTCTTTTTTATCGTAAACTGAACTTTGAAGTCCTCTGAGTAAATGGTATCCATGGCTGAAACTAAGAACTACAATTATACCTACTTAGAGCCAAACAAGAAGCAAAAACTAAAATAAAAGGGCTGAAAAACTACAGACATCCGGGCAGATAAACAGACACACACACCAACATCTTGCCCTTTATATATATATATATATATATATATATATATATATATATATATATATATATAATCGATTTTCTGCACTATTGTAAGAACTGCAACCTTGAAACTTCTGAATATCGTTTCTTATGTCTTTGTCTATGAGTGTATCAAATTTGATTAAAATCGGACCACTCCTTCTATAACCCATTTTTTTCGATTATCGATTTTCGATATATATCGGGGGTACCTCGACACAAAACCTAACTAAGAACACTCGCAGACGCTTATAGTACAACTGTGTAAATTCTCAAGAAAATCGGTTCAACTGTTTCGGAGTCTACACACACATACACACAGACAAAGTTCCATTTATAAATAAGTTTAGATATAGGGCCACTGAGAGTTGTGTATTTGTGTGCGTTTGTTTTGTGTGCGGTTGTATCCATTCTTGTGCTGTTCTTGTATATTATATTGATTTTTTGTTGATGTGTGTGTTGGTGAATGGGTTCTTTAATTCTTGTGATGTTTCGGTATAATTGCTACTTCAATGCTAAACCGTATTCTCCTCTTCCTTACACATAACCTCAATATTTTAATCTCAGGGTTAAACTAGACTTTTGTTTTTAGTATTCTGAATTCAATTAAACTATTTGATTTTTCTGGTCGGACGAGACAGTTTGTGTCTTCACAACTGCCGAAATAAATTCCGGATTTTCATGTGTTGAGTTTTCTCATTTCTCTCTCTCTCTCTCTCTCTCTCTCTCTCTCTCTCTCTCTCTCTCTCTCTCTCTATATATATATATATATATATATATATATATATATAACTAAATTTGTTTTCTTTTTAAGTTAATTTAATTCAAATTGAGGCAGGGATGTTTCTATGTTTCAAGATTGAAAGCTTTTATCTCATCATCAGGCAATTTTCAACTTACTTTGGTGAAAAGGTTTTTACATTTGAAAATAGATAACAATACGTTTGCTTGTTAAAGAGTTAATATGAAAGGATATACATAGCCATCCACAGACAGACCTGTTTCGCAGCTCATCAGTACGGTTAGACATCCGATTTTCTAGCCAGGATTGAAACCCGACTGAACTGACATCAGTCGGTAATTCTACCTCTGAGTTACTGGCGCTCGGTAGAGCAAGGCGGACTTTAGCGTGCTATATACAATGTAAACACACGCAAGTAGCGGAGAGTGTTCAAATTCATTACTGAATGAACGATATATATCTAATCTAAACTTATAACTGGAACTTTGTCTGTGTGTGTGTGTCCGTTACCTATAAACTCCGAAACGGCTGAATTGATTATCTTGAAAATTTACACAGTTGTACTATAAGCATCTGCGAGTGTTCTTAGCTACGTTTTGTGTCGAGGTACTCTGATAAATATCGAAAATCGATAAACGAAAAAATCGTGTTAAAGAAGGTGTACTCCGATTTTAATCAAATTTGATACACTCATAGACAAAGACATAAGAAACGATATTCAGAAGTTTCAAGGTTGCAGTTTTTACAACAGTGCAGAAAATCGATAATATGTACATATAAATCGATACCAGGAAATCAAAATTTGACTTACATCCATTCATTTTTCTTTCAGTCTACAGTTTCGCTTTAACTGAAAACAACTATTGCTTTTTAGTCTTTCGTGCCAACGTCCAAAGTGTTTTCAGCTCTTTTATTTTGATTTTTAGCTTTGGTTTTTGCTCTAAGTAGGTATAATTGTAGTTCTTAGTCTTAACAACCCACATTTTTCCTGCGAACGTCCAAAGAGTCTGATTTTCAGGACCATGGATTAGTTTTAAAGCTTTCATTACACCCGAGCAACGCCAGACTATACTGCTAGTATATATATATATATAATTTTAGATAACTTTTCTTTAACTTATACATATGAAATCTTGTTTTTTAATATGAGACTCCGCACAAACCAGAAGTGGCCAGAAGGACAGATTGGCCTGACAGGAAGTATAAAGTTAAATGTAACAACTTCAACGTGAAGAGAATATGACAATGGAGACATATGTTAAGAATTCTAACAATACGTATTCTGGTCGTTTGCAGATAGTCTTTTTATTCGTCTTTTCCTTTCGTTGGTCTAGCGAGTCGTATCTTCGGCTTGTATGTTTTGCTTACATTGTGCGCGAAGAGTGAAAGGCAAAACAAACAGGTTCGCAGCGAAATTTAAGTAAGACACTGGAAAATTTGTGCTTCTTGAAAAAGGCTGTTTCGGCTCGTACAAGCTTACGTGTACTAAATGCTAACTGTAGCTTTACTCAAGGCCAGCTTTGCATACATTCTATAAGGTGTGCAAATTTGAATTTGCAGCATTGAATAGAACAATATTTTCACTGCTAATGTTCAGATGAGTTTTCTTTGATATTTCGAAGATAAGCGCAGTACTACATTGGCATTTAGGTCTCATCTTTCTACTGCTAAAATGCAACCGTAATTTCATGCTGTTAGTTTCTTCTCTCGCATTTCTCGTTTGTGTAACTCTTTTCCAGTTTCTTGATTTCTTGTCGACTGCGATTTTCTAAAAGATTAAATGCAACGTTTGTCGTCATCTTCTGTCTTCTTAATTTCTGTTCTTTTACTGCCTTTTCTTCTCAATAACGTTTTTCCAGTTTATTTTCTATGTAACCCCTTGCGTCTTAGTGGCTTTATCGCCTTTATTGGGTAAAATGATTTAAAAAAGTGTAACTGCTAAATAGTTTTGTAAATGAAAATCTGCTTGTCACATTATTACTTTTCTTAATTTTCCTGAAAAGGAAGATCAGGATGGGGAGGTATACATGTAAAAAAGAAAAACATCTGCACCCAGATTGAAGCTAACAGAAAAAGCAGATGAAAATATATTCCAAAAGATTATAGAGTTTTATTTTAAAAAATATCTTTTATTATATTTTATTTTAAAGCATCAAAAACATTATTTGCAATTCATATTTTCCTGTGAAAGAATTTAAACTGATTATCGTCTGAAGTGGATAGATAAAGTGAGGCTGGGTTCCTTAGTGAGGTCAGATTCACTGTCTTGATTCCTAGGCGATAGTCTGCAATGAATATATTATAGACAAGTTATAAAATAAAGTTATTTTTTATGGCAAAATGAAAGAAAAAGTAAATGGACGTAAAAAAATTTAATTTTGTTTTGAGCATTTTTTTTCAAAATGTCCTGTCGGATATCTTGTTAAATAAGAAGCTGTCTCAAGAAAAATATTTGTTAAATGTTGTAGTCAACTAATGCCGAAAGCAACGTCAAATCTAGTCAGTACTGAGATAAGTGACCGCTTAGGAAATGCCACCAACACACCCACATTTACAGTACCCGGTATTCTTAAGCGATCACTCATCTTTCTATAAATCAACCATCCGTCCAAACATGGAATACTGCTGTCATATATGGTCAGGTGCCCCCGCTGTTCATCTCAGTGTTCTTGACAGGCTCCAAAGGAGAATCAGTAATGTGATAGGTACCGACTTGACGGCTCGACTCCATCCACTTTCTCACCGACAGGACGTGGCTTCCCTCTCTCTGTTCTATAGATATTTTCATGGCTTCTGCTCCGATGAACTTAAGTCACTGGTACCCCTGCTACATGAGTTTACCCGTGCAACCAGACTGGCAACTGGGTCCCACCCAGTCACAGTTAGATCAACCAAATGCAGACGACAATTCTACTCCACCGGCTTCTTTACTCGCACTTCCCGCCTGTGGAACTCCCTTCCATATACTTGCTTTCCTGACGGCTACAACCTCCAGGAATTTAAATGCAATGTCAATACCCATCTCTTAACCACTTGACTCCAGTTCTTTCTACATCACCCTTGTATATCTTTTCCTTTCTCTCTACCCTTGCAACTGCCATCACACCTGTATTCCCATCCTTCTCTTGCTCCTTTCTATGACACCCCCTGTAACTAGTTCGTCTTTCTCTTTACTCTCCTCCTATCTAATCTTTTTCGCTTATGTAGCCCCTTGCACATCAGTGGCGTTACCAAATTGCTTGGAGTGAAACGATTAAAAAAAAAGATTGGATGTAAAACCGTTGATCATAGAGCCCAGTTCCCATTTATTTTGGGTTTGTTATATGCACGTGCGTGAAAATTCCCTTGGGGAAGGTATGAATCCACATCTTCTCCCCAGCTATGGGTTAATTAGTAAGACTTTTATCACTAAGATCATTATTATTTCACCAAAAAAGTGTGTACAAAATATTTAGATTATTTACACTGTTCGGACCGTTTTCCTTACCTCTGTTGTCGTGTTTACTTGGAATATTACTGCCATATATGGTCCGATACCGCTGCTATTTACCTTGAGCTCCTTCATAAAATCCAAAGAAGAATCAGCAATATTATCGGTCCTAATCTGGTGGATCGGCTTTAGACAATTTCCCACCTTCGTAAAATTGTCTCCCTGTGTCTTTTCTATAAATATTACTAGCAGTATAGCCCAGCGTTGCTCGGGTGTAATGAAAGCTTTAAAACTAATCCATGGTCCTGGAGCTCAGACTCCAGAGACGTTGGCACGAAAAACTAAAAAGCAATAATTATTTCCAGTTAAAGCGAAACCGTAGACTGAAAGAAAAATGAATGGATGTAAGTCAAATTTTGATTTCCTGGTATCGATATCAAATAGGTTTTTTCGTCGTAAACTGAATTATGAAGGCTAAATAAGTCCTCTGATTAAATGGTATCATGGCTGCGACTGAGAACTACAATTATACCTACTTAGAGACAAACCCGAAGCAAAAACTAAAATAAAAGGGCTGAAAAAAGTACAGACATACAGGCAGATAAACAGACACACACACAAAAACATCTTGCCTTATATATATATATCTGTTATCGATTTTCTGCACTATTGTAAGAACTGCAACCTTGAAGCTTCTGAATATCGTTTCTTATGTCTTTGTCTATGAGTGTATTAAATTTGATTAAAATCAGACCACTCCTTCTATAACCCGATTTTTTCGATTATCGATTTTCGATATTTATCGGGGGTACCTCGACACAAAACCTAACTAATAACACTCGCAGACGCTTATATTACAACTGTGTGAATTTTCAAGAAAATCGGTTCAGCCGTTTCAGAGTATATAGGTAACAGACACCCACACTCACGGACACACACTCACACACAGAGACAAAG
>JBBBDQ010001461.1:3120000-3155244 GCA_037127315.1 Ascarosepion bandense | reverse complement strand
TTTCCATGTCTTAAGATGGACTATATTAGCCAAGTCCTGAATATGAAGGAATGATGTTAGAGCTGGGAAATTTTGCATGCATTGATTCAAACTGTTCTTATTAATAATTGCATTTTATGTTTCCATGTCTCAAGATGGACTATATTAGCCAAGTCCTGAATATGAAGGAGTGATGTTAGAGCTGGTAAATTTTGCATGCATTGATTCAAACTCTTCTTATTAATAATTGCATTTTATGTTTCCATGTCTTAAGATGGACTATATTAGCCAAGTCCTGAATATGAAGGAGTGATGTTAGAGCTGGGAAATTTTGCATGCATTGATTCAAACTCTTCTTATTAATAATTGCATTTTATGTTTCCATGTCTTAAGATGGACTATATTAGCCAAGTCCTGAATATGAAGGAGTGATGTTAGAGCTCGTAAATTTTGCTTGCATTGATTCAAACTCTTCTTATTAATAATTGCATTTTATGATTCTATGTCTTAAGATGGACTATATTAGCCAAGTCCTGAATATGAAGGAGTGATGTTAGAGCTGGTAAATTTTGCATGCATTGATTCAAACTCTTCTTATTAATAATTGCATTTTATGTTTCCATGTCTTAAGATGGACTATATTAGCCAAGTCCTGAATATGAAGGAGTGATGTTAGAGCTGGTAAATTTTGCTCGCGTTGATTCAAACTCTTCTTATTAATAATTGCATTTTATGTTTCCATGTCTTAAGATGGTCTATATTAGCCAAGTCCTGAATATGAAGGAGTGATGTTAGAGCTGGTAAATTTTGCATGCATTGATTCGAACTCTTCTTATTAATAATTGCATTTTATGTTTCCATGTCTTAAGATGGACTATATTAGCCAAGTCCTGAATATGAAGGAGTGATGTTAGAGCTGGTAAATTTTGCTTGCGTTGATTCAAACTCTTCTTATTAATAATTGCATTTTATGTTTCCATGTCTTAAGATGGACTATATTAGCCAAGTCCTGAATATGAAGGAGTGATGTTAGAGCTGGTAAATTTTGTATGCATTGATTCGAACTCTTCTTATTAATAATTGCATTTTATGTTTCCATGTCTTAAGATGGACTATATTAGCCAAGTCCTGAATATGAAGGAGTGATGTTAGAGTTGGTAAATTTTGCATGCATTGATTCGAACTCTTCTTATTAATAATTGCATTTTATGTTTCCATGTCTTAAGATGGACTCTATTAGCCAAGTCCTGAATATGAAGGAGTGATGTTAGAGCTGGTAAATTTTGCTTGCATTGATTCGAACTCTTCTTATTAATAATTGCATTTTATGTTTCCATGTCTTAAGATGGACTATATTAGCCAAGTCCTGAATATGAAGGAGTGATGTTAGAGCTGGTAAATTTTGCTTGCGTTGATTCAAACTCTTCTTATTAATAATTGCATTTTATATTTCCATGTCTTAAGATGGACTATATTAGCCAAGTCCTGAATATGAAGGAGTGATGTTAGAGCTGCTAAATTTTGCATGCATTGATTCGAACTCTTCTTATTAATAATTGCATTTTATGTTTCCATGTCTTAAGATGGACTATATTAGCCAAGTCCTGAATATGAAGGAGTGATGTTAGAGCTGGTAAACTTTGCATGCATTGATTCGAACTCTTCTTATTAATAATTGCATTTTATGTTTCCATGTCTTAAGATGGACTATATTAGCCAAGTCCTGAATATGAAGGAGTGATGTTAGAGCTGGTAAATTTTGCATGCATTGATTCAAACTCTTCTTATTAATAATTGCATTTTATGTTTCCATGTCTTAAGATGGACTATATTCAGCCAAGTCCTGAATATGAAGGAGTGATGTTAGAGCTGGTAAATTTTGCTCGCGTTGATTCAAACTCTTCTTATTAATAATTGCATTTTATGTTTCCATGTCTTAAGATGGTCTATATTAGCCAAGTCCTGAATATGAAGGAGTGATGTTAGAGCTGGTAAATTTTGCATGCATTGATTCGAACTCTTCTTATTAATAATTGCATTTTATGTTTCCATGTCTTAAGATGGACTATATTAGCCAAGTCCTGAATATGAAGGAGTGATGTTAGAGCTGGTAAATTTTGCTTGCGTTGATTCAAACTCTTCTTATTAATAATTGCATTTTATGTTTCCATGTCTTAAGATGGACTATATTAGCCAAGTCCTGAATATGAAGGAGTGATGTTAGAGCTGGTAAATTTTGCATGCATTGATTCGAACTCTTCTTATTAATAATTGCATTTTATGTTTCCATGTCTTAAGATGGACTATATTAGCCAAGTCCTGAATATGAAGGAGTGATGTTAGAGCTGGTAAATTTTGCATGCATTGATTCGAACTCTTCTTATTAATAATTGCATTTTATGTTTCCATGTCTTAAGATGGACTCTATTAGCCAAGTCCTGAATATGAAGGAGTGATGTTAGAGCTGGTAAATTTTGCTTGCATTGATTCGAACTCTTCTTATTAATAATTGCATTTTATGTTTCCATGTCTTAAGATGGACTATATTAGCCAAGTCCTGAATATGTAGGAGTGATGTTAGAGCTGGTAAATTTTGCTTGCATTGATTCGAACTCTTCTTATTAATAATTGCATTTTATATTTCCATGTCTTAAGATGGACTATATTAGCCAAGTCCTGAATATGTAGGAGTGATGTTAGAGCTGGTAAATTTTGCTTGCATTGATTCGAACTCTTCTTATTAATAATTGCATTTTATGTTTCCATGTCTTAAGATGGACTATATTAGCCAAGTCCTGAATATGTAGGTGTGATGTTAGAGTTGGTAAATTTTGCTTGCATTGATTCGAACTCTTCTTATTAATAATTGCATTTTATATTTCCATGTCTTAAGATGGACTATATTAGCCAAGTCCTGAATATGAAGGAGTGATGTTAGAGCTGGTAAATTTTGCATGCATTGATTCGAACTCTTCTTATTAATAATTGCATTTTATGTTTCCATGTCTTAAGATGGACTATATTAGCCAAGTCCTGAATATGATGGAGTGATGTTAGAGCTGGTAAATTTTGCTTGCATTGATTCGAACTCTTCTTATTAATAATTGCATTGTTTTTTTCCATGTTCCAAGATGGACTGTATTAGCCATAGGCTGACTATGATGGAGTGATGTTAGGACTGTGAAATTTTGCATGCATTAACTTCAACTCTTCTTATTAATAACTCCATTGTTTCTTTTCATGTACATGGATAGACTATATTAGCCACAGGCTGACACCAAAGAAGTGGTGTTAGAGTTGTGAAATCCTGCATGCATGAATTTCTACTCTTCTGATTAATAACTGCATTGTTTCTTTCCAGGTAAACTGACATCTGACTGTTCAAAGAAGACTGTTCATTCTTTTGGCCAAGAAGTCATCAACAGTAGATATGTCATCACCACTGGGATACTTGTTCTGAACCAAGTGTTTTTTCATGTCAAAGAAATAGTCAAATAAAGAGAATAAGGAGAGTGATCAACCTGTTCAAAGCTGAAGTCATGCACAACATTGAAATCAAGAATTTAAGTGTTGGATCATTTTCCTGATAAAACAAGACCTCTTTTATCAGGTTTCATGGGCATTTAATCTTGATAGCCTTGATAGCTTCAACAAGTTGGCGTTGGCATAGTACTTTCTATAGATGGTGTGACTCTTTTGAAGATAGTCAATAAAAACAATTCCTTTTACATGCTAAAAAAACTGAGGTCTTGCAAAAGAATTTACAGTTAGACAAAGTCAAATTAAGCTTTATAAACACAAATTTGGCTTTGTCTAACTGCAAATTACTTCATGGTTCAGTGGTTAAGACATATCAGATCAATTAGCAGGTTCCCCTAGATCTAGGAATTACAGGTTCAAATTCTGCCAGAGGATGCATATTTTTCTAACAAGATTTTTCAGATATTCAGACTGCTGTATGTATGTATGTATATATATATATATATATATATATATATATATATATATATATATATACTTCTGTTGCAAAAACAATGAATATCTACTCAAATAAAGGTATCCATTAAAAATAACCTTCAAATGAATAAATTAAATATATATATATATTGTGATGGTACTTAATGCCAAGATTGGTATTTTTTTAGTTGTTTACTGGTAAAAATGCACTTTTTGCAAGCAGGTGTTTTGTCATAAAGTGCTTGATATAGAGCTATATCTCTGTAGATAAAATTAATATGGACACTGAGCAGAGTTATGCAGACTTCAAAGTTTTGTCAAGGCATTATGAATGTTAAATTTATTTGTTTAATTTAACAAAGTAATATAATCTAAAAAAAATTTATATATTCTACAATTTCATGGATAATATGTATTTTGAAGCAAAAAACCTGCTGCTCGTTAGACCCAAATGATATAACAGTTGTGTCAGTTGAATTTTTGCATCATTTGGGTCTGATGAGCAGCAGGGTTTTTGCTTCAAAATACATATTACCCATGAAATTGTAGAATATCTAAAAATTTTTTCTAGATTATAAATATATATATATATATATATATATATATATATATATATATATATATATATTGTCATCCGCAGGCAGATCTGTTTCGCCGTATCACAGCTCATCAGTACGGTTAGACTCTGATTGCTTTTTTATCCAGGATTAAAACCCGACCGAAATGGCGTCAGTCGGCAACTCTATCCCTGGGCTATGGGTGTTTGGTGGAAGTAGGCAAACTTTTTAGTGCATATCATTATATGCACCCAATAGCCAGAGCACTCTAATTCATTTCACTGAATGAGCAATATACTCTTATGTAAATGAATATACACAAGTCTGTTGATGACTAGCACCCAGTACTCAGTAGCCATCCTCATCCCAGAAATTCAAACAGAAATTATAGGATTTTAGAATAGGTTTCAGAAAGTGTAAGGTAATAAATAAAATTATTTTATCAGTTTTTTTAAAGTTTAATAGTCATCAGTTTAGGTGTTTCATTGATTTCAAATATACAAGTGCACATGCAGACATGCATCATCTGTGTTTTGTCAATATTTCGTTGATAATGGTACTCCACAACTTCTTATCTGTTGTAGCTCTTAAAAGCATTTATATTTTGCTATCTCTCCTCATCCCCGTTTGGTCAACCATTTGCACATGCTTGTTAAGTCAGTTATGTGCTGTGTTCCTCTGTTCTTCTTGACTTTAATATATCCTGAGAGGATAAAATTCTCTAATCTCACTTTCTTCATTAGATTTTCTAGAAATTTATACCAGCTCATTATCTAGGTTATGTGCTACTTTCCTCTGTCCCTCTTGTCTTTTATATGTCCCGAGGGTATCAAATTCTCTAAACCCCGCTTCCTCATTATATTTCTAAGAAATTCACACCAGCTCATTATCTACGTTATGTGCTGCTCTCCTCTGTCCATTTTGCCTTCAATATGTTTTGTCTTGAGGGTATCAAATGCTTTAAGCCCACTTTCCTCAATATATTTATAGAAATTTCAGCTGTTTATAATTCTATGTATGTGTCCTGTTTGTTTCTATATTCCTTTAAACTTTATCATTACTGACATGTTCTGTCCATGATATTCTCGGCAACCTTCAGCAGAACCACATTTCTGTTGTCTTGATTCTCTTCTTCACTGTTAGAAGATTGTCCAGCATTTACTTCTATATAGAATTATTGATATTACATAAGAGTTCTGTATTCTTTTCTTAGTTTCTAACAAAATTTTGTTAAACAGTTCAAATACCTTAGTTATGCATCAATTATAACAAGTTTAGTATAGGATATAAGGAAAATGAATACATGATAAATTACTTAAAACTTTTAGTTGCTATAAAACCAAAATAACTTAAGAACTCTGTTATGTCGTAAATAAGAATAAATAACTCAACAACAGGAATAGGTTAATTGTTGTATTCCATGAAAATAGTATTTACAAAGGTTATTAGTATCCAATACAAGAATAAGGGTTAATTGTCTCAACCATCGTAAGACGTAGTATGAGCAATGGGTACTTACGGGTCGTCACCGGAAGTCTACGACTGACTTGTCGATCGGCTGCTCGGCACACTCTCCTACGTAGATGCCACCATTACTTTACATAGTAATGGAATAGTCCATTATAGCCGAATAGGCGCGGGCGTCCCAACAAACTCAAATCATATTTTACTTAAATAGCCTTGTTGGATCCTATAATGTATAGTGCTAAGGACATTCAGAAATTCCAAGGTTCGAATCTTATCAGAGAACACATATTTTTCTTTAATAAGGTTTTTTTAATATTCAGGCCAGTAGACAAACTTAAATATAGAGTTTATTAAGTAAATGGAGCATCTATTCAAATTTGAGTATCTACTAAAAGTGATGATAAAAATGATAAAATTTGTTGAATTGATAAATAAAAAATCCATTACTTCTTTAGAAGTTACTATCAGCTATATAAAACCATTTTCTGAAATCAATGATTAAAATGGTCTCAAGTGAATGGACATTCTATGTCTTAAAGACAACAATCCTTCATAAGACCTTACAAACTGATGTTACAGAACCATACAAAAAAGCTCCATGACATGAAATCTTCTAATAGCAGCATTATACATGAGATGTGGACTGGTACTACAGAATCACAAAAAAAGCTACATCATGCAGAGACTTTCCATAGCAGCATATTATACTTGGGATATGAACTGGTACTGCACAAACACAGCTTTACCAAATAACAGAAACCACACATCACTTGAGGACTTTCAACAGTAGCAACAATTAAAATGAATATAACATTTAACTAGATGTGAAAGTAATAATATAATCAAAATGTTGTCTTTCAACCCTACATTAAACCAAAGATTAGAAAAGACAATATTAGGAAGAGCCATAATGTTAAGTGAAACTGAGAAGCCTATTTTTCTTAAAAAATGTTTTAAGAGAAAAATGTTATAAATTTCACCTAACAATAAAGTTGTTTGATCAATAACTGATGAATATTTTTTTATATGGCAACAGTTAACATTGTTATATATTCTGGGGACCAACAGAATATAATTTATCTTAAATAAATATTAATTCTGTCAAAAGTGAAAAAGTAAACAGGTGATGATTTAAATCAAAACTGAAATGCAATAAAAAGTGTATTGTGTCAAAGACAGAATATAATTTACAGAAGTGAAATAATGCAGAAACAATATTCAAGGCAAAAGATAGAAAACAATGAGGAAAGGAATGAATTATATTTTATTAAGCCAACAAAATTATGTTTTTTTTTGTCAGAAACAATGACAAATAAACAGGTGTTTTAGCAGTCATGCCAAACTTAGAAAAAATTAAACAATGGAAGACAGGAATGTGATGATGTTAAAGTGCAACTGATCAAAGGCAATAATTGGTGTACCTGCCTGGAGATAATATAACTAGGTGAAGTTTGACAGACCTGGATTTATAAATAAGAACGGTTTTCCGGCTCCAAAACAAAAAGACAAAACCAGAGGACTTAAAGAGAATGCAAAGAAAACAATTTCAGCCTATCTCTCTCTCATATGTGTGCTTTTCTTTGACTATCTTCTACATACAACCATCACTGAAGAGAATAAAGATATAATTGTATATTTTTATATCCCTGGCCATCATTATATTTCAAGCTGATCGTTAACCTTGGTTTCCAACGGTACAACAATCTCACCATTTGAACTTAATGTAGATGGCCTCCAATATCTGAAGGTTCTTTTTGCTGTGTGTATGAGTGAGGATTATTGTATTGTTGACTAAAATCTGTCTGATATTACCTACATAGTCATGTTTTTTTTAGAAATGTTGTTTAATTGTACTCTGATCAGAAAGGTGACAGCTAAGTCTACGGGAGAGCATGGTTGTAGTAAAACCAATATATGCAGTGGGTTTATTATTAGTACCAGAGATACAATCTCTGAATGGGCATGTAAACTGATACACTACATTGTTTTTTTGTAGAGGATTTAGTTGAGTGCTTGTAGGGTTATTAGAGACTATGAGGTCAATTGTTTTGAATTTTTTATAATATATGATGAGTTTAATTTGATTATTACTATCCACTGGTTTAACATTTCTACATATTATGTATTGCGTTTGCTATTTTTGGTAACTGTTGCCATTGCTTAGTGGAGTTTTATGTCAACACAAGATAAAATCATCTCTCAGGGTGGATGTTTTTGTGTTAACATCCTTGTAACCTCTCTGAAGATGGATCATGTGAACTGAAAGCTTAGAACGAAATCAATAAAACATTATCCAAATGCTGTAGAATTTCTGTTTTTATTCTCACCTGAAATTAAAGACAAAATACGATGTTTAGAACGGCTCATGTTTAAACATAATAGACATTCATTGTCTCTTATATTTAACAGTATATATATATGTGTGTGTGTGTGTGTGTGTGTGTATGTGTGTATCAGGGCTTCTGCATTTGAATGAGGAAATATATATATATATATATATATATATATGCGTGTGTGTGTGTACACATATATGTGTGTATATATATGTAAGTAGATATATATTTGTGTATGTACCAATAGACATACACACATACGCATATACACACACAAATAAATTTATATATTAACAGATGTATAAATATATATATTTATTATGCATAGATGATTGCTTATATAATCTATATATAAATGTATATACATATACACAATTATGTATATATTTATTACATAAATAATCATATAAGCATATGCAATATTTAAGTCATAAAACATAATAAATAAGAAATAAACAAAATATTAAAAATTTAAACTAAAATAAAAAAAAATAAAAAACCTAAAAATTTAATAATAGCTCTCATATATAAGCATCTGTGAAATTTAAGTTTGAAATATGAAAATCTGTTTAAATCAAATTAAAAGGTTGTATCTTTTCAGTAGATTGTGTCATGTATAATTTTATGTTTGATCTAACAATTTTGAAGAGTTAATTCTATAAAGATATACTTAGATACACACATATGCACATGTGTGCATGTCAGTATATATATATATGCCTGTATATGCATATATCCATATATCATGTGTCTCTTTCTCACTTTATTTATATATATATCTATATATATATGCACACATATAGATATATAAGCATTCATAAAATTTATTTATTTTCAAAGAAAAATTTACAAAATGAAACTTAGTATAATCTACTTATTTTTGAAGTTCTCTCTCTTTACTTTTTTTATAAGGAATCATTCAAATTTTGGGACATTTTTTTCCATCCATTTCCTTGATGCTTTTTTTTAACTCCTCTGTTATTTTTTCTTTGGCTTTTTTTTTTCTTAAAAGAATAACAGAAAATTTTGTCTCAGATTATGACTCAAGACACAAGGGTGTAATCATGCCAAGGTATTTCCATGATAGAAGAGAAGAGAAGATAAACCTTTGCGATTATTAATCTCCAATTGGAATCTGTCAGATTTGGCTTTCCAAGCTTCAATGAACTAAGAAGGGGGATTTAGAAAATTTAATAATTTTTTTTATTTTTTTTATTTTAAATTTGACTCTTTTCATATTTTTTTATTTTTAAATTCCCAAAATGTAATAATGGGATTTGATTCGACTTTGCGTCTTGTTTTGGTAACTCTGGGAAGGTTATGAGATATGTGAAATTCAAAATGAATTTTTTTCAGTTAATTATTATACTGTGAACAGAAAAATATAATTTGGTCAAAATATTCTTCTCCATTCAAACTGTCTGCTATAATACAAAACACACACATAGATGCAATCCCACACTCCAACACCTCCCTTCTGTGTGTGAGAGAGAGAGAGAGAAAGAATATTAATTTACCCTATGCAAGGTGATAAAGCCATTAAGATGCAATGGGGTTCAAAAACTGGGGATGAAGTGTGAACCATCAGATAGACAAACATGTCTACTCTTCAGTCAGTGAAGTGGCCCTACATGATACATGGTTTGGGCGATCATGTCTCTTTCAATCCATGAGTGACAAGGTAGAAAATTTTCCTGCAGTAGGTTGCCATTTCTTTCTGCGGCAGACTGGTTGCCAACCAAGATTATAGATTCCAATCTGTCCTGCTATTCAACCCATAGCTGGAGGGAGAAGAGATAGATTCACACCTTTCACAAGAGTATTTGCATGTAAGTGAATGCAGTAAATTCATCTGGTATTTGAACTAAGCTTTCCAATTTTTTCTTATTCTGAGATAATCTCGCTGCTGACCTTGAGCGGGATCTACACTCTGTGGTGAACTGGGGCAAGAAGTGGCTTGTCAACTTCAATTCATCTAAGACCAAGCTGTTGTCTGTCAACCATCACAGGCAACCTCTTCTGCCTCCCATAAGCATGGACCAGATGATTCTCCCGGAGAGTAATACACTACGCCTCCTCGGACTTACCCTGTCCTCAGACCTCAAATGGAAGCACTATATTGAATCCATAGCAAAATCTACTGCTAAGAAGATTGGGTCACTATGTCGATCCAGGATGTTTTTTCCACCTGAATCCATCCTGCATATATACAAGTCAACCATCCGTCCGTGCATGGAGTACTGCTGCCATTTATGGTCAGGTGCCCCTGCCGTTCTCCTCAGTGTTCTTGACAAGCTCCAAAGGAGAGTCTGTAATGTGATAGGTACTGATCTGGTGACTCGTCTGCAGCCACTTTCCCATCGTCGAAATGTGGCCTCCCTCTGTCTCTTCTATAAATACTTTCATGGCTTCTGCTCGGATGAGCTTAAGTCACTGATGCGTTCAACCAGACTGGCAACTGGGTCCCACCCATTCACAGTCAGGTTAGCCAAACGCAGACGACAATTCTACTCCTGCAGCTTCCTCTCTCGCACTTCCCGCCTGTGGAACTCACTCCTGTATTCTTGCTTTCCTGATGGCTACGACCTCCAGAAATTTAAAAGCAAAGTTAATACTCACCTACTAACCACTGGCCTCTAGCTTTCTCTCCCCTCCCCTGTATAATCTTCCCTTTCTCTCCGCCCATGTACCTGTCATTGCACCTGCTTTCTCAGCTTTCTATTGTTCCTTTCTAACTAGCTTGTACTCCTCACTCTTTTCTAATTAATCTTTCTACATTTATGTAACCCCCTGCACATCAGTGGCGTTTCTGCCTTGCTCGGGGTGAAATGATTAAAAAAAAAAAAAAAATATCCATTGCATCACAATGCACATCCAAGCTGTTCTCACTGAAAAAAAAAAAAAAAAAAACATTAAATAAAAAATCCGATTTTAGGTGGAGATATTAGAAGCATGGAATTTAGTTTTTCTAATCATTTAATCCCAAACAAGATGTTACTGCCACTAGTGTGCAGGGAATTACAACGAGAGGAAAAGACAGTGTCAAAGAAAGGATTAATTCAAGAATACAGAAAATGGCAATTGATGTTGCATTTAAACTTTTGGAGATTGTAGCTATCAGGGAAGCAAGTAAACAGAAGGGAGTTCTACAAGTGGAAAGTGTGGGAAAGGAAACTGTTAGAGGAGTTACATTTAACTATTTCAACAGTAAAAGAGTGGGACCTAGATGCCAATCTAGTAGCACTGGTAAATTCATGTGGTTCAGGCACCAGGGAAAAAAGTTTGTCAGAGCAGTTGCCATGAAAATATTTGTAGAAAAGATAGAGGGAAATCACATCACAATTGAAGTCGAGATGCTAAGATAGGATCGATTACATTGCAGATCCTTCCTTGGATTTTGGTTTTAGATAGACTTTAGACGGAATCTCAAACAGTAAACAAAAGATAAACCCCTATTCCTATTTAAAAGATTGAAGAGGGTGTGAAATGAAAAATCACACTTTAAATAATTTGTCTTCTTTCAGTTTAAATTTTAACTTTATTGGAAAACCAATAGTCTAAATTTAATCCATTAAAACAAAAAAATAATTTTATGTAGGTACGTTAACAAAAAGCAATATCTAAATTTTAAAAGGCATTTTAATAATGAAAAATCTTTCTTTAAACTTTTATTTTAGTTTTAATTTGAAGCTAATAGATTAAATTTGATATTTAACTGTAATCTAGGTACCTTCCATAAAAAGTGATACCTAAGGTTTAAAATGCCTCTTAATAATGAAAAATCTTTCTTGAAACTTCCTTTTTAGTTTTAATTCTAAACTGATAGATTAAATTTTATATTTCTAATAAGCAAAATATTTTGCTGTCTTTTAAATAAAATATAAATTGATTAGTTTTATCTTTTAAAATAACTGAAATCATTAATTTGGCCATATTGACAGATCTGTCAACACAACAGTACTCTTTATTCAAAAATCATTTAAAAATAAAATATTGATTACTGCTAACTAAAATATATTTTTTAAAATATTGCTTACCTTTAGCTGAAAATATTGCATTTTTAATACAGAGGTGGGCGTTTTTGCGTTGATAGATTTATTGATAACTTAATGTTTAGTATTTTTAAGTAAAGGACATATACTGATGAATACAATGTGAATGTCTTCTTTATATCATTTTTTAACTGTAATCTGTACATGTTTTTCATATATATTTTGTTTACACAATTTAAATTGTTCAGGTTGTTGTCCTCCTTTTAGTTGTCATATTCACATTTCAGATATTGTATACTTTGGCCTTCTTCAGGTAATTGAAATTTTGAATTGAACTCTTTATTTCATTCATCAGTATAGATTGCTGTAGTTCCATGAGCCATGCCTCTTCCAGATGTCTTAGTATCAGTTATCACTCTTTAACTCAACTCTCTAAGTTATTTGTTCACCTCTGCTGTAGCCAGGTATTGAACTCTCTTGGTCAAGTCACTGGATTTCACCAATGCTTTATCCACTGGGCCATGTATCCTTGAGGACATCAGTGTATGAATTTTTGAAGTTTATAAACCAAATGTCTCAGTAATCAGAGCTCATATTACAATTTTGTTGTTTATCATTGTTTTTCTCTAGTGTTACTGATTCCCATATTATATTCATTTCTATGCTTCACCAACTTAATGGATTTTTGTGACCTAGCATATGTGCTGATACCTTAAATTTTCATATTTTCCAGTGACGTTCTCTGCTTGTTATTTCAACTTTACAGGGGTAGTGATTTCCCTTTTTCTTCCATATGTGGTCAGCTACACCTGATTTTTTATTTCCTCATGTGTTATGGCTTTACAGGGTTCTTGCAGTCTTATCTTAAGTGAACAACCCTTTCCTCATTTATATTTCTTACTGCAGCTGCATGGGATGGTATACACACAGTCCTTAATCAAGTTCTTCTCTATAGGAAGTCTTACACAGAAGAGGTGTCTGCAAAGTTTTGAATCACTTTTGAAGGTCATCTTGATGTTATATGACTTATGACTTTTGCTTTATGTTGTATGTAGAAGATGAACTCTTTCTTCACACATTATGGATGGTGGGAGCTGAAATTGAGGTATTGTCCGGTGAATGTTGGCCTGTGATATACAGAGCATACAATGTCTGAAACATTGTGAATATGGAGACAAAGATGAGAAAAACAGTATGGGCAATGTAAATTGTGTAAATAATTACAAGAACTCATCTCAGAAATTGTTGTATCGTTGAGGTTAATTATACACAAAGAAGAATGAGTGCTTAATATATTTATTCATCACAGTATCTGGTGTAAACAGATACATACAAAAAATACAGAACAATAAGTTACAAACAATTAATAAGACAAAACATATGAGCAAAAAAGGGGAGGGTTTATATGATGAATATCTGACAAAGTAAATCAGTTGGAATATTAATCTGTTTGTCACAACTTATTAAAAATTACTCTTTAAATACATACTCTTAGACTCTTTCAGGTTATGAGCCAGTCCATCGATTAAATACATACTCGTAGACTCTTTCAGGTTATGAGCCAGTCCATCAGTTAGAATGCTGAAGGAGTGCTAGCTATTCTGCAACATCTCTTTGAAATTTTATGTCCCCTGGAGGACATTTTTCTATCTTTTAGGGTTTGTTTCCATAGTACCCATTGGTATTCGTTTTTGCTTACTTGAGTGATTCTGCTGTACTGCTTGAGGCATAGGTATATCAAACATATTGTAAATCACCATCATAGGTGCCCCTCCCTCTGCAGTGATCTGCATATGCCGTATATCTTTTATTTGATTTAAATGTCTTTTAATTACCCATTTTGGATGTTTTATCAAGTGCAACAATTTTGTCAATTCTTTTACCAATGGTTCCTTCTTCCCATGTTGTTTTTCCCAATTTATAATTTTCAAAATATATTTTTATGCCAGGGTTATAGTGTTTACTCTTGGTATTCCTTCTTTTATTCATTTTCTTTTCTGTATGTCTCAGTTTATTGAATACTGAATAAATTTTCCTCACAAACATGAATTCAGTTGGGGCCATTCCTGACCTTGCATTTACATTAGGTGTTATGCAATATATGGACAATTTCTTTTTTTGTAATTTTTGTAATTCTTCATTCATGGTTTCAATTCTGCTTATATTGTCTTCTTAATTGATCTCTTGAACACATCAATAAATCTTTCCACCATTTCATTTGAGCTTAGGTGATAGGGTGGGGATATTAAGTGTACAATTGAATGGATTTTACAAAAATTTTCAAAATCTTTTGAAGAAAATTGTGTACTGTTATCAGACATGATAGTCTCTGGCATGATAGACATGATAGACATGATAGACATGATAGACATGATAGTCTCTGGCATGCAGAATCTAGTGAATAATTTGTGCAAAAAATCTATCATGACTCTACTAGTTGGCGTTTTACATTTAAAAAAATTTGGACACTTGGTGAAGCTGTCCACTACAATAAAGTAATAAGTCCTCTTGATTGGGCCAGCATAATCAATATGTACTCTTGACTATGGTTTATTCATCTTTGGCCAAGGACTGGATTTCACAGGTAGTGCCTTTGCTGTTAACACACTGTTTTTGCAAGTTTTTACAAGATTTACATTTTTTTTGTCCATGCCATACCAATAGATCTAACTCCTCATGAGAGCTTTCATTCTTGATATTGCTGGATGTCTGATATGAAAATCCCTCAAGATTTTTCTTGTTAAACTGCTGGTATTACCACACAATCTCCAAATCACAATATACCGTTACATATAGAAAAATATTATCACCTTTATTTTTCTTCTGGTCCATTTCCTCATTCTTTTTCACCATAATGATTTTATCAAATTTTGCTTTGGACCTTATTTCTTTCAACGTGACTGGTAGTTTTTTACTGTGTCATACAGAACATTAATCTATTTCAGAATTCAATGAAGTGATAACTGTCTCTTTTAATGGTTTTCGTATTTTTGGAATTAACCTAGAAAAACACAAGTGTGTGCAATTTTCTTAGATGGTAAACCTCCATTATGAAAGAGTAATTTAACAAGATGGTTCCCCATCCTTGTTCAATTAGCTGAATGTGTGAGAATTCTTTTTTGAGCCAAATATAGACAGTAGTCAGTTCAGAGGGTGAACTGTCTTCCATTTATATATTTGTGGAATTTCTTAACAGCAAATATCAGACCTAACCCCTCTTTTTCAGTTTGTGAATAATTACTTTCTGCTGGAAGTAAAGTCCTAGAAACATGATGTACGACATTTAACTGACCATATTTTGCTTTCTGTAAGAGTAAGGTCCCTAAACCCTGATTACTAGCATTGCTTGCAACATAAATTTTCTTTAGTAGGGTCATAGTGTGTGAGAGTTAAGTCCAACGTTAACACTGTTTTTAAGTTATCGAAAGCCTTTTGAAAATTGACCGACCAGTTCCATTTTATGTCTTTTTTAAGGAGTTTGTTTAATGAATCCTCTTAATGTGTGCATATTTGGAATGTAATTGCTGTAATAATTTGCTAAACCTGAAAATGATTCGTTAGAGTGGGCATGTTCTTTATTGCATTTGCACGGCTAGAATCAGGCCTTCTACCTTTTTTGTCTATGATCTGTTCCAACTACTTGATTTTTGGTAAGAAAAATTAACATTTTTCAATACTCAGCTCAAATCTAAACTCTTATTTTTTTTAAAACATCCTTCACAAATTTTGCATGTTCTTATCAGATTTTACTTTTTATTAGTATATTGTTTAGATATTCAATTGCAAAATCTCGCCCACTGAATATAGTGTCCATCACCTTCTGGAATATTGCTGGAGATACCTTTATTCCAAAAGCTAGTCTATTGAATTTGTAAAGCCCTTTCTGTGTGTTGATAGTTAGTATTTCAGCACATTTTTCATCGACTGGCGTTTGAAGATAAGCCTCCGATAAATCCAACTTTGAAAATATCTGACCTCCATTTAATTTTGCAAAAATTTTGCCTGCCAATGAGAGAGGATAATTAGTTTGTTTTAAACAGTCATTTAGTTTGGTTGAATAATCTGCACAGACCCTTAACTTGTTTTCTTTTTTTTTACATATACGGTCGATCTTTCCCAGGGACTATAATCGTTTTTTTGATTACTGCTAATTTCTCCAACCATTCAAGTTCATTGTCAATATTCTCCAATGCTGCAAAAGTTTCTTACTTTTTTAGTTGAAATATTAATGTCACATTCTCTTTTAGTTCAAATTTTGTTTTTACATTTGAGCACAATCCAAGATCATCTGAAAAAAATTTTGGAAAATTTGATTTGTGTTCCCTTTTTAATTTTTTAGTGTTTATTGACAGTCCTTCTATATTATTACGAAACATGTTTATTGGTACATTGAGCAAGTCGAATGATTCCATCCAGTCTGTTCTAAATAGATTTTGTAATCAATATGTGATGAATACTTTATTTTTTTCTCTTTACTTGCGAAAAAAAAATATTTATGACAATTTCACCCAAGAATGTTAATTTTCCACCTGTCACCACTGACAATTTTTTTTAGAAGTGATTAATATTGATCTATTGATTCTTTTCCAGGTTTCAGCATTTATTATTGTTAAGTCTAACTGAAATTTGATTTTTAATTATTTATTCAAAAATTTATATTTTTTTATTGTATCAACTGTTTTTTTTTTCAGTAGTACAATGAACAATTTTTTTTCGTTTTACTTTTGGTCTTCTTTCTACAACAAAAAAATTGATGTCCTTTGTCCCCAAATGTCCTTTGTGAAACTGTTTGTTTTTAAAAGGGCAATTTTTAAATTCACCACAACCAAAACAAGGATTAATTTTAAAAGAAGAATTTTCTACCTTGCAACTTATTCTTGACTGCATGAATATGGAACACATCTTGTTCTTCAATATTTGCCATGTCTGCCCTTAAATTTAAAATACATTGACACTCTTCCATTAGATTTTGAAGTGTTATCTTTTGGTCTTGTTCTAATTTCATGAGCAATCCTAATCTGTAGGGGCCTTAGTGATGCTTAGTAAATTGGCCTTGTGACTGAAGTCTCCATAATTTAAATATCAGAAGGTTGAAGGTTGGATGTTGAAATGTGGAATGGTAAAATATTTTGTGTCTACATTAAAGTAAATTTTTATTAACAGAATAACAAAATAAAATTTCATTAACTGAACACTATAACATATTTGTGAGAAGAAAAATATTCATTAGGAAAATTGATGTGGACCCAAAGTGGGGGCTACATAAGGAAAATATGAAACACGGGTTGGAGGTAAAGAAAGATATATTAAACAGAAAGGTTACAAAGAATAGTGTAAGAGTAAGCGGAGCTTAATATCCAGTGGTGTCCGATATTGGTAGTCATATGCGGCTGCACACTACTGGTGCTACTCCCATAATACTACCATTTACATAGTAATATAATACTGGAAGAGTCTATCATGTAGGTAAGTATCAGTCTCACAACAAGAATGCATGTAGTTTTGCAGTTAAAATTGTTTGAAGAGAAATATAAGTATTTAAAAGATCCACAAAAATTAAGAGTTCATGGTCAATAGTAGTAGAATGTAAAGTCTTATTTTTCTTTCTCTTTTTCGGTAGGTTGGCAACAGGGTGATAAAGAAGGTAAAACAAATAAAGAAATTATACTTAGAGTGTCCTGTTATCATTGTTGTTGTTGTTGTTGTTATCATTTTCTTTGGCAGCATGGAGTAAAAACCAGGAAGAAGTAGCATGAATACGTGACATGCCCTTGCAATTTCTTAAAATCTCTTTTGTTACATTGCCACAAGGTTCCGTCAGTTAACTGCTCTCATGCTAGACTCAATTTTACCGGTCAAGAGATGATGTTTAAGTAGTAGATTTGTCATGTCACCGGCTCTAGCAGGCATTTTCTTCTTTAAGTGTGAGAAAAATTATACTGACATCTTATATCAATTTTTGCTTTCCTATCCAACCAGGATGCAAAATTTTACTTTTCATGCTGACTTGTGAAATTTGCCTTGGTCTGGGTTTTTCCAAAATGTTTTTAGTTGTTTGAATCCAATTTTGTGGGTGTGCAATTTTACTTTGTGTGTTTTTTGTTAGTTGATGGATGATATAGGAATTTGTATCCTATAAATCTTATTTCTGCATCTTCTGGTGCGATCAGTCTCTGAATGAAATTAGGCATTTAAACATATCTGTTGTTATTTCATTCAATCAAATTTTTCACACTCTCTGTTGACAATACTGGCAAAAGTCATGTAGTCTTCACTTTTTTTCTTTATGAGATTCAATCACTGCTAACATATATTGAAAAGTGAACTCCACTCACCAAATATCTTGTTAATATTTGCATGGTTTCCTAAAATTAAATTTCTCCAAGATATTTTGGGTGTATAAAATTAGTGTACTTTTTGTGTCCAACAGCGCCAAATTTACCCAGTAATAGTTGCACTTTTTTTCATCTGACCAGCTTACACAATCTTTTTTTAATATTTCTTCATATCTTTGAAAATATGTCCCGAATGTGACTTCTTTGTCTGATTGTATAAAATTCCCCAACTGATTTGATTACGAAACCCCGAGAAAAAATATTAGACCTGCCTGGTTCATTTTTTCTCAGGAAAGTTTCCAGTGATTTTGAAAAAAATTTTCTTGTTGTTCACATTCTTCTTGATGCCTTTCCAAGTCTTCTTGTCGGTCCTGTTTGTGTATAATTTCTCACTGTTTAAAAAAGCATACAATTTTTAAAATTCTCCAGTTATGTAAGCAGGTACCTCCACTAAATTGCTGAACAAACAGCATAGTATGAAAAAAGACCCCAAACTTAATAAAACAAACTTTTTCTTTCAAAATGTTTATGTTATTATAAAGAAGAAAGATCAAATATTTTTTATTTATTTTTTAATTTTTTTAATTTCTGCTAACATGCTTGAAATTTTGGTAAAAAATTTTGTTTTGATTTTAGTTAGCAAATAACCAAATTATTACAAGAGTTTACAATGGAACACATTATATTACATAACTCAGTTGTTTTCCGGTGACAAACACATTAATTTGGAAATTCTTGCAAAAATCAAATAATTATTGAGTTTAAATGAAACTTTAAGGACTTATTTACAAATAAAAGAAATTTTTTTATTTTTTTTAATTATTATTTGAAAAACATCTTGGTAAAAATAGTTTTTTACATCTGTTACTCTACATAAATTCATGAAATTTTAAGAAATTAAATTTTGTTGGTAAAGTTGGTTTTATTAGTTAAACGCAGGTCTCATTGGGGAATGTTAATCATCTATTACTTTTTTAAACATTTTGCCTTTATTTCCGAAAATCTGCTCCCAATAGTAAAATAAAAAAATGCAATAATTGCTTTAATAAATAATATATATCAAGAACATTATATCATGAAAAGAAAATATTTTGATTAAGAATGAAATTTTAAAAGAAGTGTTTCTTTATTTTTTTAATTGTAATAATTTATAAAGTTTCAAAAATATTTTAAAGATATTTCAAAGATTTGTTGTGGTTAGTTTATAAACTTAAGTGAAAATTATATTTACTAATCAAAAATTGATAAGTTTAATACAAATTGTTGTACCTTCATATTTTAAAATAATTTAAATATTTTTTTTGTGTATTTGAAGCTTTTGCTTGTATGGTAATTTCTATGTGTACATTAAAAAGTCATGTGTTTCAGGGATTTTTTCACTTACACGAAAAAATATGTACAATTATGTCACTTGCGATCACCATACATATATCCTAACTCTCATCTGTCAGTTTGTCAACACATTTTAAGTACGGTGGAAAGGATAAAAAGTTCAACTCTGTGTTTAAGAAATAGTTTTATTCTAAATTTCATGCTATAAATAAGTAATACTTGTGTAAATCAGATTGATTTAACATTAAATTGACTAATTTTCCAAAAATAATGTGTCACTGATGTATATTTCATTTTTGCAAGATTTTTAAAACTGAGAATTAACTTTTGTTTATAATTGTGTTGATCACTCAAAAATGGCTGAAAAACTTAATTAAAAAAAACTTAATTTAAAAAAAATCTCCAAATTTTAGATTCTAATCAATATAATTTCTGTTTGAAAAACAACAGAGTATTTTGCTTACTGGAAATTGTAAATTTATTCATTTAGCTTTCAATTAAAACTAAACTAAAAATTTCAAGAAAACGTTTTTATTTTTGAAAATTCAATTTAAAAGTTAGTTATTGAAAATGAGTGGAGGTACCTATGTAAGTGAGTAGCACTTGTTAATTTACACCTCTAATTAATGTTTCTGCATATTTGTTTATCCTTTGTTGATATTGTTGACAGCAGTATCTTTTTTTTTTTTGCTTTAGTTGCATTTTATATTTATTTGTCATAATTCATAATCAATAAACATTGTTAATATGGAGACAAAGATGAGAAAAACAGTATGGGCAATGTAAATTGTGTAAATAATTACAAGAACTCATCTCAGAAATTGTTGTATTGTTGAGGTGAATGATACTCAGAGAAAAATAAGTGCTTAATATATTTATTCAGCACAGTATCTGGTGCTAACAGACATATAAAAAATACAGAACAATAAGTTACAAACAATTAACAAGAAAATACTTACGAGTAAGAAGAGAGGACAGTCTAAATAATGAATAGCCGACAAAGTAAATCAGTTCGAATCATAATCTGCTTGTCTCAACTTATTAAAAACAACCCTTTTAAAAACATACTTGTAGACTCTTTCAGGCTATGAGCCTGTCCATCGGTTAGAGTGCTGAAGGGGTGCTAGCTACTCTACAACAGAAATATAGACAAATATATTTTATTGCATAAATAAAAATCAATAAATAAATATTAAATAAAATTTCAGAGTTTAGGTGAGACATGAGTTGTATAGAATTGAAGTAGACTTTAGAAATAAGCAGAGACCTAATCCTAAGCAGTAAACAAAGGGTGAACCTCTACTCCTGTTCAAAAGACTGGGGAGAAATCTGAAGTGGAAGATAGGCAAACCTATTTACTTCTATTGAGATAAAATAAATAAATAAATAGCAAATAAAATTTCAGAATTTAGGTAGAAGCATTAGAAGTACTCAGTTGAAGTAGACTTTAGAAGGAACCAGAAAACTAATATGAGAGTTATGCAGAAAAGTTTTTCTGCTCTCCAAAAATAACTTTTAGAAAAAAGTTCTGATACTTTATTAATTTCTGGGAAGTAGATTAAACTGAGAAATTTTCATGAAGTATTACTGCCATACCTGTACTGAAGCTGTCCAGATCTTACATTGCTGTCTTGATAAGAATTAAAAACTACATGGTCTTGTTAGTGATAAATTATCTTTCACTCTACAATCTCTTTCCCACAGATGAAACATTACAAGATGTTGACTAATCTATCACTATTCCCCAGACAAATATCCTGATGCACTGCATTCCTTAGTTCCAACAGTCCTGACATTTGCTGGTAAAGTCTGTCAAACCATATCCACAGAAATGAACCATCCTCATTCCCTTCATATTCTATTTGTAAGGAGGATTTTCTGTTTCTGCTTTGTGGAACAGACTTTCAATTAGATGTTTTCCTGATCACTACAATCTTAACCACTTCACAGATAGGGTTAACCATCATCATCATGTCAGTCAGTTAAGTGCTACATGTGTTACCCATTTGGGTGACCATGTCTCTTTCAAGACATAACTGATTAGGTGAAGGATTTTTCCTGAAGTAGGTTGCCATTTCTTGCTAACATAGATTGGTTGCCAACTAAGGCTATAGAACCAAATCCTTCCTGCTATTTAACCCATAGCTAGAGGAAGAAGAGATGTATTAATAGCTTTCCCAAGGGAAAGTGAATGCAACAAATTCAAACTCAGCTCTCTGACTTCTCATTCTGAGCTGATAGCCATTGCACCACAATGCACATTCTCAAATTATAATAGTCAGTCAGTTAGTTAAGTGCCATACGTGATACACACTTTGGGTGATTATGTCTCGAAAGAGACATGACTGACTGGGCAGAAGATTATCCCGCAGTAGGTTACCATTGCTTTCTGTGGTCAACTGGTTGCCAGCCAAGGTTATAGAACCCAATCTGTCCTATTATTTAACCCATAACTGGAGGAAAGAGACAGATTAATACCTTTCCAAAGGGTATTTTTGCATAAGTGAATGCAATGAATTCAATTGGAATTTGACCTCGGCTCCCCGATTTGTTGTTCTGAGTTGATATCCCCTGCACCACAATGCACATAACCTTAAAAACTGCAATTCATACCTTCTTTTATCACATTTATGCAACATCATTCAGTAACCTTCTGCATTCAGTGGCTCTTGGGCCTTGTATTGGGTGAACATTAGTAAGAAAAAAATCACCACCTACATATACACAGTGTGACACATTGCTTCCCTGATTTATAAGATAAATACTTATTGAAATGTAAAGGTTTATCTATTGAATGATGGTAACATTTATCTGTGCAGATACAATAGAAATTAGTTTGTTCTGTACAGATATAAGCAAATGGTAGCCATTTGTAAGAAATGTCTTGAATTTTGAAGTCTTAATTCAATAACCGTATTGCAAGTTTGAGGCTTGAAAATATCTTTTTAAGTTTGATTTGATGGATAAAGAGATGTCTAATAACATCTGAGCCTGTAAAAGAAAAAATACAAAAAACAAATGGAACTTCTAAAAATGAACAGCAGGTATCAGTGAATTGTGAAGTTTGTATAAGATCTAGCTCGAATTTGATGCTGGGTTGATAAAAGCCGGTTGATGAATTTATTTTGCCAATCTCATATCATGATAGAAGTTATAAAAATAAATCTTTATGTAAAATAGCAGTGAGGAAATGTATAAGAGCATATGATGTTGGATTCTAATTCAAGGGGTAAAACATGTGGTGCTAATCACTAACACGGTAAGATGTTGGATTCTAATTCAAGCAGCAAAACATTTGAAACCAGTCACTAAAAGCATAAGATGTTGGATTCCATGTCAAGAATTTTTATAAACAAATATACAGAGTGTTTCAGAAAAATTCATATAATTTTGTAATCCAATAACTTGACCTATCTTAATTGAAATGATCTCAGATTTTAGAAGCATGAGTAAAAACAACTCAGAATTCTATGTTTAATGTTTTATTTTAATTTTCAGTTATAGAAATCCCATTCACGAGAAAAGAAAAGGCTGTTGTTAGATTATACTCAAACAGTTGAAGAAGACTGTGCAGCAAGAACATTTGTGCAAAAAGTGACTAAAAATGCACCAACTGCCATGCAGATTTTTGCATGAAGCAAAAATTTAATACAAAATGGCTGTCTGTGCAGAGCAAAAGGATCTGAGCAGCCACAGATATATTAAAAGAAAAAGTTGAGTGGGTTTGGAAAACATTTTTACAAAACCTCAGTAAGACCATGAGAGCAAGTCTGGAAACTAAGATTCCTCCAATGATAGTTTGACATATTGCAAGGAAATACTTATGAATGACACCTTCCAAGCTGCAACTCATCCACGCCTTAAAGACAGATGAAAAGCCATTTTGTTTGGACATGCAAGAGAAACTGCAAGAATACAAGCCCAGAGAAACTCATGCAGTGAATCACTGCTACACTGGAGGCTGTTATCTGAGACATGTTTTTTTTTTTTTAATTGTGTCACCCCAAGCAAGGCATTCCACTGCCACTATAGCGCAGGGGGTTACAAAGAGCAATTGGGTATAGGAAATGTCAGAATGAGGGTGATAGACGAACTTAGGATGTACATAGGGAGAGAGTTGGAGAGAGTGGGTGTGAGTTAGTGTGTTAGGCGGTGTCTATTGACACTACATTTAAACTCCTGGAGGTCGTAACCATTGGGGAAGCAAGCATGTGGTAGGGAATTCCACAGGTGGGAAGTACGCGGAAAGAAGCTGTTGGAGTAGAAATTGCGGTTACATTTCATTGGTTTCACTGTAAAAGGGTGGGACCTAGTTGCCAATCTAGTATGTCGTGCAAATTCACATCTAGGGGGCACCAGTGATTTAAGTTTGTTAGAGCAGAAGCCATGAAAGTATTTATAGAAGAGGCATAGGGAATCTACGTCATGCCGGTGAGAGAGTGACTGCAGGTGGTCAGCCAAGTCGGTATCAATCACATTACAGATTCTTCGCTGTATTTTGTCAAGAACCCCAAGGAGAATAGCAGGGGCACCCGCTGTGTGTTTGTGAGGAATTAGACTACCAATGTGATAAGTCCTGTGTCTTATTGAAAACTTGTGAATTTGTCCATCAAATCCACATACCTTTGAATTTCCAATTTAAACTTTGAATAAATCTTATTTTGTTCAGCAATAACCAAGTTTAATTCAATTTGCTTAGACTAGTAGTTACTTACATAAATACATCTCAAATTTTTTTAAACACCATGTATATAACAATAGAATGTGACAAAAATGAACAAATTGTTACATAATAAAACAATATTATAATTAAATGAATCATAATAACCAGCTACTCATTTCTGCGAATATACATTGTGGATATTGGCTCAGGATGAGAAATTGGAGAGCCGAGTTCCAATTCCAGTTGAAATCGTTGCATTCAGTTATGCACAAAGACCCTTAGGAAAGGTATTAATTCATCTCTTCTCCCTCCAACTATGGATTAAATAACAGGACAGATTGTATGCTGTAACCTTGGTTAACAACTAGCCTACTGCAGAAAATAATGGCAAATTTCTGTGAAAAAATATTCTACCCAGTCAGCCATATCTTTTTTGGCACATGATTGCCCAAGCATGTATTACGGATGGCACTTAACTGACTGACTCATTTCTGACTGCAAGAAAAGAAGATGTTGGAGTAGAATTTGCGTTTACAATTTATTGGTTTCACAGTAAAAGGGTGGGACCTATCTACTCAATTTCACTCACAAGTTGCTGCATGGTAGGATCCACTCCCACAAGTTGATAACATCAAGATATCACCTCACTGACAAACTCATCATGATGATATAAGATAAAAATGTTCTAACCAGTCAGCAATACACACATACATGCATAATGGTTGGCCACTAATATTTGAGGATACCAGTCTAACGGGGAGGCTAGTTAATCCCCATTGTAGACGTCAGCTCAGTCACACTTATGTTTGTCCAACACCCACAGAGCCCACCTGTGATTTATACTGCAACTATGCTGAGTGGACCTTAGTTACAGTTTTTGGGAGAGAGTCTGCTATCTTGCATGAACAACAGTCTGAACAAAACCAGAGCGGTTATGACGATTTGTGACATCAAGCTAACCCAAACATTGATGGCTCCTCAAAGAGAGCCATCTACTCAAGTCACAAGGCTTGGGTCAACTTGTGGTATGGTTTTCAGGCACTTCCCAAAGGTGCCTCATGCTGGAATTGCCTCCTCCAGACTGATAATATATCAAAACGTCACCTTCCTGACAAATTGACCATGGTGAGATTTGAACCCTGGCTTCATGGTCAGAAAGCAAATGTTCTAACCACTCAACCATGCGCCCATATATATACATACATACATGGAGAGAGTTACAAAAAATTTGAGGGAGATACAAGAGAATGCAGAAAGATCAAGTATAAACTCAAATCAAGTGGCAAAACATTCAACTCCTTTAAAAGCAAATTGGATGAAACATGCAACAGAATATATAAAGGCTGATTTTTTTAACTTTTTTTTTCACTAATTAATTTTGTGCTATTCTCAATCTATCTTCTGAATAAATAAGTGGCAAATTCTGTTTGTCCATCAGTATATCTGAAATCCTTCTAACTTGGGTCACTAAAACCCCTCTGACTTATGTCACAGCTGCACTTCATAGACATATACTTTTTGAAATCAAGATGATCTCTGGATTAAAAATCTACCCTTCATTTGATGCTTGAACATCCAGTTTTGGGATTTGTGTCCGGATGAGTGGGGTACAGTTAAAAATTCAAATTTTAAAATAACTGAAAAAAAATAGTGATTTTTAAATTTTTTTAATTTATACTGAGTTTAAAGTAATACAAAATTTTTGAGAATTTAAAATGTTTGTTTTAAATTCAGTTTGAAATATCTCCAAAACTTTGTGAATTGAGGAAATTTTGTGATGTGAGGTTTTGAAGTTCTTCAAAATTTGTGATTTGAAGAATTTATTTTTGGCCTGAATTAAAATTTTGGCCCAAATTGAAGTTTCAGCCCAAATTTGACTTTTGGCTCAAATCAGTCTTTTAGCCAGAATTGGACTTATATTCCGAATCAGAGCTAAAGTGAGGTTTTAAAACAGCATAGCATGAATTGAAGAATTCAAAGTTCTTCAAAATCATCATTGCTGTTTCCTAAGTTGGACCAGAGATTTATTTAGCTTTGGGCCAGAGGCCCTATTAACCCTCTGCAGGATCTAGCTTAAATGTCCACACAGAGTGCATCTTTTAAGCTAGTGCTAAATAAATGAAGAAGTTGAGATGTCAGCCAGCCAGCCAGAAGTTGTGTAATATTTTAAGATAGAATTATATGTGGTAAAATAGTGGGTAAGTTCCAGATGACAGATCAGACATGAATTTATCTTTTGAAAGCATACATAAAGCTATAATTAAAAAAGAAGGCAAATGTTTATAGAGATCAAACAGTTCCTGTGTGTATAGTTAGGCAGCAGGTAATGAATCTTGGCAGTAGTGACAGTGATGTATTTAACAAGCCACATGCTGGATGGGCTTGTTCAGCTGTCAACCCATGAAATGAAGAACTTAATCTGCAGATTATGGCTAGAAAATTGTGTGCAAAAGTGACTGTCAACTTAAATGTGCTGGAAATAATGCTTGTGAATAATTTCTTTTCAGAAAGTAGGTAATCATGGCTCTCCTCAATTTCCTTTTCTTTTGTAGCCTATTGTAAAGTCCTTTTTACTATCCCTCTTAATTCCTGTTCTGTCAACCATTTACACAAACACATTAGGTAGATTATTCTCTGCTTTCCTCTGTCCCTATTGCCTTCAATATTTCTTGTGTGTTTCAGATTCTCCAAGCTCTCTTTTCTTTATATGTCCAAGCAATTCTAACTCTCTCTTTCTGATTCTAAGTATAAGTGTACTTTTTGTTTTCAAAAAACTCTTAAAATTTCTCTAAAACTTTTTTGTTGCACCCACATTCAGTCCACTGTATTCTCAGCATCCTTCTGTAGAATCAAATTTCCCTTCTCCATATATGATGAGATGGTCCAGCATTTACTGCCATATAGGGACACAAATATTACATAATAATTCAGTAATCTTTTCTTAGCTTTCAATAAAATTTTCCTGTTTCTTAATACTTTGCTTTACTTTTAAAAGGTATCTTTCATGATATCAATTAGCTTCGGATTTTGGCATTAAATTTTTTATCCTCCATTAAAACATATATGATATTTAAATTTTTTACTTCCTGTAATTTTGTATTTCCAATTTGTAATTTGCATGTTTCATTTGCTGACGACCATGCATTCTATCTTCATGAAGTTGACATTTAGTCCTTTCTTCTTGATTTCCTTTGCTATTTTCTATAGGAGTTTATGTAGTTATGTATTCAGTCTATTGTATTCTCAGCATCCTTTTTTTAGAACCACATTTCAGTTGACGCTTCAGTTGTTCTTTATATGTGAGGAGATTGTCCAGCATTCACTACCTTATAGAAGAACTTATATGTAATATTAATCCAGTACTATTTTCTTTGTTTCTAATGAAATTGTTCTGTTTCTTATTATTTTGCTTAACATTCTTTCACTATCTAATTGTATCTTCAGATTTCAGTATCAAATTTTATCTTGTCTGTTAAAACACTTTCTGGAGATTTAAATTTTTACACTTGTTTAGTTTTGGTATCTCCAATTTGTAATTCACATGTTGAGCTGTTCCTTTTGCTGACAACCATACAATCTACCTTCTTACAACTGACATTTTGTCATTTCTTATCACCTAGTTATCATTACTAACTTCTGTCGGAGTTCCTGTAGTTTCCTTTATGTATCTGCTATTAACAATGTGTCATCTGTATATCTAATGTTCTTAATGCATATAGACAAATAGGATTTAAAAGGATGATCATTTTGGTGTTAAGTCTTATTTAATTCAGAATGATTAAAGTAATATTTTAATAAACTTGTGTTGCATTTAGCAAATATAAGAAGGTGGCCTTTTCATAGGTATATATATTTACCAAAACATTTATAATTAAAAAAAATACAATAATGCCAATGAAAAGTGATGGAATAAATGTTATTTAAGGTAAAATGTGTAGAAATGTGTTACATTCCTTCTCTTCAATCATATTCCTAAATATTTAAATGTTTGTATTTGTCTAATTTTGATATCTCTGGTTTGTGATATTTTTTTTGGGGGGGGGGGCTATTTCTTTTGCTGTCAACCATTTTGCCTTCTTACAATTGTTATTTATTCTTTTCTTATTGCCTACCTTTATTAACTTCTGTAGGAGTTCCTGTAGTTCCTGTTCCTGTTTAGTCCCTTTTCATTACCTGCTTTGAACACCATTTGATCTGCATTTCTAATAGTAAAATTGTGATTGCCAACAATAAATCTTAGAACTTCTAATTCTCTCAGAATTGTTTCACTTTAAAGATTGATGAAGTTTGGTGAGAAGACACTTATCCATAATTTTCTATTGTTAACATACCCATCACCATAATATCAAGCCCTTATTTTATTTTGTAGACTGTGACTCACATTACACATATAGGCTGGTCTGTTCTGTCACACACATTCATAGTCTGAATAACATTTTCCTGGCAATAATTCAGTGAAAAAGTGAACTGTCAACAGTAGTAAAATTTTTAGACACTGACATGAAGGATTTTCTTCTTCTTTTCAAAAATGCATAACCAGTTGTAGTGAGTATGTAGGATGCCTTGGTTATATTTATTAAACTGGCTTTGAGCCAAACATAATCGCAATCCCCACAATTTAAAATATCAGAAGGTTGAACAAAAGGAGAAACTGTCATGCTTGTATGGATAAGTGTAAATTTATTTACAGGACAGAATAATATCAATTTTGTAGAAAATGAAATTATTAACTGTGTAAATGTTCCAAGAGAAAGTGTAGTATGGAGTTAAATGAATCCATAGTTTGTAGTTGTAGCAAAATGTATGTGTGCAGAAAAAGATCCCCAGGCATAGTTTGACAATTCTTCCAGCCCCCTTAACCAGTCAGCCCACATTTTGTTTGTTTAATCTTGAACTGGCCAAAGTAGGATTGCCCATGATCACTTGGCTAGTTAGTCCTGACACATGAGGGGTCGAATATATTGTTAAGACTGGATTTACACAATCTGCAATAGGGAATATAATCAGTAGAGCACTGCAACACAGTGTAGTTTTTTATTCATATTTATATATCGATTATATACACAATAATAAGCAAGTCAAAGCTTGTGACATGCAACAGTTGACTGGTATTTCAATAATACATTCAATAACAATGTTCTTGAAGGTGGGGTTTGCTCAGTCATCTTTAGCAGAATGCCAATCTCAGTTCAACCATCTCATTCAAGTCATGGGCCCCAAATCTACTAATTTTGTTTTCCACCTCAGTTTTATTGAAAAGGCACAAAATCAGTGTGATTAAAGGTAGCTGCTTGGGTTCAATTTTTCCTTTCTGTATGATTCTTACCGGCTCAAAATGAAAATAATACCAGTTATCCATTTTTGATTGAGTTTCCGGTCCCTTTACTGATGAGGGGCAGAGAACTTTGGGGGCTATTTCTCTTGCCGCCAACCATTTTGCCTTCTTACAATTGTTATTTAGTCCTTTCTTATTGCCTACCTTTACTAACTTCTGTAGGAGTTCCTGTAGTTTCCTTTATGTATCTGCTATCAACACTATGACAGGAAGTTCTCACACTCCCATTTTGATCTAGGGTCAACAGTTTGTCAAAACAGGATGGCAATATTATGGCTATGATTGTTTTACACAAATTCAATCAATTCATTTACTTTTCTTGACAAAAATAATTGTATTCTCCAATTTTAGAGAAATCTCTTTTTATCTTTAAAACTAATTAAAAAAATTAATACCAGTCATCTGGAAATAGGGTTACATTAACAGGATAGTAGTAAAGTCTTTGTTCCTTTCTTTCTTTTTTGTGGACAGAGAGAAAGTGAAAGGAAGGAAAAACAACAAAGGAAAATTGTAATTTTCAATGTTAATTTTTGGAGTCACTTAAAGTGTCTTGTTGTAATTGTCTTCTTTTCGTTGATGGTGAATAAGCAAAAATGAAGAAGAGATAAGGAAAATAGCATGTGAGAAGAAGAGGAAGAGCAAATCTATGTTGACGAGATCTTATGTCTGATTCAGAGTTTTAAAATTACTCTTTTACATTGTGGCTGGTTGAACATTCTCTGCTTCTTTTGGCCCTTGTCTGTTTGATTTAACTTTCTTTTCTGTTTATATCAAATAACATTTTGATATTGGCTTGTTAATTTCTGTCAGTTTTGTAAATCACTCATTTTATATTGGTCAGAAAATAATTCACAAAGGCTTGCAAAATTTGGCTCTGTCTTTTTTCTTCAGTACAGAGTCAATCCTTGTTCTTATTAGTCAAAAGAATTTTCACACTGGCTCATGAAATTGAAATTTTTACTTTTATTTTATATCCACCACTAGTATTTGGGAAAATTCTGTTTTGTAACTGAAAACTTGCTCTATCCAGTGGTGCTATGTGTACTCTGTATCTGTAGTAATTTCTATGGGAAGAAATAGGACTATTACTTTTGGAGAATCCATCAAAATTTGTATCCTGAGGTCAGAGAGTAGATAATATTCTTGACTATTTTCAAAATAACAGCATATTTTTTGAACAAATATAAATACTCAAATGATCTGGTGCTGTCAACTCAATGCACTTTTTTGATTGGCTATTTTTTTTCTTTTTGGATTTAGAAGAAAATCACTTCTTTAATAAACCCATGTTTTGAAAAATAGAATAAGCACATATTTTTTTCTCCTTGTTCTTCAGAAGGTTTTCTAAACAAAAGAAAATATTTTGTGAATGCAAGAATTCTATTCCTTATATTTTGATAGAACGTGCTTGCAATTTATGAAAATGATTCTTTTGTTTTAGGGAGATTTTTGGAATTTTTTTTTTTGATAAAGAGTTGTATCAAATTTTTTGGTTTGGATTCTCTTTTTTATTCAATTTTTTCCTTGCCTACTTCATTATCTATATTTATTTTTACTGTTTTTCAAATATTTATTTTCCCTTTATTTATTCATTTTCTCAGTAAGTGGGAGTGGAAAGTTCATTGTTTAAATATACCTCTCACTTACAACACAAGAGCAGAAATAATTTTAATTGTATTCTAGATCCTTGACAGAAATACATATTGTCTGATTTATCCCTTCCAGTGAATTGATATTGAAATAAATAATTTTTTTATAAGAAAATACTTTTATAGCTTGGCTCCTTTTTAAAGGGTTTTGTCTTAATTTTCCTTCCATTTCTTTCCTTCTTATTTTATTCCTTTCAAACTTTGTTCTCTACTTTTATGCATTTTTTCTTGATTTATTTTTATTTTGTTATTTCTTTCTGACAGCAACAAGTACAATTCACATACATTTTCTTTGCAAATGATTTGACTCCCCCACTTAAAAAAAATTGATTACAACAAAAAAATAAAAAATTTTTAATGAACATTGAATTAAAAATCATAAAAAGAAATTAATTAATTCTATCGCCTTACTTTCATTAAAATGAAAGTAAGGAGATGGGTGCTGTTAAAAAATCAGAATTCTAAGTTTATTTTAATTTGCATACATTTTTAACAAGCTTCTTTCCACCCAAAAGTTGATGTACTTATACGCACTAATACCTGCACACTCAAATGCATAGACATGTACAAATACAAAAATGGCTATAATATATTTGGATAGCAATTTTGTTTGAACATATTTTGTTAAATACAACAGACAAAATAATATTTGTTACTATATACACTTATGTATAAACCTAATTTATGCATAATGTGATCCTTGGGTTTGAGCAGTACTAGTAGACCTAGTGTCGACTAATATTGCAGTACTGGGCATCATCCTGGACATATTTTATAGCGAAGAAATTCTTCACTCTTTTTTGTATAAAATGGAGAGAAAACCCACTTATCATAAAATATATGGTTTTTTACCATATCATCCCATGCAAGGCAATAAAGCCACTAAGAAACAAGAAGTTACCAGGTTTGAAAAAATAAAAAAAAGAGAAACATTATTAAGAAGTGAGAACAATAGAAGGGTAATTAAGATTGACATTCCATTTAAATTTTGAACATCAATGTTGGCTGAAAAGCATGAAGCTGCAAGACAAGTGTGAAGCATGAGAAAAGAAACTGTTAGCATAGAATGTATGGTTACATCTAGCCATTTCACCTGTGAATTAATTGACTTTGCTTCAAAGAATTCATCCAGACATTTATCATGAAGGTATCTATAGAAAAAGCACAGGGAAGCAAAGCTTATAGCTTAGCTCTTTTTTAAAGTGAGAAAAGTGACTAAAGCCGAGATGCCAGGTCAGGACCAATAAAATTGCTGATTTTTTAAAAATTTTATCAAGAATATCTACATATATAGCAGGAGCACCATTTCATATGTTTTTTGTTTTTTTTAATCATTTTACCCAAGGCAAAGCAGAACTGCCACTGGTGCACTGGGGGTTACAGAAGAGGTGAGATGAGAAAGAAGAACAAGTTACAGGGGAGTCAGATAATAAGTAAGAACAGGATGCAAATACAGGTGTGAAGAGGGCTGTATGAGAGAGTGGAAAGGAAGAAGAACATGATACAAGGATTGTCATGGAAATGATGTGAGTCACAAAGATAAGAGATGATAATTGACTTTGTATTTAAATTTTTGGAGATTGTAGTTTTCAGAGAAGCAAGTGTACAGAAGAGAATTCCACAGGCAGGAAGTGCGAGCAATATTCAAAGCAAGGATGAATGATAGACTTAATAGATATGTAAGATAGATTCTTGAGAGAAAAATTGTCTAGCACCACATGATGAACCAACTTTCCTAGCAGAGCTAGCAATGGATTCAATATAATCTTTCTACTTTATGTTAGCAGAGAATATTAGCCCAAGAAGGTGAAACGAGTTACTCTGAAAGAGGTTTAGTATCAGCCATGCTGATGGTAGGTATGGAGGGGACTTTCAGGTGATTAATAGAGAGAAGTTTCATTTTTGAGGTGTTAAAATTAACAAGCTATTCTTTGCCTAAGTTAATGACAGACTGAAGGTCATTTTTGTGATCAGCTGACAATTTGACCTTATCAAACAGATCAGACTAATTAGACAGGAGTAAATGATTGTATCATCAGCATCAATATCAATTTGAGAACTGATGTCATCAGAAATGTCATTGATGAAAATTAAGTAACTCTGAGGATTGATTTCTGAGGCACATCTGCATTAGTACAAAAAGATCTAGAAGAGTGGCTACTCAGGATAACTTTCATTTCATGATTTGATAAAAATATTGAATCAATTCAAACATTTGTCTGGAAATACCATAGTCTTTCAACTTATGAAGGATATTGGTATACAAAACCCTGTCGAGCACTTTTGAGATGTCCAAAACAAGAGCCCAAGCTTCTCTAGCCTTCTTTAATGCCTTATAGGCTCTTTCAGTGATAATTGTTAGTACATCAGAGGTTGGACTAAAGAATCAAAAGCCATATTGCTTGTCTGAAAGAAAGCTTGGTGATGTGAAATGCTTAACCAGTTCAGAGTTGATTAGGGCTAGTAGCTTGCCAACAAGTGGTAGAAGGTTGATAGTTCAAAGGGATCAGATAGTTCACCTGAGTTCTTAAAGACTGGAACAACAGAAGAGAATTTCCAACAAGCAGGAAAACAAGAGGCATTTCCTGTACAGTTCAGAGAGAACAGGAGCTAGTCCAGGAGCATATGTTTTTTCTTTTCTCTCACTGTAACCACCTGCTTATCAGTGGCTGTCCTGCCTTGGGGTGAAACAATTATAAATAAAAAACAAAAAAACTATTATAGTGATACCATCAGGACCATATTTGTGTCTGGATCAAATCAGAGATTATAGCAGAAACTATGCCAAGATTTAGATAATGCAGTTTTGTTATCATTCATGCCTGATTTTTAACCTCTTCCAAAAAATGACTAGTGTTTTGTGCAATTCCCTATTTTTTTCTAAAAACTGATCATAAAATCTCACACTTGTATATATAGTAAATTTCACTCTTGTATACATGGTATGCCTTTTGGCAATATTATCTTACTGTCAAAAAAATTATTTAATGATTGGTAGAAATCTATTTGAATTTAAAATGAATATATTTTTTCTCCCTTCTTTAATGTAAACAAAAAAATATCTATAGCATTCTTGTGTCTTGTCTCACTCCCTTTACCAAAAAAGAAAAAAACACGTGCTTCCCCCGAATACTGTTTCAGTATATTAAAGATCTCCTGGAGTTAGCCAAAGCCAGTCAAAAGATGACTATGCAAAATGTCGAAAATGCAATTTCATTCTTCTGACTACTGGTAACGAATAGGGATTTTAACTACTGCTAACAGGTTCTTATAATTTAGACTAGTTAAAGAAAAATGTTCGATGAATTCATGCTGTGTATATTTTATTACATATATTTTCTTTCAGGGTGACTTTATTTTGTATTCAGGACTAGTCAATCGTACTTATACTAAGTACATACTTAATAATTTTTTTCTATATATAACTGGGACGTTAGCATTCCTGTAGGTCAAAAAAAAAATTTAAACCTACAAAGGGTGGAAGAACTCTCAAGGAGTCAATGGCCAGCTAACTAGAGGTGGTGTCTCAATAAACCACCGTGGAGAAGGCAACGGGATTCTTGGTTAAACTATGAGGAAGGCTTTTCAACATAGCTATTATAGTAGTTTATACACTAACAACTCAAAGTTCAGAGGATGAAATAG
>JBBBDQ010001461.1:3037500-3115000 GCA_037127315.1 Ascarosepion bandense | reverse complement strand
GGCTGGAAGATAAAACAAAATATGAACAAAATTCAATACAACCCGACTGAGACAGATAGATATGAACAGTAATTGATAAGTAATGATTAACAGAATGAAATAAATATAATAAAATTTAGATATATAGCTAGCTACTTGCTAGATAGATAGATAGATAGTGCAAGTATCCATTGACTTCCAAGCAGTTTTGTTTATCCATCTTTACTCACAAGGATTAGTCAGCTAGTAAGTAAGTAAGTATGCTTTTCAGACAATTCCCAGCAGTGCTATATTCTGGGATTGTCTCCCCTGGCTAATATTATTGAGAAATCACCTCCCCAATAATTTGACTCTACAGAGATTTAAAACTGGATCTCATGGACAAACAGAACACATCTCAGCTTAATTCAGTTTCCTGTGCCTTTTCTATAAATACTTTCATAGAAATTTTCAGGGAACTGTTCTCTACGGTACCTAAGTCACTGGTGCCTCCTCAACAGATGTTTACTCGTGCAACCAGACTGGCAACTGGGTCCCACCCATTCACAGTCAGGTTAGCCAAATGCAGACGACAATTCTACTCCTGCAGCTTCTTCTCTCGCACTTCCTTCCTGTGGAACTCGCTCCCGTATTCTTGCTTTCCTGATGGCTACAACCTCCAGAAATTTAAATGCAAAGTCAATACTCATCTACTAACCACTGGACTCTAGCTCTCTCCCCACCCCTGTATAACCTTCCCTTTCTCTCCACCTATATATCTGTCATCGCACCTGCTATCTCAGCTTTCTATTGTTCCTTTCTAACTAGGTTGTACTCCTCACTCTTTTCTAATTAATCTTTTTACATTTATGTAGCCCCCTGCATATCAGTGGCGTTTCCGCCTTGCTCGGGGTGAAATGATTAAAAAAAAAAAAAAAAATGAAGTTGCTTTCTATCAATCACCTCAAAGTTCCCTTCATGCTTCCTATCAGCATGAGTGATACTAAACTCTATCAGAGTAACTCTCTTGCACCTTCTTGGACTAACATTCTCTGCTAACAAGAAGTGGAAAGTTTTATATTGAATCCATTGCTAGCTCTGCTGCTAGGAAAGATGATTCATTGCATTGTACTTAACATACTTACCCATTTCTAAGTATATCATTCACCCTTCTATTTTCAAGAACTAAAACAAATTAATGCCTTTTTCATTAATTTAACAAAAGTTCTTTGATCTATAACACAGGAAGTATCATGATCTGAAGAGATGGATATAATTGCTCATCAAAATAAAGTATAGTCTATAACCATCTTAGATGATGTGTTGAGTTTTTCCTTTATGTATATCATATTGTTCTGGATAATATCCATTGAGCTCTTTATACAAATCTATCTCTTAATATATTATTTAGATCTTTTTGGATTATCCTCTCTGCTTACAGACATGACATCATTATCTATCTATCTATCTATCTATCTATCTATCTATCTATCTATCTATCTATCTCAGTCTTTTCAAATCTATCTATCTATCTATCTATCTATCTATCTATCTATCTATCTATCTATCTATCTTCATTTAAGCCTGTTCATATCTATCTATCTATCTATCTATCTATCTATCTATCTATCTTTTCAAATAAAACTTCAAAATTTATATGTGTTGTATGACCATTTCAGTGAGGAATCCTTGCATCTTCAGTGACAAAATCTTTATTATGCAAATTCAAGATAAAAGTTCACCTAAAAAGAAATTCATACACTGGAAGTTCACTTGAAAAGAAGAAAAAAGTAAAGAAATAAGAAAGAATGATAGGACCAGGAGTTAAAAGAGAGTATATTATGTTAAAAGTTGGTGGTCTAGACATTTTTGCAAAGGGTAAGGAAGAAGGGGAAAAATAAGATTTGGAATTTTACCTACATGCAACTTCCTGTTTGGATTAATATATATATATATATATATATATATATATATATATATATATATATATATATATTTATATATTAAAAAAGGATTAATTCAAAGATGTTGAATGGCCATTTCGATATGAAGATCCCCACGGGGGACAACACATCACCTCAGCAACAGAAAAATCCTTTCAGAAACTGGAGAAAAACTAGTCTACTTTTCCTTTTTAAATAGATTGCAAAGAAATTAAAAAATAAAAAAAATAAAAAAGAAAAAAAATAAAAATAAAAATAAAGGGAAAGAAAAAGAAAAAGAAAAAGAAAACGAAAAAGAAAAAGATAGAATAAAATCAAATAAATAAGAAAAGAAAAAATTGACATATATAAATATATATATATATATATATATAATGACATATATATATATATATATATATATATATATATATATATATATATATATATGACATATATAAATACATATATATATAAGATATGTGCAGGTTTTCTTTATTTGTAACTTTAAATGCTATGTTGTAGCTATAAACTGTTAAATGCATTACAAAATACCTAAGTACTATCCAATCAAATTATTAGCAAATTGAAAATAAAGCTTCTTAAATATTATGATTTTTTACCCTTCTCGCATACATGGTAAATTTGAATTTTCAGTTTGGGGGTAATCTTTTGCCAGAACTAAAACAAACCAATCTATTCTTCATTACTTTCGAACAAAATATCATTGATTTATGACACAGGAAACATAGGATTACAAAAATATCATAAGACTATATATATGTATTTATTTTTTGGTATCACCCTATACAAGGCAGTAAAACCACTAAGACATAAGGGGTAACAGGGTGTGGAAGAATTAGAATCAGAAACATTAATGATGTCGGCAGAGAAAAGAGTAATCAGGCAGACAGTAGATATTGATTCATACCACATTTACATTTTAGCAGGTTAAAGTTATCTGGAATACATAGAGCCAGAAGGGAGTTCCACAAGTAAGAACTGAAAGAAAGAAATTGTTAGCAAAGAATTTGTGGTTACATCTGGAACAGTTCAATGGTAAAACGATAAAACCTTGTTTTTTATGGCTTATCAACATTTTGCAGATCATTTAGATCCAGAAAATAAAAATGCATAAAGTAAATATAATGAACACAACTGGTATTGACTCACACATTTAAAATCTGAGGCATTACCCATTACACCACTGACAAATCCGAGCACCTGATATTCCCAAGTGGTCAGCCATTCAAACACTGAAGTGTAGTGACTCTAAAATTTGGAAAAAGCATCAATTGAAAATAGTTATACCTATCTATTTATTTATCTTTCTAGCTATCTAACTATGAATACACATGCGCGCACACACACACACACACACACACACACACATATAGTAATATATAGTGGTGTGTTATTATAATTTTTGGTGCCAAGATTGTTGTTTTTTTTTTTTCATTAGTTTTACTCATAAAAGATATTTTGAAAAGCAGGTTTTTTATCATAAAGTGCTCAATATTGGGGTGGAGATAGAGTGTTTGTAGTTTTAGTGCAAAAAATTTGTCACTTTATTATTGTTATTTTTTCTCATATTTTGACTGTAATGTAATTAGTTTATGTTTTTGAAGAGGAGCATTCTTTAAAAGCTATGTATACCTTAATATATATATATATATATATATATATATATATATAGGAGTGATGGGTAAATTATATATTTAATTTTGTGCATTGCTTGTTTTTGATTTTGCTGACTGCACATAGAGTAGGGTCATCTATAATTTTTAAATTTTTAATTTATATATATATATGTGTGTGTGTATGTGTGTGTGTGTGTGTGTGTGTGTGTGATAGATAGATAGATAGATAGATAGATAGATAGATAGTGAATATTCTGGGATAGATAGATAGATAGATAGATAGATAGATAGATAGATAGTAAATATTCTGAGATAGATATGAACAGACTGAGATAGATAGATAGATAGATAGATATGCATATTGCTGATAGACAGAAATATAAGCTGAAAATATATGATTAATAGATAATATTTTTTTAAAATAAGTAAAGAGCCCAATTGTTTTTAATAGGAATATGCTAGCAAAAACTATTCCTTTAATCAAATAAAATGAGCAGAAACCTAATTAGCAACTAATTAAAACCAATTAAAACTAAATATAAAGGGGTGACAAAGAGAGAATAATAAATTCCAGGGAGGGAAAAAATTTTAAAAAAAGCAGCAATAAAGAAAATTAAAAGTAAACAAAAAATATTAAAATAAGTAAAACAATTAAATACAAAATCTTGTAAAATAATAGCATGATAAATAAAACAAATAAAAAAAATTCCCAACAAAAAATTTTACGTGTAAAATAAAAAATGCCACAAAACAAAACAAATTCTATCACACACACACAAAAAGAAGTTGAACTAATCCCAACGATTCTAAAAAAAATTTGAAACAGGTAAAGTTGACAAATAAACAAAAATTCTAAACACCAAACTTTAAAAAAAAAATCACTGAAAATCAAAAAAATAAGTTAAAAAATTTGAAAACCAGTAAACTAATAGCAAACATTTCTTGTATAAAAATATTACCCTCAAGAACAACTTAAACAGTAAACCGTGTTCATCATTTCTTTGTTTTTCAGAATGAATGTAAAAATCTTTTATAAATTCTTTTGTGAAGACAAAAAATGCTGAGATTTGAATATCAAGGAAAATATTCTGATTGGTTGCTAAAAATTCAATCATTTAAAAGAGTGTGGAGTAAAAGCAAGAAGTCTTTGTAGATATTTAATAAGGCTAGCTTAGTCTGGCATAAGGCCAAAATATTCAGTCACTTCTGAGGTGATTATAAAGTATACTATTAGTCAATTAATTGGAATGCGTGAATATATGTTTGATCATGTTTCTTTTGAGACATGGCTGACTAGGCAGAACATTTTCCCACAGTAGTTTGCCATTACTTTCTGCAGTAGACCAAGGCTATAGAACCCAATCTGTCCTGCTATTCAACCCATAGCTGGAAGGAGAAGAAATGGATTAATACCTTTCCCAAGGTCATTTGTGTCTAAGCGAATGCAATGACTTCAACTCAGCTCTCTGAATTCACATTTCAAGCAGATATCCATTATACCACATCAGCTTATATCACATCACAAAGAATATCATACAAATACTATAAGATTATGTTAAACTATGTACTAGTTGCAAAGCATTAGCCAACTACTTAACCATCAATCTTAGTAGCATTTTCTATTTATCAAGCATTGCATAGTCTGAAACAAAACAAAATTCTTTTGGAAAGTTTGAGTTCAATTTCAGTTCAGTACCAGCTAATGGACTAACCACTATAATGGACTATCATCACTATTAAAAAGTACACGATCTGACACATGTAGGGGCATCAGCCATGCCTGGCACAAGGCCACTTCCAAACATAGCCGACAATCCCCACATTTTAAAGATATCATCAGGTTGAATGAACGGGTGGAAAAATAAAAGTGTTTTGTTTGTAAAATAAGCAAAATTTTATTAATAAAACTGAATAACAAATTTGTAAGAAGAAAATGTACAAAGATAAAAAATGTTTGGAGTTAATTGAATTCAGAGCTTAGGGTTGATAGTAGCAGAATATGTGTATATAGAAATGTAAACAGGTTACTAATAAAGTCTCTGTGCCTTTCTTTTTTATGTCCAGCTAAAGAGTGAAAAGGAAGGTGAAGCAACAAAGGAAATTGTACTTATCGGATTTTAGGTTTTAGGAGTCAGTTGAAGTATCTTGTTGTTTCTTTGATGATGTGTGAGTGAAGATGAAGAAAGGAAAATTGGAAAGAGGAAGAATGAATGTATGTCGAAGAGGCATGACAGGGTCGGTGTCTTGAAATTTCTTTTTTAAAAGGTCCTTATCACATTACTTCTCCCACATCAGATTGAGTTTTGCCAGTCAAGGGACATGAATAAGTACTTAGCAGGTCACGTGGTCAGTTCAAAATCACATACCCATTTTCTTAGGTGTTAAGAAAATTTGACAAGCATCATAGATCAATTTGCTATTTCCTATCCAATCAGAATCTAGAATCTTAATTTTCATACCAACTTGTGATATTTGTCTTGGTCTGGGTTTTTCCAAAATGTTTTGTCATTTTGATCCAATTTTACTTTTTGCATTTTTGCTAATTGTTGGATGATATAGAATTTGTATCCTATACACACAAAAACATTAGTGGGGCATGTTTTAAGCACATCTCAGGCTTAAGCTTATTTCATTAGCTGATAGGGCAATCAGAATTCTGCTAGCCATCAATCTAGCCTTGATGCCATACACATTATGCATTGTGTAATTTCACAGAGGGAAACATTGATAGGACATATTTCACTAATTAACTCGCTTCATTAGCTAACAGCAAACTTTTGCTAACCTCAATTCCCTTTACATTAAGCATTGCATGATTTGACACAGGAAAACATTGATGGGGCACGTTTTAGGCTTAAGCTCCTTTCATAAGCTTTATGGTCTAATCAGTAACCTGTGAGCCATAAAACTAGTCTTGATGTTCTACACATTAATTGTTGTATGACATGACACAGGGAAATATTTATGAGACACATTGCAGGCTGAACTCACTTCATTAGCTAATGACCTAATCAGAATTCTGTGAATCATAAATCTAGCTTTGATGAACTGCAAATTAAGCATTGCATGATTTTACTCAGCAAAACAGTGATGGGGCATATTTCCGTCTTAACCACATTTCATTAGCTAATGGATTAATTAGACTGTAAGTCATAAATCTAGCTTTGATGAACTGCAAATTAAGCACTGTATGATTTTACTCAGCAAAACACTGATGGGGCATATTTCCGTCTTAACCACATTTCATTAGCTAATGGATTAATTAGACTGTAAGTCATAAATCTAGCTTTGATGAACTGCAAATTAAGCACTGTATGATTTTACTCAGCAAAACAGTGATGGGGCATATTTCCGTCTTAACCACATTTCATTAGCTAATGGATTAATTAGACTGTAAGTCATAAATCTAGCTTTGATGAACTGCAAATTAAGCAATGTATGATTTTACTCAGCAAAACAGTGATGGGGCATATTTCCGTCTTAACCACATTTCATTAGCTAATGGATTAATTAGACTGTAAGTCATAAATCTAGCTTTGATGAACTGCAAATTAAGCATTGTAAGATTTTACTCAGCAAAACAGTGATGGGGCATATTTCCGTCTTAACCACATTTCATTAGCTAATGGATTAATTAGAATTCTGTTAGTCAGAAATCTAGCATTGATGAACTGCAAATTAAACATTGTATTATTTGACAAAGGGAAACATTAATGGGGCATATTTCTGGCTTCATCACATTTCATTAGGTAATGGCATAATTAGAATTCTGTAAGTCATCAAACTAGCCTTGATGCCATACAAATTAACCATTGTATGATTTAATACAAGAAAACATTGATGTGGTTTGCTTTATTAACTAAGGATCTAACTGAAAAATCTGTACCCGATCATTTTATGCTAAATTCTCTGCACATTAAGCTTTGTATGTGAAAAATATTCATGGGTCACATTTGAAGTTGAATCTCATAAGCATGAAAAGAAGAATGATATCAATCTATCTTTGTTGATTGCTTAAATTGTTAACCTCAATATTCAAAAGAAAGTTATCTTGTATAATAGATACCTGAAGAAGGCTGGAGAGGAAACTGGCCAAAATGTTGTAAGTATAACAAGCAAGATGAAGTCTGAATGTAAAAGAATATATTAATGATAATTTTTCATTTGAAAACATTCCAAAATAACAGATAAATAATGGTAAAAATCTTTTTCTAAAATTGTTGTTGGAAGATAAATGAAGTAGAAAGATATATTTTGAATAATTCTGTACATTTTATAACTAATTTGTTATTGTTCACACAACAAATGATGAAAACTATTTTTGATATCTACTTAAAAAGAAAGAGAAAGAAAGAAAGTGACAACAAAGAGAGACAAAGAGAGAAAGTGAAGTAGAAAGAGAAGGAAATAGGAATAGAGAGAGAGAGAGAGTATTAAAGTTAGTAATCATCTCTTTATTACACACGACGACTGAAATAAACATGGGGAAAAAAGAGAAAGAAATAAATAAAAATGTCTTTTCTTTGGTAGTTTTGATATTTTTAGGTTTTTAAATCAAAGATGTTTTCTTTCCTTAAACATCATGTATTTATTTTGGAAAATCCCTATCTATCTATCTATCTATCTATCTATCTATCTATCTTGATAACTATCTATCTTGCTATATATATATATATATATATATATATATATATATATATATACATTATGCACACAAATACACACACACAAACACATACAAATATATATATATATTTGCATGTGTGTGTATTTCTGTGAGTAATATATATATATATATATATATATATATATATATATATATGAAGTAGAACACTGCTGATTGAAATAAAACATATATATACATATATACATACACATATATGTATTTATAATATATATATATTTATCATGCATACATATATATATATATATATATATATACATATATTATACCTACATTTATATATATGTATATACACATACACATATGTGTATACATATACATATATATGGCTGTGTGTGTATTTATATACATATATGCACACATGGACATAAATGTATACACACAGACACACACACACAGACATACACACACATTTACATGCATGTATGCACACGCAAACATTATCCAAAACCTGTAGGCTTCTTGTGTTGCAGTATAGGTTGACAAATTCACCATATATATATATATATATATGCAGTAAGCATACTCAGACATATATGCATATATATATGTATATATATATATATTTACACGTATATATATATGTATTTATACACACACACTCAGAAACAATTGCAGCACACACACACATATACATATATATATATGTGAATATATATATTTACACACACATATATATATACATATTTATACACACGCACTCACACACAATCAGACGCACACACACACACACACATATATATATATACATATTTATACACACACACTCACACACAATCATAGACGCACACACACATATATGCATATATATATATGTATATATATATTTACACACATATATATATACATATTTATACACATGTACTCACACAATCACACACACACACACACACACACACACACACACACACACACACACACACATATATAGGGAGGGCAGAAAAATGAAGAAAGGAAAGGGGGAGACTTTAAAGTAAAAACAGGACTAAAAGTAAAAACAATCCAATCACATCTGTGAGAAACGTTTGTGTTTGAGCCACCTGTCAACAAGCAATACTGTTTGGTGTGCTTGTGTCAATGCCCATATTGGACATTATTCTCTTCTTCATCTATCTCGCATTAACTATTTATTCACTGCTAATGTAAAAAAATATTTTTTTAAAATAAATATCTAAAATTAAACTGAACAAAGTGTTGCTTACTGACAAGATATAAGTAAATAAATAAAACAAAAAAAGCGATAATCTATAACTTGATTTTTTTAATCTTTGGACATTCTGTTTTGGGAAAAATAAACTTCAATAATTTATTAATAGCTTTACAAGTCTTTGGTGATTTTTTTCTTTTTTTAAAGCTGTGTTTTTTAGTTCTTAATCTTATTGACAAATATTTAAATATTTAAGGCATATATTTTACAAGAGTAACTTGGAGGCAAATAATTTAGCTTATCTCAAGTCTTTGCTTTTTATACATCGTCCTAATGGTAAGCAATGGTTGTAGTGGACCATCTGGATGCATATTTAAACAAAAACATTGAACTAAATAACTAGGTCATTAATTCTGAATGTCCCTTATAAGGGTTTCAATTGTACATATATTAGGAGACACACGGTGTTACTCTATATGTTCTGTGGCTTTAATGTGATTTGGAAGTTTCATACATTGTCCTCTATGAAAGATATTTTACTATATGCCCAATGTCCAATATCTGATCTGTTTTATAGTGCTTTTCTATAAATATTTTCATGGCAATTATTTTAGTGGACTTTTCTCTTTGGTACCCAGACTTCTACAATCTTCAAAAATTTAAATACAATATCAATTGTCATTTTCTTTAAATTCTGTTTTTTTATTTGCCCTTCCTCTTCAGCTTTTTTCACTCTTAATATACCTTTACATATATTTTTTACTGTTGTTTACCCCGTACAAGGTCCAAAACCACTCAATGAGGTTGTTGTAAGGGCATACAGGAAAGGAGCAAAAGGTGTTTATTGTGAAGATATGTAGTATAGATAATGGTGGACCTTCAACTTTAAGAGGTTAAGATTGTAGTGATTGGGGATGCACCTATTCTACAATGCAACAGTTCAGAAAGAGTTGCCTGAGTGGAACTTCCTCCTTACCAATGGAATATGAAGCAAATGAGGATAAATTGACTCAGTATATATGGCTTGGTGAATTCTGGCTATGAAAGTCTGGACAGGAGAGACTAGAAAAACTTAATCCATGGGAAAGATTTGTAGGATTAAAAACAATTTATCAGACAAAAAGCTGCACAAGTACTTTTGAATTCTGTCAGAATTGAAAACTAAGGATTGCACAGTTAGTTCCAATAAAAATAAAATAAAATATAAAAAATAATCTATAATCAATCCCAATATAGCAGCTTAACTTCAGTCACTTTCTCACGGGATATGGCTTCCCTCTGTCTTTTCTGCAAATATTTTTACAGCTTCTGCTCTGACAAGCTTCTTTCCCTGTAGCCCTGACCCCATAAATTTACTCATGTTACTAGATTGGCAACTAGGTCCCACCCTTTTACTGTCACAGTCACCAAATGAAACTATGACTTCTACTCTAGTAGTTTCTTTTTTTGCACTTCCCATTTCTGAAACTCTCTTCCATATACTTGCTTCCCTGATAGCTACAATCATCAAAAGTTATAGTGCAATGTCAATTGCCATCTTATATCTCCCTAATTTCATGCTTTCTAATATCTTTTCTTCATCATCTCTGGTAATTCAGTCCCTCTTTTATTTTATTTTTCCTTTGCTCTTTCCTATTCTAGAGAATAGAATAATAAGAAAAGAACAAGTTACAGGGAATGTCAAAGAAAGGATAAGAGAAAGATTGGAATCAAAGAGATAGAAGATGGCAGTTGATATTGCATGTAACCTTTTGGAGATTGTAGCTATCAGGGAATTAAGAAGTGGGAAGTGTGAGAAAAGGAAATGATAGAGTAGAAGTGGCCATTACATTTGATTATTTTGATGGTAAAAGAGTGGGACCTAGTTGCCAATCTAGTAGCATGAGTAAATTCATGTCGTCAGGGCACCATGGAAAGAAAATTAAAAATATATTATTTATTTCATGCTTGAGTCAATTGACTTTATTTTCGAAATTCTGATAAAATAATTACCAAGAAGTCTCTGTGGCAACTCACCACAAATACATTCTAAAATGCAAAAATAAAAAAAAGTATCCCTATGAAATACTAAAGACAAGAAAAATCATTGGAAGTAGTTCTCAGCTGTCTTCTATACACTTGATGAAATGAAAGTAAGCTTCACAAATTGAGGATTTAAAGACCTTAGAAGAATAAACACAAAGAAAGGAAGGTAAATATGTATATAGTCACCTTTAGTATCCCTCAAAATACCCAAAGAATTCAAAATAGCTTACACTATTTAAAAAATGTACTCATAGACATCAGTTAGTTAAGTGGCATACGTGATACATGGTTGGGCAATCATGTCTCGAAAGAAACATGGGCAGAAGATTTGTTGCTGTAGGTTGTTATAACTTTCTGTGATAGACTAATTGCAAAACCAAGGCTATAGAACCCAATCTGTCCTTCTATTTAACCCATAGCTGGAGGGAGAATAAATGGATTAATATTCCCAAGGATATTTGTGCATAAGTGAATGCAAAAAATTCAACTGGAATTTGAACTTAGCTCTTCAATTTTTCTGAGCCAATATCCATTGCACCATAGACATCACTCCTTGCAAATTCTTAAAATATTAGCTTCATGCAGCCAGATATACAGGACAACCAAAATGTAATAGATAAAGATAGAATGACCCTGACCATTCAGATGAAGAATGTGATGGAGCAACTGAATACATGTAGATTGCCTGGCATATGTGCAAAATCTGGAGATGCAAAAGAAATATTCAATTTCAAGAAGCTTAAAAGATAATAGAAATTCATACCAAAATTATACAATACTATATAATTTTTTAAATTTTTTTAATCATTTCACCCCATGCAAGGCAAAAATGTCACTAGTATACAGGTGGTTATAGGGAGTGAAACTAAAAGAAAGGGGTGAGTATATGGAGGATTGAGGAAAGAACAAAAGATGAATGGGATTCACGAAAATAGATGATGGTAACTGATACTGCCCTTAACTTTTGAAGATTTTAGTTTTCAGGGAAGGAGAATAAAACAAAATAAAGAGGGTAAAAAAAAACATGTTACCAACAGTTATCAATGAAGAATTCCCTCTCATGAAATTTAAAAGTCACCAACCAAAGTTCTGCGAATAGAAATCACAAACACCTCCAATGCAATACTCTACTTCAATTGAAGGAGCATTCTTGTCAATGATATCTGAGAAGAATAAGCATGAAAATGCCTTTCTCTGGCTCTATGCATTACTGTATTATAAAAACTTAAGGGATCAGCACATATGATAGATCACAGATTCTCCTAAGCTGGCCAAGTATAGACATGAACACAATATGGGAAGCAGTAACACAGAGAGCTAAAGAAAAACAACAATAACAAAAGTTGTAATATAAGCTCTGGTAAAAAAAAATGGATACTGAGACATCAGTTTTACAAGTCCAAAAAATTCATACACTGATGCCCCCAAGGAACCATGGCTCAGTAGATAAAAGCATTGGTTGACTGAAAAAGTTATGAACAAAAACTTGGAGAACTGAGTTATGAAATAGAATTAACTGAAACTGACATATCCAGAAAAGACATAGATAATAGGTTTAAAATTCTAATGTAAAATACCTGAAGAAGACCGGAGTGTACAATATTTGAAGCATTGTGAATATGGCAATAAAGATGAACACAACAGTTAAAATTATGTAAATCGTGTAAAGAGTTACAATATTATCAGAATATAGAAATATAGACAGATTTTTTTCAGAAATATAGACGGATTTACAGTTATCTTCAACAAGAAAAAAATGAAACTAAAATATATGTGTGAAAGATGCAGGGAAAAAGACCCAAACTATTCTGATGTCAAATGCAACAGAGACATTGAATCCAATGCTATAGAGATCCTCAGTGCAACAGAGACATTGAATCCAATGCTATAGAGATCCTCAGTGCAACAGAGACATTGAATCCAATGCTATAGAGATCCTCAGTGCAACAGAGACATTGAATCCAATGCTATAGAGATCCTCAGTGCAACAGAGACATTGAATCCAATGCTATAGTGATCCTCAGTGCAACAGAGACATTGAATCCAATGCTATAGAGATCCTCAGTGCAACAGAGACATTGAATCAAATGCTATAGAGATCCTCAGTGCAACAGAGACATTGAATCCAATGCTATAGAGATCCTCAGTGCAACAGAGACATTGAATCCAATGCTGTAGAGATCCTCAGTGCAACAGAGACATTGAATCCAATGCTATAGAGATCCTCAGTGCAACAGAGACATTGAATCCAATGCTGTAGAGATCCTCAGTGCAACAGAGACATTGAATCCAATGCTGTAGAGATCCTCAGTGCAACAGAGACATTGAATCCAATGCTATAGAGATCCTCAGTGCAACAAAGACATTGAATCCAATGCTTTGGAAATCCTCAAAACAAAAGAAACATTGAATTCAGCAATATAGAGGTCCTCAAAGCAACAGAGATATTGAATTCAGTGCTATAGAAATCCTCAAGGCAACAGAGATATTGAATTCAGTGCTATAAAGACCCTCAGATCAACAGAGACATTGAATCCAGTACTATGGAGATCCTCAGGGCAATAGGGACATTGAATTCAGTGCTATGGAGATCCTCATTTAAAGGCATGAATGTGTGAAATAAGGAGAACAGAAAAGGAAATCCTAGAAGAGAAATAGAGAAGGAACATATCATTTCAAGAAAGCATGAAAGATCACAAAAATACAAACTGAAAATATACTTGATTAGTATACAAAAGTCACCAACTATAACAAAGCCAGTCAACTAAGTAAATAGAAAGCATTCATGAAAAAGGCACTAAAATGATGACGAGACCACTGGGTAAGACTCATAAGAAAGACAACATTAGGAAATGTTTACTGTTAATCCCTACAAAACTCATTCTACAGAGATCTTAGACCATAAACCCTACCAACAAATCAAAATAGTGAAAAACGAGAAAAAACAAAAAAACAATAATTCTGTTTTATGACATACAAAAAATCACCATCCAAAACAGTCCTTTAAATCTCTACTTTACATCAATTGAAGCACCTTGATAGCTGATACTGTTAAAGGAACGTTTAAAATGACATTATTCTTATAGAAAGAATTATTTTTTCTTTGCTAGCAAATAAATATTTTATAGATGCCATTTTTACCTATCTGAATCTAATTCTTAAAATATATTTTATTTTTATATTTAAATTGTGAAAGAAAATTAATTACAAAAACATAAAAACATTTATGTAATAATTTTTTATGTTAATTTTTTATAATTCATAAAGGCTAATATAAAAATTATTAACTAATTAATTATATTTTTTTCTTATAATAAACCCATTTGGATCCTTTCCTTGCCACCTCTTTGGTGGTGCATTGCGGTGCAGTGGATATTGATTCAGAACAACAAATCGGGGAGTCGAGTTCAAATTCCAGTGGAATTCGTTGTATTCACTTATGCACAAATACCCTTGGGAAAGATATTAATCTGTCTCTTACCTCTAGTTATGGGTTAAATAATAGGACAGATTGAGGTTCTGTAGTGTTGGCTGGCAACCAGTTTACCGCAGAAAGCAATGGCAACCTACTGCAGCATAATCTTCTGCCCAGTCAGTCATGTCTCTTTCGAGACATGATCACCCAAAGTGTGTATCATGTATGGCACTTAACCGACTGACTGAATATATTTAGTTCTGGATAAAAATAAAAAACAGATGTATAACCCAACAAGGGTTGACATGTTCTAAATCTAACCAATCAATTTATTTTCTCTAGCAAAAAAGTCAGTGTGTGACAATTATTATAATCAAAAGTCCTATCATTTTATGCCACACATTTTTTAAATGGTATTTTTCTATGAAGGGCATTGTCTGAAATTTTAAATACTACATGCTTGAATTTAAATATATAAATTTTAAATAATCTAAATTTTTAGCACCAGCCAGAGGTTTTAAATCTCAAAATTCTCCAAATCTATTTGTTCACTGCTTCAAACTCCTACTTAAAGAAATAAATCATGGATGATCCCCTGCATAAAAATAAAAAGAATGTTCGCAGAAATTTGGGAGAACTTGTTTAGTCATATGAATTCTTTGCCAGAAGCCATTCTGAAGAGAAGCAGATGGTTTTTTGAAATTGTTTTCCACTCATAGTAATTTTTTAAAATTCTTTTTGGGAACTGTTAAAATTGCGACACATTTTATAAATTTAAGCACACACATAAAAAGAAACAAAATAAAATGTAAAATGGCTGAATTTAAATGCTTATTTTTACAATATTTTCTTACTAAATTTTGTACATTTGTTCACAAAAATCTTGTTCTTTAATTCATCAGGCTGAAGAAACATAGCATATAGCATACAAAGCTGATTGTGGGATACAAAACAAACATTAATATGCAGATCTGTGTACAAAAACATCTACAAAGAAAATGTTTAGAAACTTTTAAAAGAAACCTGAGCATGTAACACTACAAAATACATCCTTGTGCAAATTAACTGAAACGAAATGAATAATGTCTTCTTAGGATCTTTCACACTTTCCCTGACTTCGTCTATGTTGTCTTTTGAGGTTGTTTTCCTCTTCAGACTGCATTTTCCTTTACATTTTGAATTGATGAAGCCAGTTTGTTTCTTCATCTTCACGACTGACCGTTGAAAGGCTGACACCAACAATATCAGCAATCTCTTTGTAAGGCTTGCCAGTGCAGTGTTATAATTTTCATACATTTCCTTGCAATAACATCCATTGCAAACAAAGACCATAGAACAACTAATCAAAAGTTAAGACAGTAGTGTCTGGGCATAAAAGAAATTTGGTACAATCACAGATGACACAATATTTTTTAAGGCCTAATAAATTTCATCATACATACTGAAAATAGATTCATATTACTGCACTCCACTGCAAATGATCTAATCTGAGGACAAAGCAGAAATTGATTACTCCAGTCACTCCAGTGGGTCTAAAACTGACGATATGATAAAGGAAAAGAAATTAAAGCAGTTGTTTCAATTAATTTGCACAAGGTGTATTTTTCTTCTTTTATTTGCTATGTGGCTTCCCTCTGTCTTTTCTACAACTATTTTCATGACAACTGATCTAATGAGCTTCTTTCCCTGGTGCCTTGACCACATCAATTTAAACATGCTACTAGATTGACATTAAGGTCCTTTTACTGTTGAAATAGTTAAATGTAACTAACTCTTCTACTCTAACAGTTTCTCTCCTCACATTTTCTTGCCTGTGGAACTCCCTCTCGTTTTCTTGCTTCCCTGATAGCTACAATCTCCAAAAGTCTAAATTAAACATCAATTGCCATCTTTTATCTCCATGAATCCCATACATCTCTTAACCTTTCTTTGACATGCCCTATTCCTTGTTTTTTCTCTCACTATAACCCCTGCCTTGCTTGGAGTGAAATGGTTAAAAAAAAGGTTACTTCAAGATGCATGTAATCAAGACTTCACAGTTTGTTTTCCCTTGTAGCTTTTTATCTCTTTATTTTCTTGGCCAGTTCCTGTTCTGCTATCTTTTTGCACAAGCTCATTGGATAGGTTAATCAATGGTTCTCTCGAATACCTTGAATTTTTTCCATATGTGTTAAATTTTCCAAGCCCTCTTTCCTCTTTATATGACCCAGAAATTTCAGCTGTCACTTTCTGATTCTAAATACAAGTAACTTTTTCTGTTTTCATTTTCCTTAAAGCTTCCTCGTTCATGTTCAATCAATGGCATTTTCATCATTCTCACATCTCTTTATTTGTGTGAAAATTGCCCAGTATTCACTGTCTTACAGAATGATTGATATTGCATAACAGTTTACCACTCTTTTCTTTATTTCTTGAAGAAGAAACTCTAAGCAACAAAAATGGGGTTTTACAGAAGGATGCTGGTAATACAATGGATCGAACATGTGAGCAATAAAATTCTAGAGACAAGAAGAGATAGCTGAAATTTCTAGGGCACATAATGAGGAAAGGGGACTTGGAAAATTTGATACTTACAAGCAGGTTGAAGACAAAAGAGACAGAGGAAAACAATGTAAGATCTACATAGCAAACTTAAGTGACTGGCAGAGCAGGATTTGGGAAAGATGGCCAAAAGACAAAATTTATTAAGTACAACAAAGGACAGGAAGTTGTGGATAGCCAAGATGGCCAACATCCTGAAAGTATACAAAAAAGTAGGATAATACAAAGAAAAATGATGCAAAGTTAGGCCACCTTAGTTCTTCTATTCTTGATAAAATTAAAATTATAAAGGAAGCCTAATTTAAATTCTACAAAACTTCAGGGAAGTTTGTTTAATGGGTCAAAGAAATATCTGTATTATTAAAGCAGTTATTATTTGAAAACTGTTTTAAGGGAAAGATTATAATAATAATTTCAGCTTCAGAAAGATTATAATAATAATTTCAGCTAACGGTAACACTGACAGTTCAGAAAATGGGTGTTGAATGTTCCCTGTATTGGAATGCCATTCTCATTTTTAGCTTTCTGAAAAGCCCAGTTGATTTCCCAAAATGTGAGAATTATGTTTATATTTTAAAGTGCCAGTTAAGAGCATCCTAATCAAAAACATTTCTTGACAAAATTTACAGCATCCACATTAGACTTGACAAAATTTACAGCATCCTTGTCAGACTTGACAAAATTTACAGCATCCTTGTCAGATTTGACAAAATTTAAAGCATCCTTGTCAGACTTGACAATTTACAGTATAATTGAAAGACTTGACAAAACCAAATCCTTTGAAGACTTCCAATGGCAGCAACAACTAAAATAGACAGCACATGTAACTAGAAGAGAAAATAATAATGTAATCAAGGTGTTGATTTTCTACACTCCCTTAAACAAAAAGCTAGGAAGGAAACTCTCATTAGAACCAGAAAGAACAATAACAGTTAGTAGAACCTATCTTTCTAAAAAATTGTTTTAAGAGAAAAATTTTATAAGTTTCAACTGACAATAACACCAACAGTTCAGTCAATGAATACCAAATGTTTCCTGTATGAAGTGAGAGACACTTACACCTAAAGTTTAGGATTCATTTTTGATTTTTCTGATCCTTTCTTTAGAATTTGCTTACTAGTAAAATCTGTGATATTCAATGGAGCAAATATCTAACAAAGAAAAATTGATCAAAATATTAATAAAGTATTGATAAGTTTAGAGGCTTGTTCAGCACAATGTAATCTTGTTTCAAAACAAGAAAACAAGAAAGTCAACATGTTGATTATATTATTTTCTCTTTCAGTTCCATGTGCTATCTGTTGACCAGAAAATAAAGAAGCAGTGTGCCAACTTCCAGCATGGAGATTTGGCGACACAAGAGGAAGCAGAATCTGGGAGTATCAGTTCTTTAAATTGTTGATCATGAACTAATATTGACATCATTTCTTGTAGGCTTGAATACCTAAAAAAAGGACCAGAATTTACCCCAAATAATGGATCAGAACTTATTCCCAAAGAATGGATAAAAACTTACTCCAAAAGAATTTACACAAAAAGAATGGGTCAGAATTAATACAAAAAAAAAAATAGATCTTTTAACCCACAAAAGTTACCCCAAAAAATGAATTGGAACTAACCCAAAAATCAAATGAAGAAGCATTTTAAATTAGCTTCAGCAGTCGGTGTTTGAATGTAACAACCTGTTTTTGAGATCTGAGCTTCAAGGCTTTTCTTGAGTAATTGACCTAACAAAACCCTAACTATTCTCTATTGGCTACAGCGTTTTATAACTTTTTCTGACAGTCATGTTAGTAACTTTTCAGCACACACCTCTCATAATATATTCTTATATTGATATATATATATGTGTTTGCATAAGTTACCTAAGAAGATTACATTGTTTTGAACAAGCCTCTAAAATTATTGTACTTACTTATTCATATTTTGATCAATTTTTCTTTAATAGATATTTGTTCAATTTGAATATCACAAATTTTACTAGCAAGTAAATTCTAAAGAAAGAATCAGAAAGATCAAAAGTGAATCCAAAATTAACCCCCAAAAATGACTCTAATCTAACAGTTTCTTTTCTCATACTTTTCGGTTGTGGAACTCTCTTCCAGTTTCTTCTTTCCTTGCTACCTACAATTTTCAAATGCAGCACCAATCAATATCTTGTGTCTTCTTGATACCTATTTTTTATTGTCCTTTCTCCTCACTAGTCTTTTCATTCATTTTCACTTCCAGTAATCCCTAACATCCTAGTAGCATTATCCCTTTGCTTGGAATGAAATACAAATGTATATATATATACATATAGATATATATCAGTGTGTATACATATATATATATATATATATATATATATATATGTATATAATGTCAGCTAAGATAAGTTTTCTTTTCATTTATATATATATATATATATATATATATATATATATATATAAACAAAAAGAAAACTTATCTTAGCTGACATTATTTGTCCTCTGAGGGATTTGCTTTGATGAATTCCCACAGAGGCCAAAAAGTGTTGGCTGAAATGCTAAGATATATTTTCCTTTAAAGAATTAATTTAATCTTTTACATTTATTTATTTACTTCTATTGGCCTGAATAATATATATATATATATATATATATATATATATGTGTGTGTGTGTGTGTGTGTGTGTGTGTGTGTGTGTGTGTGTGTGTGACAGTGGTGGACACAGTGATCCACAGAAAATGGCAACATTTTGTTTCATGCTTCAACTCAATCTTTAGACATGGCCTGAAGATTGCATTGAAGAATGAAATACACTGTTGTCACTTAGTATTGACCTCAGTGTCCACTTTCATATTTATATATGATCTATTTCTGGCTAAATTTATTCAATAAAATCACCATTGAATTCAACTACAGCTCCCAGATGACTTTCCTGCATTTCTTCTGAATGACTTTGGAATCTTCTGCATTTTTTCTTTAAGTTGGTGAATGCAGCCATAATCCTTGCCTTCAGTTCATTTTTGGTATTACAGGCAGTTTTGTTGGTCTCTCACTCAACTGCACCCACACATAATAATCAAGGGACTTTCTATTTGGGGAGTTAGGGGTCCAGATGTAAGGGGTGATGTCATTTCAGAAATTGCTTGACAGCCTTGACAGGGTTCTTCTGCTTGTGTGGCATGGTGCAGAGTCCTGTTACTTGATGTAGGTCCCTGTGTTGAGTCTGGGGCTCTGTAGGAAGATGAATGGAAGCATAACATCACCATCGCTCCAGACACCATGATGTTGACTGGATATATCATCCAGCTCTTTCCAAATCCTCAGCACTGTCCTCATATTGACATCCAAACACCCTGAAATGTTCATATTAGATCTTCTAATGCAAATGCCAAGCAGTACATCATGTGGTTTTGAAATCTCTGGTGGAGTGAAATGTGTCATTATGCTCTTTGTCTTATATATGGTGTTCAACTGATCTTACTATACTGTACAGTTAACAAAATCAGAAACAAACAATGCACATAAAAGAAATAAAAAATAAAATGGCGACAATTTATCCATCGCACGTTGTGTGTGTCTGTGTATACTTATATATATACATATATATATATATATATATATATATAGAGAGAGAGAGAGAGATCTATGCCAATACATGTGTATTTTGCTGGTATAGTCATCTGCAGATATGTATATAGGGATATATATATATATATATATATATGCATGTGTATTTTGCTGGTATATATATATATATATATATTGTGTATGTTTGCATGTTTGTGTATGTGGGCACTTATGTAAGTGTGTGAATGTTGGTATGTATTTCTGCTTACTTTCTTGAACCTTTCAAATTGTCATAAAAACGGACAAAGTGTTGCGAAAGTCTCACAGATTTTGATTATTGATCTCAGCTATGGATGGTTTGTTTGTAAACATGACTTTCTTTTTTTACTTGGGTTTTTTTTTCTAAATCTGAAGAACAACATCAAGTAGATTAAAAATCTAAAAAGGAGCCTCAAGTTTGTGTTTTGAAAATCCATATGTAATCTTGCTTAAGTAAAGTTGAAAGACAGTCAAATACTTAAAGCTGTATGTAGAGAATACAGTTGCTAAAGAAAGAAGAAAAAGAAGAAGATAAAGAAGAGGCGAAGAAGATGGAAGAAGAAAGAGAAGAAGAAAGAAAAGAAAAGATTACATAAGATAAAATAAAGGGTTATGAAAAAAGAATAATTACAAGAAATGAAAGAAGCAGAAATATCAGACGAAGGGTGTGCATGACAAAAAAGAATGTTACTCAAGAAAAAGAAAAAAATTAAGAAAAAGATTACATGACAAAAAGACAAAAAAGAAGAAAAGATGAAATGTGAGATTATACAAGAGGAAGAAGAAAAAGAAGAGAAAAAAGAGAATAAAAAGAAAGTTACAGAACAAGAGGATACAGAATGTTTTACAATGATGATAAGAAGAAAAGAAGAAAGTTATGAAACAAAATGAAACGAGACTTTACACAAGAAGAAGAAAAAGAAGAAAAGAAAAAATGAAGCAGGAGGTTATACAATAAAAAGAAAAAAAGAAGAAAAAAATAAGAAAAAATAAGAAAAGTAAAATTTAAACGAAGGTTACAGAACAAGATGAATCAAGAGGTAACAGAAGAAAAAGAAAAAGAAGGTTTTAGAAAAAGAGGATACATGAGGTTACTCTAGAAAAAGAAGAAGAAAAAGAAAAGAAAGAAAAAAGAAAGTTACAGAACAAGATGAATCAGAAGGCTACACACAAAGAAGAAAAAGAAAAAGAAAAAGAAAAAGAGAAAAAGAAGGTTACAGAACAAGATGAAACAGGAAGTTATACAAGAAGAAGAAGCAGAAAAAGACGGAGAAGAAGAACAACAAGAACAAGAAGAAGAATAAGAAAAAAGAAGGAAAGATCAAAAAGTAAAAGAAGGTTGCAGAACAAGAGGAATCAGGATGTAATAGAGGAATAAGAAGAAAAAGAAAAAGAAGGAAAGAAAAAGAAGAAGAAGAATAGAAGAAAAAAAAGAAAAAGAAAGTTACAGAACAAGATGCATCAGGATGTTACACAAGATGTTACACATTAAGAAGAAGTCAAAGAAGAAGAGATTTACACATTACTCTTCGGTCATGAATTGAATTCTCCCAGTGGCTGGCATGTGTATACACTGCATATATATATATATATATATGTATATATATATATCACACACTAAAATATCCTCCTCTCTCATTCCATGCACCAATGGCTTAAGGAATAGGGACTCCGACTGACACCAAATTGGTCGAGTTTCGATATCAATTGGAAGCAAGTGGATGTCTAGCCACACTGAAGAGCTGTGATACAGCAAAACAGGATTGTATGTAGATGACTAATTTATATATATATATATATATATGAGACACATATATACAAAACACAAGTTTTAATATCTACTTACGTGTGCATATATATATATATATATATACACACACACAGACACAGACACACACACACACACACACACACACAGAAGGTGTGATGGGTAAATTTTCACTATTTTATATTTTTAATTTTGCACATGTGTATTATTAGTTTTTGATTTTGTTGATTGAACAGTATGGTAGGGTCAGTTGGGCACCATCAATGAGAAAACAAGTATTATGACATAATTCACTCTGCCAGAAATTTGGAAACAGTATGCTGTACTTCTTGGAATTTATGCCAAAAGCTCTCATATGAACATTTCAGAGTGTTTAGGTGTCAATCTGAGGACAATGCAAAGGATTCAGAGGATTATTCGTAGCAAGAATTTGATGAGTCTAATAGTTATTATGAAGCTTCAAAATATCACTCTCATTGTTCTGAACTTGTTGGTGAGGGCCTCAAACACCACACAGAGGTCTAACCAAAATACCTTGAAAAGATTAGGCTGCTCTGGATTAAGAGTGTGGCTGTTATAAGGCCCCATGTCTGGCAACAGGACTCTGCACCATGCCACACAAACAGCAGAACCCAGTCAATGCTGTCAGACAAATTTTAACCTCCATATCCCCTACCTTACATCTGGCCAGCTAACTCCCCAGAATGCAACCCCTTGCTTATCATGTGTGTGGCACAGTTGAGCAAAGGATCAGTAAAACTTCTAGTAATACCAAAGATAAACTGAAAGCAAAGATTATGGTAGCATTCATCAACTTAAACTAGGTGACTGCCCAGAAGAGATTCAGAATATTCTGTAGATGTCTGCAGGGAAAGGTTGAAGCTAATGGCATTTTATTGAATAAATTTACTACTTAGTATTTCAAGATATTTTTGTGCAATTTAATAAATATATGGTGTTAAATGTCAGTGTTATCTAAAAAAACATTTTTAGCATAATTAACAATAATTTATGTATCACACCAATGTATATATATATTGTGCATTTGAGCAGGAATCCTTCTTTTATGCAAGTTTCATTAAAAATGACAGACAAGTTGCTATGGTTAAGTTTTTTATATAATTTTTCATGTGATCTTTTTTTTTCTTTTTAGTAGATAAATTATTTAAAATTATTTAAATTAATTAATTATTTAATTATTTAAAATTGTTTAAATCTTTTATTTATCTAAGTACTTTCAACCATTATCAAGGATGAATTTTATCTTTTAACTGAATATATGGATTGTTTTATGTTGTGGAAACATTATTGAGAAAAAAGAAAAGGTCAACACTCAAAAATATCAACTATTAATACAGCCACACTGTGCTGACCAGGTATAGAAAATGAAACATAACCATAACTCTACATAAAAAAGTCATAAGATCAATGATAAAAAAAATTATTAAAAAAATTACCTATAGCAATTTGTCTGTCATTTTTAATGAAAAAAATATATACATACGGTGAAATATATAGATAGATAGATAGATAGATAGATAGATAGATATGAACAGACTGATATAGAGATAGACATGAAGAGATTGAGATAGATAGATAGATAGATAGATAGATAGATAGATAGATAGATAGATAGATAGATACGAACAGACTGATATAGAGATAGATAGAATGAACACACTGAGATAGATAGATAGATAGATAGATAGATAGATAGATAGATATGAACAGACTGATATAGAGAGATATATATGAACAGATTCAGATAGATAGATAGATAGATAGATAGATAGATAGATAGATAGATAGATAGATAGATAGATAGATAGATATGAACAGACTGATATAGAGAGATATATATGAACGATTCAGATTCAGATAGATAGATAGATAGATAGATAGATAGATATGAACAGACTGATATAGAGAGATATATATGAACAGATTGAGATAGATAGATAGATAGATAGATAGATAGAATGAACACACTGACATAGATAGATAAATAGATAGGTAGATAGATATGAACAGACTGATATAGAAAGATAGATATGAACAGATTGAGATAGATAGATAGATAGATAGATAGATAGATAGATAGATAGATAGATGCTGACTGAGATAGACAGACAGACAAATATCTGACTCAAATAGATAGAAGTTGACTCAGATATATAGACAGGTAAATATATAAATTGATAGATAATGTCTATATATCTTACAGATATATATCAGCAGAATTGAAATCTTAGATATTTTAGTGAAAGCATGTTTTTCCTTAAAATATATTTAATTTATTAAGATTTTTCACTCTTGGCTAGTTTGATGCTACTTAGGATGTAGACTTATAAGGCAACACACTTTTTGTTATCTTTTAAATACTTTTTTCTTTTAGATGTTTTGTTATTTTTACTAACATGTCTTCAAGCAATTTAATTCCTTTCATTTTTCCTTGATTTCATGTTCATTTCTTTTTTCTGTTTCCGAATGCTTCTATTTGGAATATACATACAATACGAATACTTGCATATCTGCATTAATATTTTAAAATATTTTGCTTTCTTTTACTTCTCCTGAAATTCACAGAAAACTTTGAGTTAATTTCAATATTGAAAGTTGAAGTCTAATTTTATTTGCAGTTTTTAATGCCCAATGTGTTTCTTTTTTAGGGCTGTTCATTGGCACTAGAATTGATATGATATGATATGATATGATTTATATATATATATATATATATATATATATATATATATATAAAGACTTTGCAATTATGCATGGTGCAGCGAGGAATACTTCATGCATTAATCTACAGGGCGAGGCAGAAATACCCCACACATAATGATAAGATATTAGCTAGATGCAGACGTCCTTGCCAATTGCCTACATTCACTAGTGCCACATGGGTAACAGTTTAAAATGTGCGAGGCATTTCTATCACATCATGTAGCTAAAGTCTTACCATTATGTAGGAGGTATTTTTGTGAGGCTATAATGGGAGGTATTTTGCCACACCCTGTAGCTCAATATCAATGAAGCATTAATAGAATTAAATAAAACTTAAATGCTCTTATATCTTCTCTTGCTGTGGAGTTTCAGAAATTATATATCACTTATCTTGTCACTGGAGTTTCGTGGAGATTGCATTCATTCTTAAAAAACTTGATTATAAAATTCTATAAACAAGTATCCTGAAGATTGGATACAATCTCTGTGAAATTCAGAGTAGAAACATGATAAGACTTGATTGTAAAATCTTACATTACATATCTTAACAAGCGGATGCAATTGCTGTGAAACTCAGAATATAGAAAAAATGAGTGAACAATTCATTTTATTTATTGATATATATTTTTTCTCTATTCCAATTAAAAAAGAAGATAGGAAAAATATTTAAATTTTATTTACTGTTAAGTTTTCACAAAACTTCATTTGACTGTCTCTGTTTAATCTTGAATCAAACCATTTTTAACCTTTCTGCTTGAAACTTTGGTAAGGAAGCACAAAATTGTTGATGTTTTCTATCAAATAACTTTCAGTTGATTGATTTGCCTCTTTTTTACAGATTATCAACCCTTTCTGAGTTATTTAGAGCCAAAACATATTTTGGATTGCAAGAATTATTTTTTTTTGCAAGTCAATGTTGCATTAAGAATTTATTAAAAATAAGAATCCTGTTGTTTAACCCATAACTGGAGGAAGAAGATAGATTCATACCTTTTGCAACGATACTTATGTGTAAGTGAAAGTAACAAACCTGACTGGAATTCAAAACCAGTTATCTGAGTGTACTGGGTATGCCGATAACCTGCATCCAGCAGCAAGGCTTCTAATTCGAATGTTGTGAGAAGCAGAGCAATACATTTTTGACAAAGAAAATATCACCAGCAACACATTTTTGAAGGAAAAAATATTACCAGCAATACATTTTTGACAAAAAAAATATTATCAGTGTTGTATCGTCGAATAAAGAGATACACTGAGAAATGTAGCTAAACTACTTTATTAACAGAGTGGTACAAACAAGATGTATATACAATATTTACAGTCTCTTGGAGTAGTAGGTGTAACTTCCCAAAGTCCGTGATAATGACAACCCCCACCCCACCCCATGTGCTAAGCACACACTGTCTTTTATACATCTGGGCAACCGGATGTCACATGGTATGAGCCGCAACACAGCAACCAGCAATACATTTTTGACAAAGAAAATATTACCAGCAATACATTTTCGACAAGGAAAAAATATTACCAGCAATACATTTTTGACAAAGAAAACATTACCAGCAATACATTTTTGATTTCGATAAAGAAAATATTACCAGTAATACATTTTTGAAGGAATAATATTACCAGCAATACATTTTTGACAAAGAAAATATTACCATCAATACATTTTTGAAGGAAAATAAATATTACCAGAAAAAAATTTAAAAAAATATCAAACCAGCTATTTGATTTTTATCCAAGGCACTATCCATTATGGTACCAAGACAGTTGTGTCCCAGACATTTGTGTTCTGAACAATAGCATGCTAAGACAAATGCGTCCCTAGAAAATTGTGTACCACAGATAATTTTTTGAAGCCTTTTGGACAATTACCATAAATTCTGGAAAAAGCATAGATTGTAATTGTAAATTTTTTAAAAAGAAATAAAATTAAAAAAATCATTTTTGTTATAAATGCAATGTTAGATTTACAGTGTTTAAAAAATATTTCAAAAAGTAAAAATGATTGGAGTTTTACAAATTAATCAAAAGTTATGAATGTTGGGAGCTATCCCTTTTACAATTGACAAGAAGTTTACTGCAATCTTTGTTTAAATTTCTATCACAATTATTACAGATGGTCTTTACAGCTGTGTGCTTGTAATATACATGAATATTATGACTAAAACCAGAAACTTCTTCTTGTCATTTGACAGATGTTGCCAAACTCATTCAGAAATATCTAAACTGTCTGCTGTATATAAACACTTTCTAAGCTCAATAATGAAAAAAGCTTTGAGCAACTGAAAACTGAGGGTTTTGGCAAATATCATCCAGATTTGAGCATTGTGGACTGGCACTACAAAATCTCAAAGAACTGTACCAAATAACAGAAACCACATCACTTGAGGACTTCCAACAGGCACAACAACTAAAATGGATAACACATGTAATTTTGAAGGGAAAATAATGACATAATCGAGATGTTAACATTCCACAGCATATAAACTAGAAAGGTCTGAAGGAAACTGCCATCAATACTGGAGAGAGCAATGATTTCCCCACCAAAAAATGTTTCAAGAGAAATTTTTCTGAATTTTAATCAAAAGAGAAAATAATGACATAATCAAGAAGTTAACATTCCATGCCACATCAAATAATAAGTTTGGAAGTAATTTCCCCCACTGCCACATCAATACTGGAAAGAGCAATAACAGCCACTGGACATGAAAAGCCGATTTTCTTAAAAATTGTTTTAAATGAAACATTTATAAATTTCAACTAAAAACAATAATGGCTGTTTGGTCAATTAATGTCAAATATTTCCTTATAAGGAGACAGCTATATTACCATTACCATTAACTAAACATTAAAATTTGATCTATGGAAAAATATTTTGTGGAGTGTTTTAACACACCATGGTACTAATGAAGGTTGAAATGGGTAAACAAAGAAGAAAATTTTTGTTAACGGATCAAGAGTGTTTACTAGATGAGCGTTAGTGTCTCTACCCTTTTAAAAAGAAAAAAATTCTATTTCCACGTTGTCTTTGCAATATTTTTTCACCCTGAAGAATAAACATTTTTTCTTTTCTTTTCTTTTTTTTGTAGTTTGCTACCTGGTAGACAATTTCACAGAAAAAGATAGGTAATAAAAAAAGTCACTTATTTTTATTTTTCTCTTCGTACTCAGTTTTGTCAAAATAAATAAATAATAAACAAACAAAAGAAATTAAATAATGAGTAAAATAAAATAACGAAAAAGTTTTGCTTTTTTTGGCAGGTAGTGAATGAGTTTTTCTGCTTGGGGCAGAAAGTGTTTGTTTTTAGTGTCCGATGTTACAGTCGGAAAGATCTCCCTCTCTGAAACAAACAACAAAAAAGAAAAAGACAAAATAGAAAAACAATGTGATATCATCTAAATTAACTGCTAGCAAATTTTTAAAAAAAAGAAGAAAAACAAGGATTTACATTGAGGTGGGTGAAAAAGACCCGTAAGAATTACAAATAAATAATACAAATAGCTTATAAAATGATCTTTTTTAGATACCAAATGTCTGCGGAAATTTGCCTTCAAAGGAATTCTCTTTCCTGAATTTTTTATTCAGTTTTTGCACCTTTCTATTTTCTTTCTTTCTCTTTTTAGTTTATTTCTTTTGTATTTTGTAAATAACACGGATGACATTTTTGTTTTGTTTTTTCTTATCTTGAGTGTAAACATAGGTAGATTTAAACACAAGGCAGAGAACGAAATAAAAAAATATATATGTAAGATACAAATTAAGAAATAGAAAGGTAAAAAAAGAAGCTCTTAATTGTCGAATGTCAAGTCATTTAGCCAATAGCGCCAAGCATTTTTACAATCAATAATGATCACCAAACGGCTATTGCCTGTATTTATTTATTTATTTATTTATTTTTTGCACTGGCTACCTTCAGCATTGTTTTTTACCTGTCAGCAACCCATTTTATAGATCCTTTTTCTTTCCAATCCTATCATAACTTCATTGCAGCAAGGTTCTCCAACTATTAAGGGAGTGAAGAGGCTTTCATAACATGACGTGTTCAAGCCTTGCTGACATCTGGTTGTTTATTCAATAACTGATTGTCAGTGTTAATGAATTAATGCAAGCATTACTGACAGAATGGAACAATTAATTCTTAATAGATAAAAAAAGAGACACCTAGTGGTGAGTATCATGGTTAGCAAGCTTGTCTCGCTTGAATCATTACAATTGAGTAGTGAGTTCGATCCTCACTGGGTGTCCCTTACTTTTGGCTGTGTGTTACGTCTAAACTACACTTACTGTTCATCTTACCCTCAATATCCTGTTGAGAAGAGATTAAGCACTATGATGAAAGCTAAGGGTGGTTATTTGAATTGTAAATTCTAAATATTGTAAAGAAAACAATCAGCCTGTAATCTTTTATTAACCCTCTAGGGCCATTCGTATCATATTTGATACAGTATTTCCCTATAAGAAAACATTTGGTATTTCCCTATAAGGAAACATTTGGTATTCATTGACTGAGCAGTCAGTACTGCTTTCATTTGAAATTTATAAAATATTTCTCTTAAAAAATTTTTCAGGAAAATATTTCTTTCAAGGCTTGTTTTCATACTGTATCAAATATGATACGAATGGCCCTAGAGGGTTAATAATATAATATGATTAAGGCTTCTACTTGTCATAAAGTGGGGTATCAGTTCTATATTGTTATGAAGTAATAAACAGATCCCCCACTAATTACTACTTAACCCTCTAGGGCCATTCGTATCATATTTGATACAGTATTTCCCTATAAGGAAACATTTGGTATTTCCCTATAAGGAAACATTTGGTATTCATTGACTGAGCAGTCAGTACTGCTTTCATTTGAAATTTATAAAATATTTCTCTTAAAAAATTTTTCAGGAAAATATTTCTTTCAAGGCTTGTTTTCATACCGTATCAAATATGATACGAATGGCCCTAGAGGGTTAACCAAATCCTAAAATTGTTTATTTTATGATACAATGAATAATGGTTATATATATGCCAAACCCAGTAAAACACACATATACACCTCGTACTCCTTCATGGCCTGGATTGTGTCAACTAGACTATAACACTTTAGAAAAGGGCAACACTTCAGAATCACATCATGTGACTCTTGATCAATATTCACCCAACAGATTGCATAAGGATAGAAACTCTTTTGGATACAACTGTGTTGACCCTTAAAAACCCTTAAAAGGTGAGGATTGGGGTCAGACTAGTTGTATTCAGAAGATTTTGTAAGTATATACCATCTCTTAGGTGATTCTACTACCATCTTTACTGGGCTCCCTGCTTTGTTTTCCAGCAACCATCCCTTTCAATGCATATTTTTGATAGTCCTATTTTGTTTTGTTTGATGTGACATAGATTATTAAAAATGTGCATTGGAGGGAGGATTGCTGGAAAAGGAAGCAGGGCGTCCAGTGAAGAAGGTGGTATAATAACATAAGCAACTGGAAATAAGGATCCTTAAACCGAGTTATACAGGACAGGAAAATCTGGAGTGAGTTGAGTCACTTGAGAGCATATTCTGCTGTAGGTGGAGGGAATATTCTATGATGAAAAACCTAATAATTTGAGCAAATTTGGGGGAAGTACATTGGGACGAGAACTTTTCAGCACAACCTTGTATAATAAATACATATTTGCAGTAGATGTTTAAAGTAAACTAGCTGTATAGCCTGGCATTGCTTGGGGTTTTGTAGTGGTCGTTGAAATAGTAAGGTAAAGTGATGATTCAAAAAGCTCTGGTATAAGGTTGCTGTGATGCGTAAGTTAAAAAAATTCAGAGAAAGTATTGTTTTTTGTTGTATTTGTAAAATGGGATTTATGCTTGGTCAATTTTACCAATAAACGGGAATCATATATGTACAATTGGAAGAACGGGGCTGGCTGTTACAGGATCCTGTTATGTGATGCTAAGACATTGTGATGCAGTAAAAGTGAATGAGAAACGATCAATGGCATAGTAGTAATTTAATGTGTTTACAATATTAAGTATAGATCAGCTAAAAGAATAAATAAAAGCTAAATGATAAATACCACTTCAAGATATGATGAACTTGGATCAAATAGTTTAAGCAGTTTGTGATAAGATTAACTTGGATTAAGCAAATTTAAGGGAATGAATTCAACAAGGTTCAAACTTGTTTAAGATGAATTAGACAAAGTGAAAATGATAACCACAAAAAAATTGTATAAGTCTACATCCGATAAATCAGATAACATTTTTAGACTGAAATCCAAAGGCGCATTGGAATAGCAAATGATGCCTTCCCACTAAAAGTATTAAGAAACAAGAACATTTCAAAGAAAAGAGTACTTAACTGTTATGTAATATCAATCCTTCTATATGGCACTGAATGTTGGAAAATTTCCTCACCGATGAAGAGCTGACTCAAGGCAACAGAGATGTACTTCTTCAGATAGATGCTAAAATACAATAGACAAAACATTTGACCTTTAGAGAAAAGGGAAACAAAAAGGATGCTTACACTCACAATAGATATCGATTCAGAACAACAAATTGGGAAGCCCAGTTCGAATTCCAGTTGAATGCCTTGCAATCACTTATACACAAATACCCTTGGGAAAGGTATTAATCTGTCTCTTCCTTCCAATTATGGATTAAATAATAGGACAGATTGGGTTCTATAGCCTTGGTTGGCAACCAGTCTACTAGAGAAAGCAATGCAACCTACTGCAGGATAATGTTCTGCCCAGTCAGTCATGTCTCTTTTGATACATGATCGCCTAAAGCATGTATCATGTATGCTACTTAACTTAAGAATCTATAATGTGATAGATCCCGACTTGGCAGTTTGGATACAGTCACTTTCTCACTGGTGCAATGTGGGTTTCTTGTGTCTCTTCTACAAATACTTTCATGGCTTCTGCTCTAATGAACTTAGCTCACTGGTACCCCTTATATATGAATTTCCTCGAGCCACAAGATTAGCAACTAGGTCTCACCCTTTTACTGTGAAACCAATAAATTGTAAACACAAACTCTACTCCAGCAGCTTCTTTCTTGCACTTCCCGCCTGTGGAATTCCCTTCCATTTACTTGTTTTCCCGACAGCTATAATCTCCAAGAATTTAAATGTAAAGTCAATAGTCATCTCCTATCTCACTAACTTGCATCCTTTCTCTCATGCTCCTTTCTTCGTCCACTGCACTCTCAATATTCTCATTCTTCTCTTATCCACTAGCTGACACCCCCATAACCTGTCTCTCTTTCTCATAACTTTCCTCCTATGTAACCCCCTGCAAAACAGTGGCAGTAAAATGGGGCGATATGATTATATAAAAAAAAGTGAATGTAACTACCTCAACCAGAATTGGAACTAGGCTCTCTGATTAACAAATGTGAGCCATTATTCATTGGACTTATGCTTACAGTATATGATATTCCCAAGTAATGCAGAAAAAGTTGACAAGAAGCTCAAAAAGAGTTTTATAAGCTAGAAATGTGATAGTAGAAACTACTACAATAATACTTACAGTTACAATTTCAACAGTAAAATGATGGGATCTGGCTACTAATCTAGTACAATACTTCATGATTAGCAGAACAGGAATTAAGAGAAATTATAAGAATAGTCTTGCTAAGAACTTGAGGAGATTGTTCAGCATTTGCTGCCATATAGGTGCACAGATATCACATTTACACTTTTCTTTGTTTCTAATGTCATTCTTGTGTCTCTCAATATTATGATTAGCATTTGAAATGCGTCCTTAGCCACGGAACCTTTGGATCTCAGTGTTACCAAAGAAAACTCACCAGAACAATTTAATTCATTAAATCTTTCTAGAGCCAGTTAATGTTTAATAAATTAAGAATCTCTGTTCAAAATAAATTTTCAAAATAGTTTAAAATTTCTGAATTTTATCTCTTCTGGCAAATACATTTGGTAAAATCAAAATGGCCACTAATCTCTTACACACTGTAATGGTGACACATCTGGTCCTACATTGAGATTGTTTATTTAACTTTTTGGATTCAGAATCAGCTTTGAAAACTTTGATTCTATTCCTTACTTTATAGTTGACCCACTATCTGAAAAGAAAGAAAAGTTATGTAAATCAACATCACATCAAAGTATTCATTATGAAAGATCACCTCTTTTCTGTATGGTCAATTTGTTAATTTGTTCTCCAGCTGCAATTGAGGTCAGATCAAAGATTCTTTCAAAGAGTTAAGCTCAAGGAGGAGACAAAGAATGAAAGCAAAGAGTCAATAATCACAGTTCAGTCCAAGAACTCACTTGTGATTCTTGTAGATTGCTTAATGCTAAAGATGTGATGAACAGCGAGAAAGTTTCTAGATCATAAGAAGGTATTTGTTTTACTTGAGTTACTTTTGTTGTTAAATGCCGTATAAGTTGAGCCTTGAATTAACTCCACTCAGCTTGGTTCATCTTATCTTTTCTTATCTTTTTTTCTTTCTATCTAAAATCAAAACTCTGAATGATGATTTCCACCAAAGCAGGTAATAAATACAAAAGAGAAACACACACACACACACACACACACACACACACACACACACACACACACACACACACACACACACACACACATCTATTGTTTTCAGCTAATGTATGTAATGCTACTTTATCACAGTCATTTCTTCTATATTCTGTATTCCAAGAAGAAAGCTCCATTCAAACATTTTTTTCCAAGAACTGCTACTTCATGGAACAAACACATGCAGGGAGTTTTCCTTAAGCACTATGGTCTTCTTCTTCTTCTTCTTCTTTTTATGCATCATTTTCTTCCAGGACGTAGGTGATCATAGACCTCTACTTACTCTTATCCCTTAATAATTTTTCTCTTGGTATCTCTCCCAAAACCTACCTCACCATCCACTTGCTCAAGCCCATCAAAAATATCTCACATTGATTTCCCTTGTCTCTCTTTTTCTCTATCCATCCCATGTGTATTAGATTCTCTATGCCCTCCGTCCTCATTACATACCCCAGAAACCTCAGCTGTTTCTTCCTGATGTTAAGTATAAGTTTTCTTTTCATTTCCATCCTTTCCAAAACCTTGTCATTGCTCAAATGTTTTATCCATAGTATCCTCAGTATCCTTCCATATTTCTGATACTTTGAGTCTCTCCTTTGAGGTGAGTGTCCAGCATTCACTGCTATACAGGAATACAGATATCACATAAGAGTTCAGTACACTTTTCTTAATTAAATTTTTCTGTCTCTTAATATTCTGCTTAGCATTTGAAATGTGTCCTTAGCCATGCCAATATGACTTTGGATGTCAGTGTCACATTTTATCCTCAAAATTCTCACTTCCTATCACTGCCTTTATGCTCATATCCCACACCACATTTATTATAAACATTGTAACAGTACATAACAAAACTGTTGACAAACTGTCTGAGGCTGATGTTTGTGTCATTATTTTGTTCAAATACATTCTAAAGAATACAAGAATATAGCCAAAGGAATCTTTCCTACCACACAGACACCCCAATAGTTCTTGAAAATGACTGAGATGGTCAAAACAACAACACAAATATTAAATTCAGATAATTTATTCAAATTTTGACCCCAATGCACAATATCATATTTGAAAATTTTAAAAATGCAATAAAAAATTCAGCTGACAGACATTGTCAGTTCTTTTAATTACATTTGTATATGTTTTATCTACTTTTTAATCTTTGTCTTTTATCTGTTTGTCTGTATGTTTCTCTCTCTCTCTGTCTCTTTGCATATCTATCTCTTCATCTATATATAGAGAGAAGGAGAGAAAATAATAAGATTTAAAAAAAGACCTAAGTCTTTTATATATTTTTATGTAATACTAGTAGTATAGCCCAGTGTTGCTCTGGTGTAATGAAAGCTTTAAAACTAATCCATGGTCTTTGAGCTCAGACACATTATACATTGGCACAAAAGACTAAAAAGCAATAGTTGTTTCCAGTTAAAGCAAAACCGTAGACTGAAAGAAAAATGAATGGATCTAAGTCAAATTCTGATTTCCTGGTATCGATATCAAATAAGTTTTTTTCATCGTAAACTGAATTTTGAAAACTAAATAAGTTCTCTGAGTAAATGGTATCATGGCTGAGACTAAGAACTACAATTATACCTACTTAGAGGCAAACCCGAAGCAAAAACTAAAATAAAAGGGCTGAAAAAATACAGACATACAGGTAAATAAACAGACACACACACAAACATCTTGCCTTTTATATATATATATATATATATATATATATATATATATATATATATATATATATATATTATGGATTTTATGCACTATTGTAAGAACTGCAACCTTGAAACTTCTGAATATTGTTTCTTGTGTCTTTGTCTATGAGTGTATCAAATTTGATTAAAATCAAAGCACTCCTTCTATAACCTGATTTTTTCGATTATCGATTTCCGTTATTTATCGGGGGTACCTCAACACAAAACCTAGCTAAGAACACTTGCAGATGCTTATAGTACAACTCAGAGTCTATAGGTAATGGACACACACATACATACACACACACACAAACACACACACACACACACACACACACACACACACACACACACACACACACACACAAAAGTTCCATTTATAAATAAGTTTAGATAAATATATAAAAATATTTATAAAAGTATATTTATATGCAATAGTTATAATCATTAAAACAAAAATTGTTTTACTTACATGTGGGTTTTCAGAAAAACATCATTTTACTTTAACCAGTTTTGCTTTTAGCTTTTCATGAACTTTGTAAATGTTTATTATATTCCCACATGCTGATGCTTAAGGCTGGGATAAAAGAAAAATCAATGGGTGTAACTGATTTTACCTATCACTTATGGTAGGGAAAATATAAATCCATATATATATTTTCCTAAACTTTTACATGTCTTATATTAAAAACAAAGTGTTTAAAACAACTGATAAACCCGAAATCTACCAAAGGTATGTTGATGATATTTTTGTTTTGACAAAAAATAAGAAAAAAATTGTTAATCTGAAATCAATTTGCCAAAGAAACTCAGCACTAAAATTTACATAAGAATTCATAGTTAATAACTAAAATCCCATTCTTTGGTGTTAATATAGAATTTAAATCCAAAGAATTTAACACTTACCCATATAAAAATACCTATAGTTCAAACTATTGTCTTCTAAGCTTGTTATTGCTCAAATGTTTTATCCACAGTAAAATGCCCAGAATGACATAAAATAATAGTGAGAACAAACTTCTTAAATAGACCAAAATTCCTCTTCTGAAAAATATTTTTGAACAAGCTGAAAACCATAAAACAAACATTAGTCAACAATAAGCTTCCAAACTACATCATTGATAAATAAAACATTAACATATTTTACTGCAACCAGATGTACAATGAGGATGAATTTGCTATACAAAGAATTATTAAACACTATATTCCTGCTGTAATTTCTGAAAAAAATGTAAAATCTATAACATATTACAGAAAATAGAAAACCACATACCTTGACATCACGAATCAAAATAACCCCATTATATCTAAAATAGCAATGACTAATATAGTGTATGCAATTCAATGCCCAGTACAAGACTGTGTTTCTTGTCACAAATCAATTAATTATATTGGACACACTACCACCTCTTTGAGCATATGTCTTACATGTCACGTGCAAATACCATTGGGAAGGATATTAATCTGTCTCTTCTCCCTCCAGCTATAGTACAAATAGCAGAACAGATTGAATTCTATTGCCTTGGTTTACAACTAGTCTACTGCAGAAAGTAATGGCAGCCTACTGCAGGAAAATCAGTCATATCTCTTTTAAGACATGATTGGCCAAGTGTATATCACATATGGCACTTAACTGACTGACATTAACATAAACATCATTTTTTGTCCAAATAAGCCTTAAAGAACAAAAAATCTTTTTCACTTTGCCATTCATTTTCCTAATATTGTTATGGTATAAAAAAATTATATATATATATACAAACAAGTTATGATTAAAAAGAGCAGAAAAAGTGTGTTTGCATAATTTTTATTACATTTTTTGAAATTTTGGTTCAGTTGTTGAGTATTGTGCTTAAAGTTGGGAATAAATTTCAAACTTCAAGCATAAGGCTTAACACCTTATTCCAATATTAGAAGAATAGAGCATAGTGGGTTGGGTTGTCAGTAACTAAACTGGTCCCCCCACCACTGCTGGGTGCAAGCTCAGTGAGAAGGGTGGTGTAGGCACTTTGCAGTACCAAAAACAAGACCTGTCAAAGTATGGACAGAACTCCTATGAACCAACAACCACCTACACAAGCAAACCAGCTATGGGTTAAATAGTCTTCACCAATCTGCATTGCCAAGCGTGGTGAGTACACCAAATCACCTGAAATGACGGACACAAAAACAGTGAAAGTCATCCAGGGAGGGGTTCCTCAAACAAGTGTGAAAAAAAAACCCAGATCTAGATGCATATATATATATATATATATATATATATAAAGTTTATATTGAAATTTTGCAAATATATTTTTTTTCATTTGAAATGCTAAAATACAAAAATTGTAAATGTAAAAATAACCAATATGGATGGGTAGTTAGAACTGCTGGCATGCCTATATAAGGCAAAACATTGTCAAATACTATAAAATATATACACTTGCTACCAATATATAATGCACTCTCTGTAAACCACACACGCACACGCACACACACACACACACACACACAATGTGATGGGTAAATTATTGTCTTTTTATATTTTTATTTTCATGTATGCACATTATTTTTTGATTTTGTTAACTGCACATTATAGTAGGGTCAGTTGGGCACCATCTGCAAGAAAAAAGCACCATGACACAATTCATTCTGCCAAGAATTTGGAATTGACATGTTGTATTGCTTGGCATTTGTGCCAGATGCTACAATATGAACATTTCAGAGTGTTTGGGTGTCAATCTAAGGACAGTGTAGAAAATGCCATATTTTTTTTTTTTTTTTAATCATATCACCCCAAGCAAGGTGGTAACACCACTGATGTGCAGGGGGCTACATAAGAGTGAGAAGATTAGAAAAGAGAAAACCGGAAACCATATCCTAAACAGGAAACAAGGAATGAGCCTCTTCACCTGTTCAATAGATGTGGGTGGAGTGTGAACCGGGCGATAGTTTAGTCTATCTACTCCTTGAAAGATCTATCAAGAGTGATAAAAATAAAATATCCAGTCAAAATCATAAAGTGTTTAAAAACTGACAAAATGTTCTATTTATACAAGTGCTTTTGGTTATTGTATTAGCCATTGGTCTATTCTGAAAAGAAAACACTTAATGTGAACAGAAGTAAAATTGAATAAAAAGCTTAATTGCAGTACCTTGTTAGCCATCTTTAAGCTTAGAACACTAACCGTAGGTATATAGTACCCAGCACAAATGACACTATTTATATTACAATTTAATTACAATTTCTAGTATCTGATTTTCTTTCCTAAATAATATGTTTTTCAATTCCTATTAATGTTAAGTACAAATTTTGAAGTGCCTGCATGTAAAATATTTCAAATAAAGATTTATATTTAATATTTTTTTGATATTTTCAAAATCAGGTATGATATACTCATGGTTAGTAGTGGTGTAACTTTAATTGATGGTTAGTGTACCAGGGTTAATGAAGCTTGTATAAAAGAGCATTTTGGTGCAGTATGGTCAGATGCAAGCCTGGGTGATAGGATATGAAGGGCAGGCTGTTACCCATGTAGCACATCTTCCCACTCCCCATATAACTGATTAGACCAAAGGAACAACAAGGTCATTACAGTTTAGAACTGGTGCCATTGCAGGTACTGCCAGATCTAATTGAATATAACAGCAAAATGTCCTAGGGACTACGACCATGGATTTTATCTCAAGGTTTACTCCTGAGGCCTTTTCCATGATTAGATATGGCGGCAAGAAAGCACAGGTTTAAAATGAGGGTTTTCTTTCTCCTAGGTGAACTGCTTTCCCAGGCTGATGAGCTCCACCTGCCCAAAGCAAATGATTATGAGGCATTGGTGACTTGCCTTTCATCCATTCTCCTGTCTGTAAAAGCAGTTCCACAATGAGCATGCCAGGAACTGGACTTAGTTGTTAGAAGGTATTTGAATAAGTCATGGTATCATTTTATGAAAAGTAGGAGCTTATCTCCACTATCACAACTGGCCATGACAACCTTGGGACCTAAAAGGCTGGGGGCATCAACATGAAGTCATGAGAGAGCGTGGCACTCAACCAGTCCAAGTGGAGAGGAACCCTGGCCAAACAACTCAAATCAGGAAAGAATCAGCTGACACAAGCCGCAATGAAGGTGGGTTGGCAGAAAGCAAAATGACAACCCATAAACAGAACACAAATGCAGCCTCTGCAACAGGGACTGTCACTCTTGCATTGGCTTCTAGAGCCACAAACATCAATGCTCCAGCCAAGCAAACAACTAGGATGTTACCTATAGTCAACCCTGACCAATAGAGGCCTTAAAAATAAAAGAGGGGTTGCTGCTAAAAGACACAGTTATATATATATATTAGTCATCCACAGACAGAACTGTTTTGCTGTATCACAGCTCATCAATACAGTTAGATATCTGATTGCTTTTAGCCAGAATTGAAACCCAACCAAATTGTCATTAGTCGGCATTGCTACCTCTGAGCTATGGGTACTCAGTAGAAGAAGGCAGACTTTATATAGATGTATATATATATATATATATATATATTTGTAAAAGTATAAGTCAGTCAGCTCAGTGCTATATGTGATACATGCTTTGGGAGATCATATCTCAGAAGAGTCATGACTCGGCAGAAGATTATCCCACAATAGGTTGCCATTACTTTCTGGGATAGACTGGTTGCTAGAACCCAATCTGTCCTGTATTTTAACCCATAACTGGAGGGAAAGGATTGATTAATACCTTTCTCAAGTGTATGCAAGTGTATATATATATATATATATATATATATAAAAGCAAGATGTTTGTGTGTGTGTCTGTTTGTCTACCTGTATGTCTGTATTTTTTCAACTCTTTTATTTTAGTTTTTGCTTCGGGTTTGGCTCTAAGTAGGTATAATTTTAGTTCGTAGTCTCAGCCATGATACCATTTACTCAGAGGACTTATTTAGCCTTCAAAATTCAGTTTACGATGAAAAAACTTATTTGATATCGATACCAGGAAATCAAAATTTGACTTACTTTCATTCATTTTTCTTTCAGTCTACGGTTTTGCTTTAACTGGAAACAACTATTGCTTTTTAGTCTTTCGTGCCAACGTCCAAAGAGTCTGAGCTCTAGGACCATGGATTAGTTTTAAAGCTTTCATTACACCTGAGCAACACCGAGCTATACTGCTAGTATATATATATATATATATATATATATATATATATATATATGTGTGTGTGTGTGTGTGCAGGGTGGCTCTTAAATTACAGTAACACAAACCTTATTATATTTCAGCTTTACTTTTTTATATTTTTTACATTTTAATTTTAATTTTTTAAAATTCATCTGTTTATGTGTGTGTGTGTGTGTGTGTGTGTGTGTGTGTAATGTTAAAGGACAACTTATCTTAGCTGATGTTTTTTGTCCGTTGAGAGACTTTATTAAGGTAAATTTAATGATTTTATTTTGTGATAATTTTTATGTACAAGAACAAAATAATTGAAAAAATCAGGTTATAGAAGGAGTGGTTCGATTTTAATCAAATTTGATACACTCATAGACAAAGACATAAGAAATGATATTCAGAAGTTTCAAGGTTACAGTTCTTACAATAGTGCAGAAAATTGATAATATATATATGTGTGTGTGTGTGTGTATGTGTGTGTGTGTGTATGTGTGTGTGTGTACAGGGTGGCTCTTAAATTACAGTAACACAAACCTTATTATATTTCTGTTTTACTTTTTTATTTTTTTTACATTTTAATTTTAATTTTTTAAAATTCATATGTTTATGTGTGCGTGTGTGTGTGTGTAATGTTAAAGGACAACTTATCTTAGCTGATGTTTTTTGTCCGTTGAGAGACTTTATTAAGGTAAATTTAATGATTTTATTTTGTGATAAGTTTTATATACAATAACAAAAATGCTATCAGGTTTTTACAGATTTTAGGTATAAGATTGCTTATGAATATTCATCACATTAGCCAAAATGTCAGGCAAGTTCATGGACATAAGGTGATACCAACGAAAGTCATTAGAAGTTGTTTTTTTAGTCTTTTTTTGGAGCAGGTGAGGAGAGTTGTTTCCACTATATAGATTGTCTCTTTCTCTCTGTCTCTGCATTAGAAAACCTTGAAGGAAACTAGCTGGATCTGCCTCAGACATTTTCCCAAGATGTGATCTGCCTGGTGAGTGTTTTGATCAGATGTCAGACAATGTGGCACCCACTAAGCAAAAATCTTAATCATGCCAAGTTTGTTGTGCAGACTATTCTCAATTATCTCATGAGATATCCTAATCAATCCCATGTCATCTTTTGCTGTATGGGGAACATGATAAATGCTTTCATTGGTGGTGACAGTTTCAGGATATCCAGACCTTGGGTCATCATCAAGACTCTCCTTCCACCTTCTAAATTTAACTTCTTACTTTTTCTCCATTTTTTGTCCATCTTCAAGATCTAATGAATACTAGTCAACAAAATGTGTTCCTGAAAACAATGTACTCTATTTTTTACAAGTAGACCACTCTTTTTAAATCTTGCCTATCTATCTATCTATCTATCTATCTATCTATCTATCTATCTATCTATCTATCTATCTATCTATCTATCTATCTATCTCAGATTTATTGTTTAATCTCTTCAATATATATCTATCTATGATCTGATGATTCTTTTAGACATCACAATGCAGTGTCAATTTCTGTGTATTTATATAGTCACACGGTATGCATCAACAAATGTTCTATCTCCAATGATGAGCAGCTTTCCCTTAAATGTAGTAAATTACAACCATTATATATGTATATTCACTAGATTTAGTCACATAGTAACTGCTATATATATATATATATATATATATATATATATATATATATATATATTAATATAGGTTTCTTATTAGACAAGAAAATAATAAACGAAAACTTAAAATTCTAGACGCTATCTAGATCAAACAGTTTAAACCTAGCTTAAATAAAATAAATTTCAACATCTCCACTAACATACTCCAATACAGGAGAGGTCATAGTTACTATGCTTACCCCCTCTACCCATAGCAGTAGTAGCTCGCAGACCAATCCCCTCATGCCACTATACCCTCATGTGACCAAGAACCTACCACCACCACTTCATTCACAGTCTGCGGCCATCTGCCACACAAAAAAATGGACCTGTTAAATTTTCTATGTTTAACTCCACTCTGTTAATAATTTAAATGTTCTATGTTCACTTTATATTAAATGTTCATCCTTTGATAATGGCTTATGTAAACCGAAAGCTCAGACCCGATAAAAAAATCAACAATTACTGCGATTTCTTGTCGTCTTTTCATGACAACACTATCAAGCTAATCAGATCATATGAAAGGATCTTACACAAAATAAATAGACAGAACTTGTCTATATTATTCAATGAAACCTGTATTAATGAAAAAATGCTGCCAAAATACACACAATTTCTCTCTCTCTCTCTCTCTCTCTCTCTCTATATATATATATATATATATATATAGTCACGAGAACTAAACCACTGGATAAATATATAGGTTAGTTCTAGTGACTTGACATAAAGAGTTGTGAGTTCAGTACCTAGCTACAGCAGTGATTTTTTTTTAATAATTTCACCCCAAGCAAGGCGGTACTGCCACTGATGCACAAGGGGTGACACAAGAGATTAAAAGTTTAGGCAGGAGGAGAGTGAAGAGAAAGATGAACTAGTTACAGTGGGTGTCAGAGAAAGAATAAGGGAAGGATGGGAACACAGGAGTGAAGACAGTTGAGAAGGTAGAGAGAAAGGAAAAGAACAAGATATATGGGGGGGATGTAGAAAGGACTGAAGTCAAGAGGATAAGAGATGGGAACTGAAATTGCATTTAAATTCTTGGAGGTTGTAGCTGCCAGTAAAGCAAGTATATGAAAGGGAATTCCACAGGCAGGAAGTGCGAGAAAAGAAGCTGCTAGAGTGGTGGTCAAAAACTTAGAGAATTGAGTTAACAGGATATAACTAAGACATCCAGAAGTAACATGACTCATGGAACAAGAACAATTAATACCAAAAATTAAGGGTTCAGTTTGAAATTTCTGTCACATGAAGAAGGTCTGAGCATATAACAGCTGAAACATAGTGAATATACCAATAAAGATGAGGACAATTGTCTGAACAATCTGCAGATGACTATAGTATATATATATATATATATATATATATATATACAGAGTGGCTCTTAAACAACAGTAATGTAAACCATATTATATTTCAGCCTTAGTTTTTTAAATTTTTTTTAAGTTTAAGTTTTAATTTTTAAAATTCATGTATTATATTAAATTCATATATTTTTATTAATTTTGTTTAATTTTTATTTGATATTTCTGTATCTTTTTAAGATTATCTTAAAGTAACATTTTGCCACTCTCCCTTTCAATATATATATGCACATCACACAAGCACAGAAAGAGAGTGAGAGAGTGTGGCTGGTTGAGAAGCAAAGAGAACTTATGACAAACAAAATAGGTGTGTATGGACTGACTCTGATAGGCTGACCGTCAGGCTGATGGAATCAGAAGGCCAAAGATGAGTTGGCAAAGATAAGAGCTGACAGATAACTAAGATGGAAATAGAAACAAGATGAGATAGAACTTGAATTTTCATTTTTTTTCCATTTTTGCCCACGAATATCTTTTGAAATTTATAATTGATAAGTTTGATTTAAATGATGAGCTCAGGCCAGAAGATTCAAGACAAATACTCACTCTCTTTCTCTCTCTCTCACTCGCTCTCTCTCACCCACTCTCTCTCTCTCTCATCCACTCTCAGTTTCACACTTTTTCTCTCTCTTTCTCAATCTCTCTCTTACACACACGCGCACACACACACACACACACACATATACACATGCACATGTACACAGATGCAGACACACATAGAGATATCCGCTTATATAAGAGCTTTTTTTCTTTTTGCCTAATTCCTGCAGAAGGCATCACTTTGAATTAAATTCTGTATTTTACCTGCGTTTGAAACTTATCCAGGGTTTCCAATTTTCTATTTTTGTTCATTTTATTGGTATTTCTTCAAGCAACTTTAAAATTAAAGTAATTGCATGAATTTTACTCTAATATACTTTCTACATTTATTGTTTCATCATATGAACACGCATGTAATATTTGCTAGACTGCCCCATAATTTTTGTCATATGAGGGTCCAGCAACTCAGTTCTTAGAACCGAACAGCCAGTCTACTTGCATATACAATTTGAGTGTCGTCATGAAGGCTTATGTAAAACCATCCACACTTTTTGGAAGCACTGAATACAGGGAACTGGTACATATAGTGTGCCACAAAGTCCACAAATGATACTCCTCAGGTTTAGAATTCAGGGTTGGCCTTCTCCTGGGCTGGTTGCCACTCAAAGTTATAAGAACCATTCAGTCCTGCTATTTACCCATAGTGGAGTGGGGTTTCCTTTTCTATTGTTTCCTTTTTAAAAATCATTTTTTTTCATAACTGTGTCACTTGATTTGACTCTTATAAGAAAGTAACACTATTTCCAACACAATTACACATCCACATATACTGGCACATGACTGAGTGGTTAAAACATTTGCTTTCTGACTATGAAGTTCAGGTTTGAATCTCACCATAGTTGAAGGAAGGTGATTTAAGTTATGAGTCTGGAGGAGATGATCACAGTATGTGGCAACTTTGGAAAGTGCCTGAAAACTATACTAGGGGTTGATGTAAGCCTTGTGAGTAAAACTGGGTGGTTGGCTTCTTAAAGAGAGCTGTTGATGGTTGTGCTAGCTCAAAGTTACAAGTCATTGTGATTTAAGGCTTCGGGCTCCCAGGCCTTATTCAGATTGTTATTCATGCTAGATTACAGGCTCTCACCAAGAAACTTTAACATGGTCCATTCACTTGCAGTATAAACCACATGCACTCTTTAAGGGTGTTGAACTAATTCTGTGATAGACTGGCTGCCAGCCAATGCTCTAGAACTCAGTCTGTCCTATTATTTAACCCATAACTGAAGGGAAGAGATGGATTAATACTTCCCAAGGGTATTTGTGTGTAAGTGAGTGCAAGAAATTCAATTGGAATTTGAACTCGGCTCCTCGATTTGTCGTTCTGAGTCAATATCCATTGCACCACAATGCACATCCCTTACCATATTAGAAAAATCCCAAATTTTATTTTCTACCCAGCCACAAACAATATTTACACACATGCCAAAAATACTCCACAATGCACACATATAATTTGAATCAAAGTGTCTGTTGGTTAGAAATTAATATCACCATGTGAAATATTTGACCATTTGAAGAAAATGAAAACCTCTATGTTTCTCAAGCCTACTTTCAGAAAAAAATCTCTTATAAGAACCCACAGATTTTGACTTTCAACAGCTGAGATGTAACTGTTTTCAAGCCATTCAAACACGAAAGAAGACATAAAGAACATAGCTTTTTTTCTATTCCCCAGTGTGTGTGGAAAGAAACATGTTGGCAACTTCAAAACAAATCATCTCGGACAAAAATCTCTTATAAGAACCCACAGATTTTGACATTTAACAGCTGAGATGTAACTGTTTCCAAGCCATTCAAACACAAAAGAAGACATGGTTACAAAGATTTTTTCTATTCCCCATTGTGTGCTGAAAGAAACATGTTGGCAACTTCAAAACAAATCATCTCAAGCAAAAATATCTCTGATAAGCACCCACAAATTTTGATTTTCAGCGACAGAGATTTAACTGTTTCCAAGCCATTCAAACACAAATGAAGACATGGATACATAGCTTTTTTTTTATTTCTCAGTGTGTGCTGAAAGAAACATGTTGGCAACTTCGAAACAAATCCTCTTGAACTAAAAATCTCTTATCAAACCCCACAGATTTTGACTTTCAGTAGCAGAGATACAACTGATTTCAAGCCATTCAAATAAAAAAGAAGACATGATTACATAGCTTTTATTATTTCCAAGGGTGTGCTGAAAGAAACATGTTAGCAACTTCAAAACAAATCATCTTAAAAAACAACAGTCATGGAGTCATTGATAAAGATCAAAGTTTTATCTTAACTACAGCTTTTGAGTCTTGATCAATTACTAAAAATCTTTTCTAAACAATTGATTTTTCTGTACACTAACTACCCAAAACTTTAACTCAATTAAACACTATTTTTGCTTTATTTTCATCTCTTTTGAATTCATATACAAATGTTTGTAAATGCAATGTTTTTTTTTAACAGGCATACCCATGTTTTCTTTATTTTTATTTTAGTAGAGTTTCAAATTCATACATTCAGATTCTTTATATAAAAATCCTGGATTTTCTACACTACCATTTACATGTTCATGGAGGAAGACAATGGCTTAAATAAAACCGTTAACATTTCTGATAATTATGGTGGCAATGAATGAATTCAAAGAAAATCTCAGAATATCAGCACATAATCTAAATAAAATGATCTCATTTTCTGTGCTAGATCAACCTTTAAAAAGTAATTATAATCAACCTATTTTCTTTTTTAATCATTTCATCCCAAGCAAGGTGGTATCACCACTGATGTGCAAGGGGTTACATAAGAAAGTTAAAGTTTTAGGCAGGAGGAGAGTGGAGACAAGGACAAACTGGCTACAGGGGGTGAAAGAGAAAGGGCAAGAGAAGGATGTGAACACAGGAGTGAAGACGTTTATGAAGGTAAAGAGAAAGGAAAAGAACAAGATACATTGGTTGATGTAGGAAGGGCTGGAGTTAAATGGATAAGAGATGAGCATTGACTTTGTATTTAAATTCCTGGGGGTTGCAGCCGTCAGTAAAGCAAGTATATGAAAGGGAGTTCCACAGGCGGGAAGCACAATAAAAGAAGCTGCTGGAGTAGAATTGTTGTGTACAGAATGCAAAAACTGAAAGAAACATAAGAAAAGTTGTGATGAAAAGCAAGAAGAAAGGACTAACTATTGACTTTACAATATAAGTAGTGCATAATGCAGCAACAAATGCTGGAATATGTGGGACAGATATTTGAAAGAAAATCAAATTCACCCCATGCAAGGTGATAATTCAACTATGTCACAAGGGGCCACTGGGAGTGAAAGAGGATGAGAAAATTTTAAAAGGAACTGGAAATCAGAAACAATGATAAACCATTACACCAGTTCAAATAACAGTGGAGATGTGTGAACTGGACAATGAAAGAACCTATCAACTCCTATATGGCCAAAATGTCTTTGAGAAACTGAACAAATTATTAAGACATAGTAAAAATTGTTAGAAACAATATATACTGAGATCAGACCCATCATCAAGGGTTTGAGGATGCTCCCCGAAAATTGTTTGGCTTTTCACTGTGAAAATGATGTGAACTAAAATACAAATTCATACTCAGGCACCTTGCTCTGATTAAATATTCATCCCCCACCCAACTTAGACCTAAATAAAGTGCCATACAATATTTCAGATATTGTACAGCAGTGAATTCTCAACACTTACCTCTCAAATGAAGACGAGACTTGAAGTGACAGAGATGTGGTTCTAATAATAAATGCTAGAATTATAATCCACAGAACATGTGCGTAATGAGGGATTATTAAGGAAAATAATGACAACAAGGGAAATGATATTTACAAACAGTAAGAACAAGTTGAAAGTTCTGAGACACATAATGAGGAAAGGTGGCATGGAGAATTCAACATTCAAAGGATGCAGTAACAATGAGTGGGGCAAGGGTAAACAGTAATTAATCTACTTAATCAGTTTGTGCAAATGAAGAGTAGATAATAAACAAAGGGGGATGATAAAAGATCAAAAGTTACTTAGAGCAATACAAGATAGAAAATGGTGGAGAGTCATGATCCCCAATGTCCTGAAAGGATTTAATGCATAAGAGAAGACAGTCTTGAACTTTTAGCTAATGGACAATGGGTACTTTAGCTAATTTAAATAAGTTATGAAATAGTGTCTGAGTGATCTAGAATGTTATCCCTCATCCATGGGGTGTCACATCCAAAAAAATAAAATGAAATATAAATAAAAGAAAAAAGAATAATCCCAAATAAAGATTGTTTTGAAAGGTTTCTTTTACTCACCTACCCATTATAAACACCCCAACACCCACCTTTTTTGTTGTTTCATCTTCTTTTTCTGTTGCTGCTGCTGGTTCTTCTTCTTCTTCTTCTTCTTCTGCATCTTCTGTCTCTTCTTCTTTTTCTTCTTTTTCTGATTTTTCTTCTTCACCTGCTCTTTATTTTCTGTTTCTTTTTCCTGTTTCTGCTTCTTTTTCTTTTACTTCTTCTACTTCTTCTCCTGCTGCTGCATCATCATCTTTTTCTTCTGCATCTTCTTCTTCCTTTCCTTTTTCTTCTTAGTCTTCTTCTTCTTCCTTTGCTTTTTCTTCTTAGTCTTCTTCTTCTTCCTTTGCTTTTTCTTCTTAGTTTTCTTCTTCTTCCTTTGCTTTTTCTTCTTAGTCTTCTTCTTCTTCCTTTGCTTTTTCTTCTTAGTCTTCTTCTTCTTCCTTTGCTTTTTCTTCTTAGTCTTCTTCTTCTTCCTTTGCTTTTTCTTTTTAGTCTTCTTCTTCTTCCTTTGCTTTTTCTTCTTAGTCTTCTTCTTCTTCCTTTGCTTTTTCTTTTTAGTCTTCTTCTTCTTCCTTTGCTTTTTCTTCTTAGTCTTCTTCTTCTTCCTTTGCTTTTTCTTCTTCTTCTGCTTCTTTTTCTATTGTTTTTTCTGCTTCTGCTTCCTTTTTTCTGCTGCCTCTGCTGCTTTTTCTTCTTCTTCTTCTTCTTCTTCCTTTGCTTTTTCTTCTTAGTCTTCTTCTTCCTTTGCTTTTTCTTCTTAGTCTTCTTCTTCTTCCTTTCCTTTTTCTTCTTAGTCTTCTTCTTCTTCCTTTGCTTTTTCTTTTTAGTCTTCTTCTTCTTACTTTGCTTTTTCTTCTTAGTCTTCTTCTTCTTCATTTGCTTTTTCTTCTTAGTCTTCTTCTTCCTTTGCTTTTTCTTTTTAGTCTTCTTCTTCTTCCTTTGCTTTTTCTTCTTAGTCTTCTTCTTCTTCCTTTGCTTTTTCTTTTTAGTCTTCTTCTTCTTCCTTTGCTTTTTCTTCTTAGTCTTCTTCTTCTTCCTTTGCTTTTTCTTCCTATTCTGCTTCTTTTTCTATTGTTTTTTCTGCTTCTGCTTCCTTTTTTCTGCTGCCTCTGCTGCTTTTTCTTCTTCTTCTTCTGCTGCTGCTACTGCTGGTTCTGCTTCTTCTTTTTCTTTTTCATCATTTGCTTTTTCTTCTTATTCTACTTCTTTTTCTCTTTCTTTTTTTCTGGTTCTGCTTCATTTTTTTCTGCTGTTGCTTTTGCTACTTCTTCTTCTACTGCATCTTCTTCCTCTGCTCCTTCTGTTGCTTCTTCTTCTTCTTCTTCTTCTTCTTCTTTTGCTGCTGCTTCTTTTTCTGCTCCTTTTGCTTGTTCTTGTTTCCTTTTGTTGATGTTCTTGTTCTTCTCTCATGACCTGTTAGTGGTATGACTGGTGGTGGTGGTGACAACGTTTCAACCACTCACTGTGTGACTTCTTCCCAGGGCATGACTTGATGATGTAAGATTTCTTTCTTTGTCATTATTAATAATTTCTTCCTTTATCTTTTGTTTGAAGCATGTTTTCTGTTGACAAGTTTTGTTCTTTGTTACAAGAATTGGGTACCACATTTTTTTTTATTCATTACTTCTTATTTTAGTTCATGTGAAAATAATACAGAATAGCTGAAGAAAATTCACATAAAAATCAGAAACAGTATAGCGGAGATGCGGAAGGATATGTGAATTGGTCGTGGATGGAACAGGAAAAGCTTTGAGGCCCCACCTTGTGGCTGTATTAGAACTTTGAAAAATAAACCTGCTGTAAGAATAGTGTTCAGTAATTGCAAACTCCTTTAATAATTCTTGCGTCTTTGCAGTGAACTTATCTGGAAATACAATATCATTTTTACATTATTTACATTGTTTGACCAGTTGCCCTCATCTTCACTGTCATATTCATGATGTTTTGGTCATTTCAGGACACATGGTCAGTGGATAAAAGCATTGGTTAATTCCAATGACTTAACCTAAAGTGTTGTGAGGTCAATACGTAGCTGCACCAGTGGTGAACAAATAACTTAGAGAGTTGAATTAAAGGAAGAAAACTACATAGCATCCAGAAGTGGCATTGCACATAGAATCAGAACAATATACCCCTGTGATCAAAATGAAAGAATCAGTTTGAAATTCAAATCATATGAAAAAAATGAATATGACAATAAAGATGAATACAAATGTAAATACTATCTCACCAGAAGTATAGCAAAATAACATTTTTGGCTTTCATTGACCATGCATTATACTAACTTGCTCTTTGTTTTAGTCTGGCACATGGCCACGAGTTGCTTGTAGTTACCTGTTTACCAATCTAAGCACTGATCTTATACTTTTAAATTTCATCAGTCTCTTTAACAGACGTTTTTAAGTCTAAAAATAGATAACTGTATATAATCGAGTATAGTGCAAGTTTTAATTATCTGTTACTGGATTACTTTAACCAACACTTTTATCCACTTAGTCATGTGTCTTGACCTAAAGTATTGTGAGTTCAATAACTGACTACAGCAGAGGTGAACAAAAATTTAGAAAGTTGAGTTACTAAAGGGAAATTACTGAAGCTGAGATATTAAAAAGGTATGACATATGGAAGTAGAACAATCTATCCCAGTGGACTAAATAAAGAGTTTGATGCAAAATTCCAACATATATTATCTAAGATGGCAAATAAGACAATAAAAATAAGGACAACAGTTCAAACAACATAATTAGTGTAAATAGTTACAATACCTCATCTCAGAAATATAGACAGCCAAAAAATGTCTATTATTTATTTATATAAGGTAACTGTTGATTAAAGGTACATTCCAAAAGCTAAGCAAAGTATTAAGAAACAGAAAAAAAAACTTTGCAAGAAACAAATAAAAGAATACCATACTGTTACATAATATCTTTCCTCCTGTATGAAAGTGAATGAAGGATAATCTCCTCAAAGATGATGAAGAAACTTGAAGCAACAGAAATGGGGTTCTACAGATGGAGAAAGTGTGAGCATAGTCAGAATGTGTGAGAAACAACAAAGTTTTAGAGAAAATGGAAACGAATAGGAAACTTATACTTAACATCAGGAAGAGACAGTTGAAGTTTCTAGGGCCCATAATGAGGAAAGAGGGCTTGGAGAATCTGATACTCACAGGGTAGATCGAAAGCAATAGAAACAGAGGAAAACAATGCATAACATGCTTAGTGAGCTTCAATGAATAGATGACGTAACAGGGTTAACATAAATAACAGGAAAACAAATTATTACTACAAGTGGAAGGAAGATGAGAGCCATGATCGCCAGCTTCCTGAGTGGACATGGTACATGAAGATGAAGTAGATTTTAAGTAGTGTACATAGTGGACGAGGTTTTGTTTTTCATGCAGTGACAAAAGGGAAGAAGACTACCTAGGAGACAGGACCAGTTTAAACGAGCTACCGTAGTCAGTCATACATGAAAATAAAAAATCTATTTAAGTGACATGCATAGCAAATGAGGTTTTGCACTTCATCCAGCAACAAAAGGAAAGAAGACTACCTAGGAGACAGGACCAGTTTAAAGGAGCTACCGTAGTCAGTCATACATGAAAATAAACAAAAAATCTATTTAAGTGACATGCATAGCAAATGAGGTTTTGCTCTTCATGCAGCGACAAAAGGAAAGAAGACTACCTAGGAGACAGGACCAGTTTAAAGGAGCTACCGTAGTCAGTCATACATGAAAATAAAAAATCTATTTAAGTGACATGCATAGCAAATGAGGTTTGGCTCTTCATGCAGCGACAAAAGGGAAGAAGACTACCTAGGAGACAGGACCAGTTTAAAGGAGCTACCGTAGTCAGTCATACATGAAAACAAAAAATCTATTTATGTGACATGCATAGCAAATGAGGTTTTGCTCTTCATGCAGCGACAAAAGGGAAGAAGACTACCTAGGAGAGAGGACCAGTTTAAAGGAGCTACCATAGTCAGTCATACATGAAAATAAACAGAAAATCTATTTAAGTGACATGCATAGCAAATGAGGTTTGGCTCTTCATGCAGCGACAAAAGGGAAGAAGACTACCTAGGAGACAGGACCAGTTTAAAGGAGCTACCATAGTCAGTCATCCATGAAAATAAACAAAAAATCTATTTAAGTGACATGCATAGCAAATGAGGTTTTGCTCTTCATGCAGCGACAAAAGGGAAGAAGACTATCTAGGAGACAGGACCAGTTTAAAGGAGCTACCGTAGTCAGTCATACATGAAAATAAACAGAAAATCTATTTATGTGACATGCATAGCAAATGAGGTTTTGCTCTTCATGCAGCGACAAAAGGGAAGAAGACTACCTAGGCAACAGGACCAGTTTAAAGGAGCTACCGTAGTCAGTCATACATGAAAATAAACAAAAAATCTATTAATGTGACATGCATAGCAAATGAGGTTTTGCTCTTCATGCAGTGACAAAAGGGAAGAAGACTACCTAGGAGACAGGACCAGTTTAAAGGAGCTACCGTAGTCAGTCATCCATGAAAATAAACAAAAAATCTATTTAAGTGACATGCATAGCAAATGAGGTTTTGCTCTTCATGCAGTGACAAAAGGGAAGAAGACTACCTAGGCGACAGGACCAGTTTAAAGGAGCTACCATAGTCAGTCATACATGAAAATAAACAAAAAATCTATTTATGTGACATGCATAGCAAATGAGGTTTTGCTCTTCATGCAGTGACAAAAGGGAAGAAGACTACCTAGGAGACAGGACCAGTTTAAAGGAGCTACCATAGTCAGTCATACATGAAAATAAACAAAAAATCTATTTATGTTACATGCATAGCAAATGTGGTTTTGCTCTTCATGCAGCGACAAAAGGGAAGAAGACTACCTAGGCGACAGGACCATTTTAAAGGAGCTACCATAGTCAGTCATACATGAAAATAAACAAAAAATCTATTTAAGTGACATGCATAGCAAATGAGGTTTTGCTCTTTATGCAGCGACAAAAGGGAAGAAGACTACCTAGGCGACAGGACCAGTTTAAAGGAGCTACCGTAGTCAGTCATACATGAAAATAAACAAAAAATCTATTTAAGTGACATGCATAGCAAATGAGGTTTTGCTCTTCATGCAGTGACAAAAGGGAAGAAGACTACCTAGGAGACAGGACCAGTTTAAAGGAGCTACCGTAGTCAGTCATACATGAAAATAAAAAATCTATTTATGTGACATGCATAGCAAATGAGGTTTTGCTCTTCATGCAGCGACAAAAGGGAAGAAGACTACCTAGGAGACAGGACCAGTTTAAAGGTGCTACCGTTGTCAGGCATACACGAAAATAAAAGTACAGAATGTAAATATTCCTATCAGATATTTTACAGCAAGTGATTTTGCCCAGAATTTTTGGGAGCCTTACACACACACACACACACAAAATGCAAACAAAAGAAAAAAAACAAAAACAAAAAAACATTAATTTGCTAAAAATATTTAACCAGAACTGTGATGCCCAGAACTGCAATATTGGACTATTAATATTGTTCCGGAGCTGGCGTCCTATTATACACCAGTTCTATGATAAATTCAGTTTTTTCTCAAAATATTCAGGGCCCACAACTTACAGCTTATACATGAGTATATATGGTAAGCAAATTATATATTACTGGAGTTTACTTGAAATCACTGGAAAGTGAAGCTGTAAATAACGATGATATGCTCAGAAAAATGTGGTTCTGTGTATATTAACCCTGTAGACTGATCTGTAGAGGATAGGTCCACAGTCTCATCATATGATTTATTACTGTTTGGTTTCCATAGTAAGTAGGTTTTAACAGGGTAGAACTTATCGGTTTTCTACAGAGAACTGGACCAAACTTCGCTTTTAGGTTTACAGTATGACCGGCCTAGGTATTGTTTTTGTGGTTTGCATAGCAAGGCAAGTAGATATTTCATAGTAGAATTTTAACCCCCAGACTACTTTATGGACAATATAGCCACAACTGTGTCAAATAATACTTTTGTGGTTTGCATAGCAAGCAGGTATTTCAGGTTGAAATTGTTATTGTTGTCAGGGAAGCAAGTAAACAGAATGGAGTTCCACAGATGGGAAGAGCAAAAAACAAACAAAGAGGCGGTTACATTTAACTATCTTCTCACTTTGGTTTCTTTTTTTTTCAATTGGAGTAGATAGATCTATCTATCGCCCGGTTCACACTCCGCCCACGTCTATTGAACAGGTTAAGAGGCTCATCCATTGTTCCCTGTTTAGGATGTGGTTTCCGGCTTTCCCTTTTCCAATCTTCTCACTTTAGTTTCTTTTTTTTTTTTTCAATTGGAGTAGATAGATCTATCTATTGCCCGGCTCAAACTCCGCCCGCGTCTATTGAACAGGTTAAGAGGCTCATCCTTTGTTCCCTGTTTAGGATGTGGTTTCCAGCTTTCTCTTTTCCAGTCTTCTCATTTTGGTTTCTTTTTATTTTGCAATTGGAATAGATAGATCTATCTATTGCCCGGTTCACACTCCACCCACGTCTATTGAACAGGTTAAGAGGCTCATCCTTTGTTCCCTGTTTAGGATGTGGTTTCCGGCTTTCTCTTTTCCAATCTTCTCACTTTGGTTTCTTTTTTTTTTCAATTGGAGTAGATAGATCTATCTATCGCCCGGTTCACACTCCACCCTCGTCTATTGAACAGGTTAAGAGGCTCATCCCTTGTTCCCTGTTTAGGATGTGGTTTCCGGCTTTCTCTTTTCCAATCTTTTCACTATTACGTAGCCCTCTGCACATCAGTGTCGTTACCGCCTTGCACGGGGTGATATGATTTTAAAAAAATAGCAAAAGGTTGGAACTTTGAAGGCAATCTAGTAAATTCATGCGGGCGGGCAACCAGGGAACGAAGCTCGCCAGAGAAGTTGCCATGAAAATATTTGTAGAAAAGACAGAGCGATGCCTCATCACGATCGATTAAGATCGATTACATTGCAGATCCTTTATTGGATTTTGTCGAGAACCTTGAGGTGAATAGCAGGACCATCCGACCAAATATGGCAATGGTATTCAGTACATGGACGAATGATAAATTTATAAATGTGCAAGATGGATTCTGACGAGAAAAAAAAATTTCTGACCCAACTCAATAACCCTAACCAGAAGATGCAGCTATAGATTCGGTGTAGTGGTTCCACTTCAGGTCGGTTGGGAGGTTGAGGCCAAGGAGGCGCATTGTGTTACTCTCTTGGAGACTAGCGTCCTCCATTTTGATAGCAGGTAAGACAATTACTCTATTGTGATTAATGGAGAATAGTTTCGTTTTGGAGGCATTAACATTCCCAGGTCGTTTCTTACCAAAGCCAATCATAGATTGGATATTATTCTTAAAAGTAGCAGACAGGTTTACTTTGTCAAACTTGTCAGATTTCTTATAGATGCCAACTATGGAACTGACGTCATCAGAAAGATCATTGACGAAGATCAGAAAAAGCGTTGTAACGAGGACAGAGTCTTGAGGGGCGCCCACATTCGTATAGAAGGATCTGGAAGCTTGCCTATTCAAAATAATTTCACGATTTGCAAGAAACGATTGGATTAAATCAAACTGTCCAGAAATACAGTACCGCTAATATTTTATGTTGATTATCTTTTCTTTTTATATTTTTTCAATTGATTTGAGAATTTGAACAAAACGTAGATTTTGTAAATCTCGGCAAAAAAAATCTTGCCGATAACTTCAAGAATTTTACCTCTCCCGCAAAAGATGTCGTCTACCGAGTTAATATTTGCGAACTCAGTTATGGATGGCTAATGTTTTCTGAACTCAAGTATAAAGATTATGTGAGGTGAAAACACGACTTAGTAATTCTGGGTATTATATATAAAAAAAAATGCGTTTTCAGCACCCTAGAATAAACTAATTTTTTTTCTAACTGTGCAGATAGATGTTGCCGTCATCCAGTAAATAAACCTTGTTTAATATTAGATAACCCTTTTTTATAGAATATTGTTGAAGAGAAAGAGATTACTTCTGCAGGGTAGATAAAGTTTATGCCTTGTATCAGTGAGAGCAATAAGAAAATTGGCTAATTGAGCTCAGCCTTGTAGGCAAAGAAGACATTTTTTAAAAAATAGAAAGAAATAGAGATAATGTGAAGAGAAATTAAAATATTTCTACAGAGAAGGAAAGAGCATTAATAGGGATTGTAAAAGACTTTTTTGTAAAGGTTGCGCATTCAGATCCTACTGGGGTCACCCTTAGTAGCGACGAGCACTACAGGATTTTATAATGGATGGGGTTGCTGTTCTTTGTGACGGAATGAGTTGCAACGTGTTGCTGATAAAATTATTCAAATTAAATAAAGTCAGTATTTTTCGTAGGAACACATTCAAGACATGGAGAATTTTTATACATATATTTTTATTAAGAAAAATAATGGATAGGCTATTAATCCAGAAATGTTATTAATTCAAATGTTATTTTTAGTGGATACTCGTATTTAAAATAGATGGCTTGAGTTTTTTTTCCTTTCTTTTTAAACACTATGTATTCAGATTTGAAACTGCATCAGTCGTAATATCCACTGTTAACATTAAACAAAAAAAAAAAACAAAAAAAAAACGCGGGACCTCTATTTCAAACACAGATGTCTACTAAAAACAAATAAATAAAAATCTTACGTGGCTCAAGACTTTTCTTTTTTGGTAAGGTTCTTGTTGAACATAGGTACGAGTTCACGCCATTTAGAGAAGCAACAATTTGTAACAAGGAGAAAATTACGGTTTACCAAACGCAAAATACATTTATTGATACGCAAACGTTGGCGTATTCGCGTCGGACTGAAATGTGTGTATATGCGAAGCGCGTGCGTATTGGCAAGGGTATCCGTGTCGCTGAAGTGGGTTTTTATCAGTTTTTGATCTGACTGTCGGCGCGAGTACGCATTTCATGGGGTACGTCGTCTCGGGCGTCCGTTCTTTTCGGATGGTCGGTTGAACTCCCCTACTTGGTCATATTTATGACGTAGCTTACGGACGTAGTAAAGTGAAAAAGTTCACACTTGGAGATTTGGGTTAAATGTTTGCGCCAAGGAAAATTTGTGGTGGTTTAAAGAGAAAGAAAAACGTATTTTTCAACTAATCGATTTTTTTAATCCGCTAGATCATGCATTCCACCATCCACTGACTCAAGTTCGTAAGGTAAGTGGTTCACCACCTTCCACTATTTCTTTTGTCCTCAATATGCCCTGTGAGGTTTAAGATTTTTTATGTTTTTCTTCTTCAATGTAGAAGTTCAGCTATAGTTTCATGATTCTGAGTTGAAGTATTTTCTGTTGCCATTTTATTTAGCACTTCCTCTTTGCTCATTCACTCTGCCCATAAAGTTTTCTGTATCTTTCAATAGAACCACATTTGATTCAAGTTTTCCCTCTGTCTATGGGGAAATTGTCCAGCATTCAGTATCATACAAGAGAATGAATATCACGTAACAATCCACTTCTCTTTTCTTTGTTTCTAATAACATTTTTTTCATTTCTCAGCACCTTGCTGAAATTTTGAGATAAAAATATAAAAATAATTTCGCTAGTCCAATGCATGTTCGGACCTTGGTGTCACATTTTCCATCGTCTGTTAAGGCGATTCCCAGATATTTGTATTTCTGCGTTTGCTTCATATCTATATCTCCATAATTTGCATCTTGGGCTTTTTCTCTTGCTGATTGTCATCTTCTTGCAGTTGATGGTTAGTTCTTGGTTTTCTGACTTTCTCCTACCACACCCCCTCCAAAATAAAGGGGAAAAACATTTATATACTTAGCAGTATTGTGTGCGCGTGTGACGTGCAATGTCCACGTGAAAAGTAACTAGTCTGCTTACTTGGCAAGTAAGTCACTCTAGAGGGAAGACTGAACATACTTGCTACCTACCGCATCTTGTTTCTGAGTGAGCAAAAGAGGAAAAGGAAGTGGGTTCCTTTCCTTTTATATTCTTGAATGACTCATAGTTGATATTCTAGCAGACCAAATCAGCTAATCATGTGAAAGTGATGAAAGAAAAGAAGCATAAAATATTATTGGTAAATGTTTTGTTGCTGAGAAATTCTGCGCAAAAGAGATTTCCAGATATGAGTAAACGCTTACAGTTTAGAGATTTAATGACAGAATTGAAGATTTTGTTAAACCTGAAACAGAAGAAAAAGATTAAAATATATAAAATGTATAATTTAGATTCATACGATATTTTACTCAATTTAAAGATCTATCCGTTCCTTTCATCAAATTTTGTAAAATATGCCAGTTTCGAAGAGTTTCGAGTTAGAAACAGAAGCCCTTACACAAGATGCTATTCAGAAAATGACGTTTATATATTCAGTATATTTACCCAATGTTTTCTTATTGCTTTTATCTTTGGTATTTCTTGGCCTTGAGCAAAAATGGCACAAGATTGATTCTTCGTAATGGATTGTCAAGTACAGATCTAAGCTTGTCTTAACAGCTGTAGCATCCTCAGCTATCAGAATCCATTTCCACATATGTTATCAATGACCCCCAAGTGAAATCATTCATCAGCTTCAGATGGAGTGTTGTAGCACTTTAGAGCTATCAACAAAACATTTGGGTTCTTGGTCTGAAGAACTTTAAGACAAAGCCAAAAATGGAAATTATCACCAAGCCCTCAAGTAGAATGTCTGTAACTGGTGCCGGACCATTACTGACAAAATATTTTTGGTGTTCTTTTTCCATTGCCAGACTTATTCTTGTACAGAAAACATATTGAAATTCTTTCTTTCTTGCTTTCTTTCATGCTTTGTTTGTTTCTTTATCTATCTATCTATCTATCTATCTATCTATCTATCTATCTATCTATCTATCTAAGCCTGTTCTTTTCTATGTAAATATATGTACACATATATAGGTTTTAACATCTATCTATCTATCTATCTATCTATCTAGATAGATAGATAGATAGATAGATAGATATGTGCACACAGACATGAATATATATATCATCCATGAAATATATCAAATGCTTTTTTATTTATATAGATAATATCTATACTTTTAATTGCCGTGTCTCTCTAGAATCTTAGCGATCATATCTTTCCACAGTTTCCTGTCCTCTTCCTGAAACCCTGCTCTGTTATTCATTCGCTCAAGCACACCAAGTTGGTTATGCGTTGCTATCCTCTCAATCTCTTACTTCCAATCTGTCATAGACGTAGGATAATATGCATATTTATTAATATATATATATATATATATATATATATATATATATATGTGTGTGTGTGTGTGTGTGTGTGTGTGTGTGTGTGTGTGTGTGTGTGTGTGCGCGTGTGTGTGTGCGCGTGTCCCAGAAAGGTATATATATATTATTCGAAGTAGCTAAGTGGTTTTGGCAAATGTAACTGGGTAGGACAATCTAGAAAGTATCCGTAATGTACCGGTACTCGTCTTAGTCGTATAAAGTATGCTTAGGCGTAGTATTATGCAATAGGTGTAGTCAATAGGCGTTCCAATAGGCGTAGTCCTAGGCGTCCCGCCTTAGTCTGTATTTATGGCTGACACCAGCCAATCATATTACTGTGAGGGGGAAGCAAATTGTATGCATATTCATTACATCAATATATATATATATATATATATTACAAAATTATTACTTCAGAACATGTGCAAGTACAAAGTACTACAAAATTGTACATTTTGTTTCAACATTGAAAGAACAATGCCTCATCAGCTAGTTAATAATTATGGTAATAATGAGATATTTACACGAGATACTAGATTAGCAACTAGGTCCCACCCTTTTACAGTTAAACAAATAAGATGTAACCGTAAATTCTACTCCAACAGCTTCTTTTCTCGCGCTTCCCGCCTGTGGAACTCCCTTCCACAAGTCTGCTTTCCCGACAGTTACAATCTCCAGGTGTTTAAATGTAGGGTCAATAGACACCTCCTATCACACTAACTCCCAACTATTCTCAGAACACTCTCATCTACCCAACCCTCATTCTCGGTATCCTTACCCGCCTATCACCCACCCTCTGTCATTTCCTATATTTAATCAGCCTTTCTCCACTCTACGTAGCCCCCTGCACAGTAGTGGCAGTGACATGCCTTGCTCGGGGTGAAACGCTTATAAAAAAAAGAAAAAAAAGAAAAGATATTGTTATTTCAATGTCAAAAAAATGTATCACTTTGTAGTACTTTGCTGTTTGACCATGTTATAAAGTAATAATTAGTAATATATAGTCATTACTCTATTTTTATGTTGAGCACTGTTTTAAATTAATGTTTTGAACGTTACAATTATTTTATTCGTTCTTATTCATTTGGATATATATATATATATATATATCTGAAATGATTATATATATATATATATATATATATATATATATATATATATATATATATATATATATAATCATTTCAACACAAGCAAGGCAGTTTTACTGCCACATGTGTGCAGAGGGTTACATAAAAGGAGAAGGGTGAGAAAGAAGGACAAGTAATAGACGGTGTCAGAGAATGGGTAATAGAAGGATATGAATACTGGTGTGAAGAGAGCTGATAAGATTAGAGCGAACGGAGAAAAGAACGTGAGAGAAAGGATGCGAGTCAGTGAGATAGGAGATGGCACTTGACCTTACATTTAAGTTCTTGGAAATTGTAGCTATCAGGGAAGCAAGTATACGGAAGAGAATTTCACAGATGAGAAGTATGTGGTTGGTTAAAACTCAATGAAAAAAAAAGAATCTGCAATATTATATTCCGTGCGATGTCATCTCGGCTTCAGTCGTCTTTTCCTTTGCTGTTACGTAGCTTCGCAGTGTCTTTTCTATAAATACTTTCCTAGTAATTGTTCTGATGAACTTTCCTGTTTGGTACCTCGATTTTACGAAGTTAAGTGCAGCACAAGATTAGCGGCAGGCTTTCATCATTTTACAGTTGAATGCCAACAGTTTCTACTCTCGCACTTCTGTCTTGTAGAACTGCCTTTAGGTTTCTTGTTTACCAGTAAACTTTGACCTTCAAAAGTGCATATACAGTGTCAACAATTATCTTTTATCTTCATAATTCCATCTTTTATTTTTCTCTCTCTCCTTAATAATATTTTTAGTTTTGTCCTATTCTTTCACACGTTTGTTAATGGTTTTAGTGCCTTCCTCGAGGTGAAATGATCTATCTATCTATCTATCTATCTATCTATCTATCTATCTATCTATCTATCTATCTATCTATCTATCTATCTATCTATCTTCCATGTTGTCATATCTATCTATCTATCTATCTATCTATCTATCTATCTATCTATCTATCTATCTATCTATCTACAAATTTGGTTACAGACAAATTCCAAAAAATGTCATGTAAGGACATTTTAAAATTGATGAAACTGATATAGTACAAAAAGCATCTTTGAGAGAAAAACCATAATGATCTTGTATAGATTAAAAATCCCTGCCTAAAGCGCACATAGTATATATATATATATACTACCGGTCATAATTATTAGGCCACCCCGGTGTTTTAAATAAAAAATATATTTCTTACTATTTTTTAGTATTTATTGTCAAGTGAATAATTGTAAATGAAAATAAAATAGTTCTTTTGTTAATACTGCACAATAACATGTGCATCAAATGAATTTATAAATATGTAATAATTACCTATATTGAAGTTTCATAAATGAAAGAATGAAGAAAATTTAGGGTGATTCGGACGACTTCATCTTTGCTTTTTTGCCTTGTAAAATTTTGCAAAATAATAATAACAAAAGAACCATTCTATTTTCACTTAGAATTATCCACTTGGTAATAAATATTAAAAATAGGATGAAATACATCATTTCTTTTAAAAACTGGGGTGGCCTAATAATTATGACCGGCAGTATATATATATATATATATATATATATATGTACAAAAATAAAAAAAAATACAACAGTCCTTTTTTTTTATAGTAGAGAGGATTGTGCTAGTTGAATGTATCTGCAATCTTGTTTTTTTTACTTTTAGAGACAATGGAAACGAAAAGTAAACTTAACACCAGGAAGAGACAGCTGAATTTTTGGAGTACAAAATGACGAAAGAGAGTTTGGAAAATTTGATACTCACAGGGCAGATTGAAGGTAAAAGAGCCAGAGGGAAATAAGACAAAATCTTCTTAGATAACTTGAGTGAATGGTTGGCGGAGCAGATTTTAGGAAAGAGGGTAAAAAGACAATGTTATTAAAACTTACAGAATAACAGGAAATTGTGGAGAGCTATGCTCGTCAACGTTTTGAATGGACAGCGCACACTGAAGAAGAAAGACTTCTGAAAATTGAACTGATGTATAATAAAACTCCACTTTTTTGCCTTTAATTTTTGTTCAAAATCTCTCGAATTTCGCACAAGAAAATAATTGTTTTCTTTGCATAAATTAGTAAAAGGACTGCTGGAAGCAACCGCTCATGGATTTTCTAATTCCATCCAACAAATGGGACAGAAAATATATAATTAAATACACATTGATTATATATATATATATATATATATATATATATATATATATATATATATTTTTTTTTTTTTTTTTCTGTCACATTTTTTTGATGAAGGTAAAAAAATTATGAGCGATTGCTTCCATTAGCCGTTTTAATACAAAGAAAATATTCATCTTCATTGAGATAAATTACTTCCCGAGCAAATAAACCATTTAATTAACCAGTTCCTTAACTCCTCCATTTCATAGATTGCAGTCTTATTTGTTCAAGCCTTTTATGCGAGGCACTTATTTAGCTTTGTGTATTAAGTGATCGTCTTGCTTAAACTTGGTCTTCAAATAGGCCTTATTCTTTGTCGTTCTGTTGATAATCTTTTTTTCTTCCAAGAGATATTTCTATTTCAGTGTCATATTAAACATATTTCTAACATTAAAAGATATTGAGCAAAAAGCAATTTATATAATACCAGGCGAAATCAATAAATCATGAATACCACTGAACGTCTAAAAATATAAAAGGAACAGATTAATTAAACCGTTTATTATCTTATATTTTAGTTGCGAATCGGTAAATCTTCATCTCTACTTTTTTGGATCACAATGTTACAATACTTTGGTTTCATTGCATCATCTCACTTTTAAAAGTAATTGTTATATATATATATAATTTGTGAGCGTTTTTTCCAGTTACCAACAATGTTTGTTTATAGATACGTTATTTAAAATGAAATTCATTTAGTCTTTTTGCCTTGATGAAGTCCATCTCAAAACGAAACGCGTAGGCGAAAAAATATAGTTTTAATTTTGTCTTCTTTATTTAACTACAATATTCTTAATCTCGGATTATAACTGAGTATACTTTTGCACACACACACACACACACACACACACACACACACACATATGTATATATATATATATATATATATATATATATATATATGTAATATGTGTATATATATATATATATATATACACACAAACATGCACCTTCATATATATAGGACCCTCCGAATCGAAGAACATTTTCTTGTATTTCTGAGATTGTGTGTGTATATATATATATATATATATATATATGCGCTTACATGATCATTTACATATGCATGTTTATGTTCGTTGATATGTCTGTCTGAGGATGTTGGTAAAACAAATATATTTATATGCGTGTGTTTGTAGACACACACACACACACACACACACACACACACACACATATATATATATATATATATATATATATATATATATATATATATATATATATATATATATATATATATATATATATATATATATATATATATATATGTACTTTGTGATACACCCCTTTTCTCAAGGATACTTTTCGATCCATTAACTTTATTGGTAAATGGTTTGTCCATGACTAAACCCAGGAATAGCTACCCAGACCTTAGGCATGTTACTTAAAACCTGTGGTCAGTCTATTTTGAGAGACATTGTAAGTAATTCTGTAGTAACAGTTGTCAGATAGAGGATCCCTTTGTGACTCAGATGCAAATCACGCGAATCTTAGAAAATTATTGAATTCTTTTCCTCAATATATAGATGAAGATGTTCCCAGAATTGCTAGTGTTTCTAAATACACACCATTAAATTATTCTGTTCTCACAAATTTAGTATACGTTTTATTATTGCTGGGAAATTTAGATTGTTTTTGTAATTTTGTGAAATTTAAATTATCATTTTTTCTTGTGCGTAATTCGAGAGATTTTGAACGAAAATTAAAGGCAAAAAGAGTATGTCTTATACACAAGTTCAAGTTTTCAGAAATCTTCCTTCTTCTGTGTGCGCTGTCTATTCAAAACGTTGACGAAGCATAGCTCTCCACAATTTCCTGTCCTTTGTAAGTCTTTTTGCCATCTTTCTCAAAATCTGCTCCGCCAACCATTCACTCAAGTTTTCTTATTTTCTTTATGGCTTTTTTACCTTCAATCTGCCCTGTGTGTACCAAATATTCCAAGCCCTCTTTCGTCATTAAGTACCCCCAAAATTTTCAACTGTCGCTTCTTGATATTAAGTGTCCTTTTCATTTCTATTGTATCTAGAACTAAAAAAAATCTTATTAGCGACAATAAGGTTGCAGATACATTTAGTTTGCTCACTACTATAATAAAGGCTTATATATATATATATATATAAGCCTTTATTATATATATATATATATATATATATATATATATATATATATAAATTACGGTCATATCACGTTGAATAACTCGGTTTCCGCTCAATCACCGAAGTTGAGCCTGGTCAGTACTTAGATGGGTGATCGCCTTGTAATACCAGGTGCTGTAAGCGTTTATTGACGGATGTGCGTTGTGGTTCGGTGGAAGTCGGCTTCGAAAGGGAAGTCGGTGAACCGAGTTCTAATTCCAGTCGAACACACTGGATTCACTTGCGCACTGGTACCCTTAGGAAAGGTATTAATCTGTCCCTTCCCTCTAGTTATGGGTTAAATAACTGAGGTCTGCTGTTCATGCGATCTGTGGCGAACTTCTGCACCGATTGTTTGTTATCAGCAGTTCCAAAAAGTGTGGATGGTGCTACACAAGCCTTCACCACTCTAAACAATTATTTGTGTGGCAGTCTGAGTTAGACACTTATACGTCGAAATCGACGGGAGAGTCCATAATAATAATATCCATAATATATATATATATCCCTCCTTTCACGCTCTGGGGTATGTGGATTATTATTATTTTTCTTATTTCTTAATGTAAGATACTCAATAGTAGGTACTTATATGTTGCCGTCATTTTAGACAGCATATCGATATAAATATTTTGCCGTCATTTTTGACGGCACGGACACACTCGTAGATAATAAAACTTCATGTGCTGACAATATTTGTTTCTCTCTTCATATATTTTTTTATTTTCTTAGTTTATAAATGTATAGAAATATTAAAAAAGTCATATTAAACAAAAAACTCATGATTAATTAACCCCTTAAAATGTATTACCGGGTATGGCTTGTTAACACCTTTACCAGAAAGTTCGAAGGTTTGAAACGGAAATTAGAAGAAACGCGCAGTAGTTAAACATCCGGTTCATTTCCATTCTTTAATATCGTAATATTAAATTTAAATATTTAAGAATAAAATATTTTAGTGAAATATATGTATAACACTGAGATTTTAAAAGATAATATGGTTCAACTTTTAAAAAAAAAAATTACACGGCTTCATTATGGGAGCGTAATAATTCTATGGTTTTATTATTTAAAAGAAAATAGTGCGTCTTAATAATTTGGTGAAATTTAGTTTTTGTCTTAATAATTGTGTGAAATATTATATTTAGGTGGAATAAAGAATAGAGGCCTGAATTCAGGAACGGGAGAGCCGATTTTGAATTCCAGTCGAGTTTTTTTCAGTCCACTCTTCTCCCAGCAGCTCTGGGTATAGTATGACAGACTGGGTCCTTGCGTGGCAACTCTGAATTATTAAAGTATTCCTATTGTATGGAAAGTATCACATTGAATCCGAAGACGCAATGGCCTCGCCAAGGACGCATTTCAAAAGCTAACCAGAAAGACAGAAAAATCTCATTGGAAACAAAGAAAAGAGTGCTGGACTGCTATGTGATATCTGTCCTTCTATATGGCAGTGAATGTTGGACGATCGTATCAAGGATGAAGGAGATGCTTGAGGTAGCAGAAATATGGTTCTACAGAAGAATGCTGAGGATACCATGGACTGAGCCCGTGAGTAACGATGATGGGTTGGAGAGGATTCAAACGAGAAGAAAACTCATACTTAACATCAGGAAGAGGCAGATGAGATTCCTGCTACACGTAACGAGGAAGGAGAGCCTGGAAAATTTAATACTCACAGGACGGAAAGGGGAGAGTAGCGCTAGGTATATTCGATAGGCTTGAGCGAATGGATAGCGGAGCGAAGTTTGGGAGAGATACCAAGAGGAAAAATATTAAGCGCAACAAGAGACAGGGTCAAGTGGAAGTTCATGATCACCTACGCCCTGAAGGGACACGGCACATGAAGAAGAAGAAGAAGAAGAAGAAGAAGAAGAAGAAGAAGAAGAAGAAGAAGAAGAAGAAGATTGTAGTGGTCAACTCATTAATGGCTCCTACAGAAGAGACCAATACATTAATGATGATTTAAACAGACTTGGGACCTGGACAGTACACCGGATGCAGTTTAATGTCATACACACAGGCACACACGAACACCCCCCTATATATATATATATATATATATAGTCATCCGCAGACAGATCTGTTTCGTTGTATCACAGCTCATCAGTACGGTTAGACTCCGATTGCTTTTAACCCAGGATTGAAACTCGACCGAATTGGCGTCAGTCGGCGACTCTACCTCTGGGCTATGGGTGCTCGGTATAAGAAGGCAGACTTTTTAGCGTGTATACTATCATTATACACGCCTAATAGCCAGAGTGCTCTATTTCATTACTGAATGAACTATATATATATGTGTGTGTGTGTGTGTGTGTGTGTGAGAAAGAGAGAGAGAGAAAGAGAGAGATTAAATAAATTGAAAACTGTGTCTGCTTATTTTTAATAAAATCCATTTATACCCATGGAAAATCTTCCGCCTATTATAATCGAAAGATGTCAAAAAAGAGCTGTAACGTTGATAGATGTTATTATTATTTATTTCTCAATGTTCCTAAGTACTTTCAATCTCCTTCCGAGATCCTCTTCAGGGGTGTGAGGTGTAGTAACAAAAAATAACCGCAAAACTTGAGTTGACAAATTGCTTAACGTTCATTAGAACGTGAAAATTATCCAAAATGTAATTTTTAATATGTTGCAATGTCATAGTCATGCGCATGTTAAAGCATGACAAAACTATATATATATGAATAAAGACAAAAAAAATTTCTTTGACTTGATAAAGTACTCAGAAGATAAGTATGCCAATTGCCTTTATTCATATTGTCCTTTTAGAGATATCTTCTTTTTTATGCGTCGTGCCCCTTCAGGACGTGGACGACTATGATCCTCCTCATCTTCGTCCTTTGTATCTCTTAATGAGTTTTGTTTTTTGTCATTTTTCCCGAACTTTGTTCTGCCATCCATTTGCTCAAGCGTATCTGGTATGTTACGCACTGCATCCTTTGTCTCTCTTTTCCTCTATATGTCTTATGAGTGTCAGATTTTCCAAGCCCTTCTAAAGAAATTTCAACTGCCACTTCCTGCTGTTAAGTATAAGTTTCTTTTTTCTTTCCATTTTCTCCAAAACCTCGTTGACGTTCACATGTCCAGACCATGTTATGCTCATCATCTTTCTGTAGAACAATATTTCTGTTGCTTCAAGTCTCTTCTTCATTCTTGAGGAAATATAGTCTACCTGAAATTTTTACACGCATACACACACGCGCACACATACAAGTATGTGTGTGTGTGTGTGTGTGTGTGTGTGGGTTTGAATAAAGTAAAATGAAAACTTAATTTAGCCGAAGCGATTCGTCCTTTGAGGTTCTTTATCAAAGGAAATGCAAAGAAATTATAACAGGTAATTATATACAGGAGCAATAATATTATTGGTTTACAAAATCTTTAAACGCTCATAAATATTCATCAGTTTAACTGAAAAGTCCAGGAATGTTGCTGAGGTCGCCAAGTGACACAATTCAATGTCTAATAAACGAAAGTGAGTAAATTAAATTATTTCCTTTTTTTTTTAAAATGTAAATAAGTATTTAAATTATTTTAATTTGGGATTAATTTATATGTTATATATTTTAAATAATAATAGCCCATTCCTAACAAGGAAATATTTGGCATTAATTGACCGTGCTTATGCTTTCGGTTGAAATTTATAAAGTCTTTCCTTTAAAACAATTTTTCATGAAAATAGGAGCTTTCATGACAGTTTATGGGGTTTTCGTACCTAAATTTTTATTTGAAGTAGTGTGGAATACCAACATCTTGATCATGTCATTATTTTCTCTTCTCAGTCCCAGTAGCTGTTATCACTCTTTCTAGTATTGATGGACGTTTCGTTCCTAAACTTTTATTTGTAGTAATGTGGAATGCCAACAACTTGATAATGTCATTTTTTCTCTTCTCAGTCCCAGTAGCTATTATCAATTTTTCCAGTGTTGATGGGGGATTCGATCCTAAATATTTTTTAACCATTGTGCTAAGAAGACAGTTGTATACAGACGATCGTTTAGATATTTCTGAACGGGTTTAGCGCCATGTATGACAACAATATTAAAGTCTCGAACTGACGAGGCTATTTAAGAACATGACTCAAGCTTTCATGCTGATGTTTTGGTCTTTTGATGGTTCGAGAAAATTGCCAGAAGTGAACGGGAATTTAAATAGTAATCTTTAATCCATTGAATTGCTGAAGAAATAATTAATCACTAATTTGAACGGTGACGAAATTTTTTAGCATGACCGCGATCCATGTTATAAAGCACGTGCAATTTGTAACAGACGTTAGACACTTTTGCCAGACATGTAAAACTTTTTTCAGCTGTTGGCATACGGAAAACAAACTCGGAGCATGCGTGTTGTAGATCGGACGGGGCTAGTTCTTTTTCATTTCGAGCTAAGGATGCGATAGGACGCTAAAGTTAGCGCTCCGTCCAATAGACGCACTTGCCGTGAACATTGCTTCTCACTCACTCGCTAATTCAACAGCAGAGTAAATTCAACCATCCTTTTATTATTTACAGAGACTCTCCAAGACATTTTTGAAAATTTTGCTTTAAACGAAAGATGTTCCTGGTAGAATAAATATTTAAATCTTGTTTTGTTTCATACTTTTGTTTGTTTATTTTCTCGACACGTTTAGTTTTTGTTTAACGCACAACCTAGTAACAATGGTTTATTGACCACGTTGTTAGCTCTTGGTTTCTTCTCTTCGTGTTAATTTTTCAAACGCAATAATATCCGACTGACGAAAATTTAAATGTATTGAAAGCTTGACCAGTACAATGACCGAATATAGATATTAACAATCATTGATATAAATACATAGATGGCGGTATTTTATATATTATATACGTATATATAAACATGTTACGGGAATTAACGAAGATTAACAAAATGGTCTTTAAACAACCGACAATTTGAAATGATTTGTTTGAACATTATTTTTGATTGATACTCGTATTTAAGTAGATAGTCTGTTTTATAATCAAACAGTATTATATATTTGTTTCTACCGGCCTGATTATTTACGCTAAATTTTTGTTACGGAAATATGTGTCATTCGGCAGGATATCGTAAATAATCAGGCCGTTAGAAATAAATATATAATACTGTTTGATTATAAAACAGACTATCTACTTAAATACGAGTATCGATCAAAAATAATGTTCAAACAAATCATTTCAAATTGTCGGTTGTTTAAAGACTATTTCGATAATCTTCGTTAATTTCCGTAACATGTTTACATTTGTTTACATTACGATACATTTTAGTGCAGATATGGTTATTTACGGTGAATCGAAAATTGTGTTATATATCTTTGATTTAGCTTCGATTAGACTGTTGGTCATTCGTGTTCGGGTGGTCTAAAACGCGCCAGATCAATTGATGGCTTCCCCTATGTTGATAGGGGTCGCTGGTTTGAATCCAGCCGAATGACACATATTTTTGTAACAAGAATTTATCGTCAATAATCAGGCCATTAGAAATAATTATATAATACAGTTTGATTATAAAAAAGCAGATCTACTTAAATACGAGTATCGATCAAAAATAATGCACAAACAAATAATTTCAGATACTTTCAGATATACTATTACAGTGAGTATTATAGGTATTATAGATATAGTTACTACTATAGATATTGTAGATAGTATTATAGTTATTATTATAAATATTTATTATAGTTATTAGAGATACTACAATAGATATTGCAGATATAAATACAATTATAGATATTATAGATACTATAGATATTATTATGATTATTATAGATATAAAGATATAAATGCTATTATAAATAATATATTAGGCATTATATATATATATATATATATATATATATATATATATATATATGTGTGTGTGTGTGTGTGTGTGTGTGTGTGTGTGTGTGTGTGTGTGTGTGTACTATTATAAATATTATAGATATAGAAATTATCGGCCGGTTCACACTCCACCCACGTCTATTGAAGAGGTGAAGAGGCTCATCCCTTGTTCCCTGTTTAGGATGTGGTTTCCGGCTTTCTCTTTTCCAATCTTTCTCACTCCTTTTCCTTTTTTTTTTCAATTGGAGTAGATAGACTAACCTATCGCCCGGTTCACACTCAATCCACGTCTATTGAAGAGGTGAAGAGGCTCATCCCTTGTTCCCTGTTTAGCATGTGGTTTCCGGCTTTCTCCTTTCCAATCTTTTCACTCCTCTTCCTTTTTTATTTTTACTTTTTTTTCCAATTGGAGTAGATAGACTAACCTATCGCCCGGTCCACACTCCACCCACGTCTATTGAAGAGGTGAAGAGGCTCATCCCTTGTTCCCTGTTTAGGATGTGGTTTCCGGCTTTCTTTTTTCTCTTTTCCAATCTGTTCCCTCTCACGTAGCCCCCTGCACATCTGTGGCGTTACCGCCTTGCTCGGGGTGATATGATTAAATATATATATATATATACTATTATAGATATTATAGACATTTATACTAGATACTATTATAAATTTAGATACTGTTAGTTACTATTATAGGTATAGGTATTATTGAGCAATTGTGGACAAAGTTTAAGAGAAGAGCTCGTCTTAAGGATCCACGTAACATTGAATAATTATTTGAGCACAGGTAAAACGAATGAAAACCTATATTAACGAAATGAATGACGGGTTCGTATACATCTCTTCTGCTGCGGAGTAAAGCTATCAGTCATATGAAAAGAAAGTCATGCGAAATACTAACAATCTAGTATTTTATGTCTTTGCACTGTTAACCTTTCGAAGTAAGTAAATTTCTTTTGTTTCTAAGAAATTGATTTATATGAACTCTTGCTTCCTTTGTTATTAAGGAAAATATTTGTTACATGAACTGTTGATTTCAAAACGGAATTGTACTTGAAAGAACTGTTTCAGTGCTTGATAGTGACACGTGGGGAATCTTTCTGAAAGGCCTATTTGTAATTTGTACATTTTCTATTAATAAATGTTCCTTCTTATATAAATGTTGTGGATTCTCGTCGCCAATTTGTTGTGGACTTGTGGCGAAACTTCACTGCAAAGTTGTAGTGACAAGGAACAAAAAGTTAGGTTCAACACAGTGTATGAGTGTAACAACAAACAATATATTCAAAGAAGTGTTAATAATAAGCAATCTAAACTTATTTATAAATGGAACTTTGTCTGTGTGTGTGTGTGTGTCTGTGTGTGTGTGTCTGTGTGTGTGTGTGTCCGTTACCTATAGACTCCGAAACGGCTGAACCAATTTTCTTGGAAATTTACACAGTTGTACTATAAGTGTCTGCGAGTGTTCTTAGCTAGGTTTTGTGTCGAGGTACCCCCGATAAATATCGAGAATTGATAATCGAAAAAATCGGGTTATAGAAGGAGTGGTTCAATTTTAATCAAATTTGATACACTCATAGACAAAGACATAAGAAACGATATTCAGAAGTTTCAAGGTTGCAGTTCTTACAATAGTGCAGAAAATCGATTATATATATATATAAAACAAGATGTTTGTGTGGGTCTGTTTATCTGCCTGTATGTCTGTATTTTTCTCAGCCCTTTTATTTTAGTTTTTGCTTTGGGTTTGGCTCTAAGTAGGTATAATTGTAGTTCTTGGTCTCAGCCATGATACAGTTTACTCAAAGGACTTATTTAGCCTTCAAAATTCAATTTACGACGAAAAAAATCTTATTTGATATCGATACCATGAAATCAAAATTTGACTTACATCCATTCATTTTTCTTTCAGTCTACGGTTTCGCTTTAACTGGCAACAACTATTGATTTTTAGTCTTTCGTACCAACGTTCAAAGAGTCTGAGCTCCAGGACCATGGATTAGTTTTAAAGCTTTCATTAGACCCGCGCAACGCCGGGCTATACTGCGAGTGTAAAAATAATTAAGTCCGATGTTATTATTACGCTGCCTTTTGTCTGACTAGTAGCTGTCATTAACTGTTTTCGTTTATTACCCTCGTTAACTTCTATTCGTTCACTGCTCTCCGAAAGTCACACAGGTAATCACATATATAACAAGAGGAAGAGTCCATTCCTCGTAGAAGAGCACCATAACAATAAACAAGCAAGTGACTCCAACCGGATTAAAACTCAAGTCCTAATGGGGTATATACTTTTTTTCCCCATTGGTTAAAAATCGACAATCCATATTCAGTCAAATCGCTCTCGTTTGCATTTTAAATTTGGCTGGTTTCATAACATCAAAAATGAAACTCATATTCTAAATCTTTGCTACAGAAAATTCTAGGCCTCATTTTCTTTTGGTTTTAATAAAACCAATTCGGAGCCTCTTTTTTTCAAAGTTTTACACGTCAGTTTTTTATTCATGTTTTTTAATAACGTGTCTGGCTTCATTTTGTCGCTTTCTTTTTAAAAGAAACAATGTTAGTAACATTCGAATTAATTTTCTTCATTATATTTTTTCTTGCAATTCAATATCATCTGTTTTATTTAATTTTATATTAATTCTTACACATTTCTACCATTCTAATTATTTTTTTTAATACAATTCAATATGCCCTTATTTATTAAAAATATTTTGTTATAATTTAAACGACCAACTCGATCACATCTACATTCGAAAAATCTATCTAAATTCTAAACATAAAATTTGTTACTACTGCATTCAAAACGATAAAAAACTTAGCTAATACTAGACAAAAAATAAGCTAAAATCTGAAGGAGGAGTTTATTTCATCACCTGTAATAATTATCACAAAAACACATAGGAGTAACCTCAAAGAATCTAAATAGAATTTTATATGAACACAAAAGAAACATTTTGCAAAACAATACATTAAATGCTTTGGTTGCCTATCGTAACGAAACTGACCACAATTTTAACATAAACAATTATTCTCTAATCAAGCGAGAAAATAATTTACTACGAAGTAAATGTCTAGAGAGTATCTTAAATTTGTAGCGGATAAGAAATTATTTAAAATCAACTCTCTTCACTTTTACAAAAATTCACAATGATGTGTGAAATCCTGGTTTTCCCAAATAGAAAAAGAATTGACCTTGTGCTTAACGAAAAAGTCGAAACCAGATTTCGCAAGTAGGTGTTAAAATGATTTTTGACCAATGGGAGCGACTTATAAGATTTGAAAGGACTTAGCGATCCAGTGCGAAATTCAAAAGGACATATAAATAACTTTGCAGCGTCAGAGACTGAGAGAGACACACATCTAAAGCGTTACTTCAAACTTCAAGCTATCCAGACATTGTCCTCTTTCTCTTTCTCTTTATCTCTTTCAACAATTACGACTACGAACATTTTGTACGAACTCTACCCTTAACTTCTTAATAATTTTTCTAACTGCACATTAACTCCTACAACTTATGTTAGTCGTTCCCTTTAATAATTTTCTATTTTAAAATGCAAAATCTATATTTTATTCTTACTCTATTCTATACTATTCTACACAATTCCATATATTCCAACCTGCCGACAACCAACCTTCTGATAAAAACATTCTGATGATGAAAAACATTCTGATGATTATAACTCTGCATAACTTGCAAGCTGTAGGGAATTCGGTTATGTCTGACACAAGGCCGAATCAAAGAAACATTAACTAATTCCTTACGCTACAAATTCAATGTAATCTACGGTAAATTTGAGCCCTGGCTCTTCCAACATTTCGACGTAACCCACTTTTCACATTTTAATCAAATAATTTTTAGGGAGAAAGTCTTCTTTGTTGGGCTGTGATCTTTTCAATACCCTTCGTATAATGATCTTGTATTTTAGCTTTTTGAGCAGCAAATGCCTGAGAAAAGCAATCAATATAAAAGGGAATCAAATAAACTCCCTATATCCGAGTAAAACAGGCGCCTGTCTTATACGCACCTCTAAACTAGTATATAACATTATAAATGAATTTACTCGTAACAAAGGAATGTGTTTAATAATGATTACTTGAGTAGCAGTTTGTGACAGTTTTAGCTAATCATTTCAAATAAACAAGAAGAAAAACAAATAGAAACATTTACATATGAAAAAGAAATAAACAGAAATGGGTTTTCATATGAAGAGAAAGCAAATAAATGACAACGTTTCCTCTTTTTTTTTTCTTTTTTTTGAAGTCTGCTGGTGATGATTCAAAACACGAAGAAATAACTTAAAATATAGAAAGGACGACGGAAATGTTAGGTTACTTCCTTTTATTTCTGGCACTGATTTACACTCGAGACATGGAACTTCCGGAATTCGGTGGCTTTTTCAGTTACTTTTGCAGAAAAATATTGGAGAAGGAATACTTTCCATAAAGAAATAACTTTGAAGAAATTATTGAAGGATATATATATATATATATATATATATATATATATATATATATATATATACCAATAAAAATTTAGGACTATTTTACTTTTCATGGTTAAAAAGAAAACCGAAAAATAAAACAAACATAGCCGACCGGTTTCGCCCTCACTCGACAGAACTGGATTGAGGGATTCTATATTGCAAGAAAATAAAAAACGATACATAATATTAATGAGGGCGGAATACAATTTAAATTGAAATAACGCTTAGTCCTAACCGACACTTTTTCTGTTTACAAAGGGGCGGCTATCTGAACAGAATGTTAATTGTTTCCAACATCTTTATCTGCAGTATAGAGCGAGTGCGACTCAAGATAGTTAACGAGTCAGTGCTAAAGTTAGCGGCACAATTTGGGTCTGCGAGGGAGGATCCATATATGCTGTTCAAAACGTTCTTTAGTTGGAATGTTCCGTTTCTGATCCTTCCAAGTATATGCTGTTGTATTCTAGCATCTAACCGTTGGGTGGTTCTACCTATGGAGAAGACAATACAACTGCATTTCAAATGATAAAAAATATTACTGATATGGCGAGGGGTAGAACATCCTTCCTGCCTTCTTCTACTGGACGCTCGTGGCCTAGGGGTAGAATCGCCGACTGACGCCAATTCGGTCGGGTTTCAATCCTGGGTTAGGAAGCGACCGGAGTCTAAGCCGTACTAATGAGCTGTAATACAGCGAAACAGATCTGTCTGCGGATGACTATATATATATATATATAAGGATCGTTCATTCAGCAATGAATTAGAATACAGCTATTGGGCGTGTATAATTATAATATACACGCTAAAAAGTCTGCCTCCTTCGACCGAGCGCCCATAGCTCAGAGGTAGAATCACCGACTGACGCCAGTTCGGTCGGGTTTCAGTCCTGGGTAAAAAGCAACCGGATGTCTGACCGTATTGATGAGCTGTGATGCAGCGAAACAGATCTGTCTGCGGATGACTATATATATATAAACAACATGTATCAAAATCAAACATCCCTTTCTGCATAGTTTTTGGAAATTAAAGAACACAAATAAGACACACAAAATAAAATGGAACATACTGAAAAAAAACTAGAATCTGTAACTCGTTTAACGACGTCTACCCTTCATGCTTGAGTGAAAAACTGCACATTCTAAGGTACCCCAAAATGGTAAACTAATGAACCGCAGGGATGAATTAACAGTGTTATGTAAACATCGAAAATATTTTTCGTTAAAATTTAATTAATCAAAAGGTATCAGTTATAACTCGTGCTCTAATATAAAAATCAACTTACAGTTAAAATTATTTCCCTATTCGAAGTATTATGATGCCCCACTATATACCTTACTCAGATAAAATAATCCTCTCCAAAAGTTAATTAATATCCATGTTTCATCCACACAATAAAAAATGCATAGTATATTAATAAAATAAAATAAACCCATACGATACTAAAAAGTCACTTTATTTCATCCACTCATAGATAATAGTCAAATAAAAAGTCTTTTTTTTTTTTTTACAGTCCCACTATGCGAATTACCCAGACAAAACTAGAAAGTGACCTGTTCAGAACTAAGCTACCTCGCCCCCCTCGCCTAACCTAAATTTGTATCTCTATGGTTACAAACTGCCGACGGACCAGTTTTGACATACTAAACTCCCATCCCCCACATCACCTACATATCAAATTCTCCAAAATAAATCGTTTCCACCATTTATTTTCAGTTCCACAAATCACCAGAAGAGGAGCGGTTGTGGTACAAAACACGAGAAATTTTGTGTAGTGATACTATGCTTTTATAAACCATTGTAACAACTAAAGCTCTACTCTGTATCGAGCACTCTTTATAAAAGTAAATGCTTGAACAATGGGTTTAAAATCTACGTT